>CM028132.1:992442500-992897500 GCA_016271365.2 Neoceratodus forsteri
TGGTACTATTTGTCACTGTATGTTCATTGGCCCATTATACGGCTCATGAACACTATTGTGACACCCTACAAGTCAAGCTGCACCACTGACCATAACTAAAAGTCAATAAAGATTTGGCAATTCCATTAAACAGGCATCTCAAGGATGCAATTTTAATTGATTTGACCAAAGTCTTTAAAACTGTGAACCATAATTCCATAATCCATAAATTAGACTACCTGGGTCTATCCCATATAATGATTCAAGGACTAGCTCCTAGGCAGAACAGAGGTAGTTAATGTCAAAAGAAATGCATCTGCACCTATGCCATAAGCTTTGGTGTGACACAAGATTCAAATCTGTGTCCACTATTATTCAGCCTGTTCATGAATTAACCCCTGCCATTTGTAACAGTTCTGACACCAAAATAAACCTCTATGCTGACGATACAATTACATACACAGTCACTAACTCGCTGATTGACTTCAACAGATCCATGCTGTTCACTTTTAACATGGGAAAACAAAGAATGAACAAAAATGGTCTCATCCTGAACAGTTCAAAAAATAAGTTGTGGCATTGTTGAACACAGCTCATTAGACTAGCACTCTAAACATAAAACCACTCAACGGTCACCCACTGGAAACTGTACAAACCTTCATATACCTTGGATTACAGCTGGATCAACATTTATCTTATAAAGCACACATTTCCAAAGTTGTAAAGATTGCACACCAGACATATGGTCTTCTCTACCATACCCACAGTTGTCTTGATCAAAGGACCCATATGCTACTACTCAAACACATACCACTAACAGCTCTGAATCTCAAATTGACCACTTTAATTTTCAAGTGTGTACCAGGATTCTACCAAACTACCAATGTAACCTGCTAACTAGTACATTCAAAGCATACCTGCTAAGGTTGCAAGTTAGAAATATCCTTTATATCCCCAGGACACAAAGAGCAATTGGTTAAAGTCTTTGACATAGTGACACCTATCATCTGGAACTGTATCACAAGTGCACAATATCTGGGTAATCTCCGATACTCAGCAAACAATAGCATCTCACCATCATAGCTGCAATAGTTGCTTTAAATAGGTGCATTACCATAAATCCACTACTATATCTGCCCTGACACTATAAGTCCCCAAGCCTCTTCTCCCCTTAAGCACTAGATTGTCTATATTAACTGTATAAATGTTATAATTTGTAGTTGCCTACTGTTTTTAATGTTGTTATTGCACATATTGTTGTGCTTTCGACTGTCATTATTTCAGATGTACTGTTTGTAACACTGCTGCTTTAATTGCCTCCCCAGGTACCCTCTTGTAAAACTTGTAAACTTGGTGTTGTACCTAAATGAGTCTATCCAGCATAAAAATAAACAAATAAACACATAAATAAATGAATTATACTCTCACCATTATTCTGTAATTGATGATTTTTTTTATTATATTATATTCTTACTCCTTCCTTCAGGACATAACTGGAAAAGATCAAGCAGGCTGCCCAACAGGTATAAACAAACATTTGTCAATACTGAATGTTTACTGCTGGTATTGCTGTTATATTGGGTCTTGCTTGTACACATTTGTACTATATATTTACCCAGGATAGAGCAGATGAGATGCAATGTCTCATTTTTAGTGATGTCCTGCTTTTACACGTTGTTCAATTGTAATTACCCAGGATAAGGCAGCTGAGAGGCAATATCTACTTTTAAGTGGACTCCCACATTTTGAACCAAAATGTCCAACAGTCTTTTTATGACCTGACATTATGATCAACAGGTGGAATTTTTAAAATCCCAAACAAAAGGTGATTTTGCTTTATGACTGTGGAAACAAGTTTGGGAGGGGATTTGAAAAATAGCATCTTCCATGTTCAGAAGGTGGGGTAATAAAAAGAATATGTTGAACATTTGGGGCCAAAATCTGCAAAAAATAAAGTTATAAGCAAATGATGGAAGAATTTGTTTCCTCATAATTTAGATGGTTTTTCACATTTTTACCGCAAATTTTCAGCATAATCTTTTTATTACCATTTCTGAGCATGACAGGTGTCATTTATAAAACAATGACTAAAAAGTAATTTTGTGCCACAAGTGTTAACACACAGTTTGGGTACAGTGACAACTGTCACATTCATGAGCTAGTGTAACAAAACTGCTATGTTAAAACATTGGGGTCAAATGCATGCATTGAAAAACTTCAATGCAGACTCATAAGTTTGTTGTTTTCTTATTTTGATACCCCGAATTTTCAACATAGTCTTTATAGCCCCACTTAGCCTTCGAAGGAGCCCATCTTATAAAAAAAGGCAAGAGAAACTGTTAAAATCCTGCCCAAAAGGTGATTTTGTGCAACAAGTGCAAAAACAAATTTTGGCCAGGATTTGAAAAATGACAGCTGTCACATGCATGAGGTGCTGTGAAGAAATGGCTATGCGAAAATTTGGGTGAAAATATTGAAAATGACTAAAGTTATGAGCCTGCATTCATGCATTTCAATGTAGACTTATAACTTTTTTTTTTTTATATTTTTTACCTCAAATTTTCAACATAACCTTCTTATGAATCCACCTCATGAACAAAGGCAGAGAATATGTTCAACTCCTGCCCAAAAGATGCTTTTGTGCAGTGCCTATGAAATCACTTTTTGGGACAGATTTTCCTAATTTCACTGCCATTGTTCATAAGGTGGGGTCCTGAGAAAGTCAAGTTGAAAATTCGGGGCAAAAATTTTCAAAAATGACCAAGTTATGATGACAAGTTTAAAACCCCACTGAAAAACATTGAACTGCATACTTGATTTCCTCAGTTCATGGTCCGGCATTGAAGAATGAAGATGTGTCTGTGGTCAAAACAGGATTATGGTACTGGATCCCAAGTAGCTAAGTAAGGGCTTGGGTGGGGTGGGGTGGGTGGGTTGGTGGGTGTTGAGTGGTGGGTCAGGTGTGGGGCCAGTAACTATGGCGGCAGTATCGATGGATGGTTTTCTTTTTACAGAGTGTAGTAAAAGAAAAACTATGAGGACATTTGTCTTTATTTCAGGTGGTGACACTGGGGAATGGGCATCCCAGAGTTGGTATTATGTTTGGCAGCACCGGGGTGGGATCCACAGTGTGGGCAGAGTGGGGGTAGCAGCCTGCAGGGGGATTAGGCACCCTCATGCCTGAATATTAACATATGTGGGTTGGGTTGGGGGGTGTGGGGTGGTGGGTACTGAGTGGATGGGTCAGGTGGGGGGCAGTCACGGTGGCGGCAGCAACAAACATCATTGGACAATTTTCTTTTTTAATAGGGTGTATTAAAAAAATTATGAGGGATGGTGCTCAGTAGGTAGATCATGACAGATCCGCTGTGCTTGTTGGGTGGCATTATGTAGATCAAAGGAAAGAGCCATCTTATGATTGAGTTGGCTTTCTTCTTTGAACTACATGAAGTTTCTGCCTGGCAAACCAGAATGATGTCAAGATCAACCTGGTTGATGACTGATGTGACACTAACAAGCCCCTTGCAGACCACTCTGCATTGGACTGACAGTGTCACCCTCTCAAAACCCAGTCTCCTAACAAAATGTTCACTGTGCTTGTGTGCACTGCAAACATAAAAATGGTAAATAAGTACACAAACCAATAAGAACATGCGAAAAAAAACAAGCACACCATCAAAATGAAAATGCAGAAATAAAAGGAAAACAAAAAACATAATAAAACAAACTGAAACTAAATCCAAAAAATACTAAATAGCCACACAAGAAATATCACAAGACAAGGTGTGGATGGTCTTGTAATAAATTATCCCCCTAGTTGTTTGTGAGGCCCAAGGCACAACAAAATGCTCTCAAGCACCTTGAGCATGGCTTATTAGCAGGGCTGTGTGAGCACTTTTCAATGAATACTCAGTGACTATTTATACTTGGCATCCCCAAATACTCAATACTTGGTATTGATATTTAAGCCTACAATTAAAAAAAAAATATTACAAACCTTTAGACCTCCCCAAGTAGCCTGCGTTGGTCTCTGGGCCACCCCTTCCCCACTGTAGTCATTCACCACACTCCACCCCTTTCTCTGTTCTTTCAAAACTGTGTTTATAAAGAAGAAAACAAACAAAAAAAAACAGCTGCCATCATCTTGGCACTATGCCAGGAGCCAAGCAGCATGTTTAAATGTCTTTTCCATCCTTAACCTGTTCCCCCAAGTTCCTCAAATTGTAATGCTTCAGTAGTGGGTCTTGTACCTTTCTAATGCCAATCAATGTTTTTCAGCAGACTGGTATTTAAAACCTAGCAATTCAGTCTCCCTTCCAATAGCATGCACACTCTCTCAAGGTAAAGAAGTATCAGAGTAGAGTAAGCAAGCATGTGATCAGTGCGAGGGTGGAGCAGTCTGCATCATTTAAAACACGAAACAGACTAAATTGTCTTAATGGATCTGGCTTGCTGCTGCAGAGTGGGAGTGCAACTCACTTACCTGTGATTTAAGCAGTACTGGTCCCCAAAACATAGAATGGGTGAATGAGCCACCAAGCTGGCTGCTGGCATTTTTGGCTTCTGCTATAGCATGGTTCAAATCCTTGCAGTACAATACAGTATTGAAAAGTAGAGTTGTTTGGATATTAAGCAGAAAGAAAGCAGCCATAAATATAAACAACAACTAAAAAAGTGGGGAATAAATAATAACTATAACAGATTCCATAACTTGAGATTACATTTACCTTGGGATTGAGACAAATTCATCTAAAGTGTGGCAGTGGGGTTCCATAACCTGGGATTACCTTTACTTGATTTTATTACCATTTACTTTATTTGCATTCCTTAGCTAATTTAACTTTTATTAACATTTTTGCCTAAAACTTTTTGAACTGATTACCTTTACTGCCTCTTAGATTTTGGCATATACTGTATTTTCTCTGATTTGTTTTTGAAAATGTACTTCCTTACCACTGTTACTCTGATAGATTCTGACCAGATGGTGGTTAAAATCTTGTTGGCTGTCTGGTTCCACATGAACTCTGTTTCTCTTGTTGATGGTGTGCCAGGATGTCAGAGTGACTCTACCTATTATTTTTTAATTTTTTTTTATTTTGCAATAGCACATTTTGCTCCCGAAGCTGCCTGTTCTTGGTTCCTTTCTTCAGGCCCTGATCCATTGACCCACTGGTGATGCCAGTGGGGATCCACATGGTATAAGGCCTGAAAATATGCAACAGCTGGCATATGTGGCAACAGGTAGAGATAGGTTTCTTTCCAGTTTTTCTCCTTCTCTCCCTCCCTCCCTGATTCCAGGCACAGGTCATGCATCCCCATGCATGAGACCTCACATGCACACAGTGATGCCCTGTGGGAAGACAAGTTCCCTCAGCCCACTGCAGGAGTCCACTACAGCAAAGGAACCCAAACACCTTCCTGTCAGCTGGGAGAACTACTGCACAGTAGAATCACCGCAGCTGGTCAGCCCGGCTCTGACTCCCTGGTCAACTCCCAAATCTGAGTTGCTGACATGAAAGGAACTAGTGCTTCTACTGGACCAGCAGGTTGATCTGCCTTTATCTTTTATAGTGTATAGTGGATCCTTGTTCAACATGGATTTGCATCCTTGCTGAAATATTGTTGTACCACAGTTCAAAGGTCATGGAACATGGTTGTACACTTCTGTGGTACAACAACATAATAACTGATCAGAAATCTGTGACCACCTGCATTCAAAACTATTGCACACACATAGAGATGCAATGAATTTAAACTCCTTCATGGGCGCTTTGCTTTGCCATTCGCACATGAAGTGGCCAATATGAAAAGCTCACTTTGATTTAGATTGTCATTCCACCTTAACACAAAGTAAGGCGGAGGACAAGTCTGTTGGCAGCCCCCACACATCACGTGGCTTACAGTACTGTAAGTCACATGTTTTAGCCAGGCAGGAAGGAAGGAAGAGACTCATGCAAGGAGATACTTTCATTTTCTCCTGTGCAGAGGGAGAGAGAGAGGATGTCGTGAGATTGTGAAAGCAGTTAGGAGATTTAGAGAGAGAGACAGAGAGAGACAGAGAGAGAGAGAGAGAGAGAGAGACCCAACAGCTTTTTTAAAAGCTACATTTGTTTGTGTTTTGTGTAGACTCTTTTTTACTTAATTTGTTCCTGCAAATTTATTTTTTTCTTACTTTTATAAGTTGTTGTCTGTGTCTGTGTGTGTGCCTGTGTCTTGTGTGTGACTGTTTTGTGTCATTGTTTGGACCGGGGAGGGTAGTGGACTGAGTCGAGTCGAGCATAGATGGAGTAGGGTGAGGGACTGTCTGGGGTAAGGGCAGTTCTGGGACCATGGCATGTCCAGGGAAGAGTGCACATGCATGGGGGCATGCCCAGTTGCAGGCACCCCCCCAGAAGCAGGACCACCACCTCCTCAGACAGTGTCACCACCACCACCACCACCAATATCAGCACCAGCTCCACCTTATCCTGAGCAGGATGTGCCTGGCCCCAGGTGTGGAGCCTCAACACCATGACCTGGCTGCCAGTGAATTTGGCCCCTGCCTGTGCCTGGTCCTCCTTGCACATTCCTGGTTTGAGAGTTTTTGATCATTTTGGGGAGGCAGCAGCCCAGTTAAGTGTCACATTTGTAGGGTGGAGGTGCACTGTGACCCTGAAAACTCACCTGGGGACTGGAGTCCAGCACACCCACATGATCAACCACCACCCAGTGGAGTGGCAGACAGCCACAGAACAGGCCAGGCCTGCACCTTCTGGCCCTTTGTGGCAGAGGGTGTGGCTGTGTGTGACCCTAAGATGAGGAGGGCCATGGCAGCACCTGCTGCTCCACTAGTTCCACCTCACCACCACCACCACAGCAGCTGCAGCACCTGTGGACCCCAGACAAGTGCCTGCAACTCAAGCAGACTTCACAGTTCTCTGGAGTGCTGTGGACGTGACAAATGAGAGAGTGAGTGTTGTCAAGCAGCAGTTGGAGTAGATAGAGGGCCATCAATTGCAGATAGTTTCCATGCTCCAACTGCTGCAGGACCACTACAGGATCCTGCACTAGTTTTGTTTTCCTCCACGATGTGCCCCCACCCTCCCTGCTGTGTCATAAAATGTACTCCCCACCACCCTTGTATCTAATTATGCACTTTTTCTTATCTTCTGTATGCATGACATTTTGTATCCTGCCCCTCTTCCTTCTGTTAAGTGTGTGTGCTGTTTTGGTTTTCCTTGTGTTAAGTTAAAATGGTTTGTCTCTGCCATCATTATTTCATCATTCATCTCAAATTTGAAACAGCAAATGTTATGCAGATAGTTTTGATGTGCATGTAAAGTCCCCCCCCAGTGTGTCCTTCCCTCTGTTTTCTATTAGTTTTTACTAAATTACTAAATTGTGTCTTCATGTTATATCACTTTATTGCCTTTATCACTCCAACAATGCACCCTGTGTCATGTGACAGTGATGTAGCATAGTCCACTGATTTACCAAATGCACACTTCACAACAACAGAGCTGTGTAACTGACTAGCAGCTTTCATACAGAAACCCCACTCACCTAGCTCTGAGGTACATGCTAAACTGTAACAGTTGTCACTTGGTGTCACTGCATAAGAACAGTTACACAGTTCTGCTGTTCTGCATTTGGTGAATATATGGGATATGCTACATCACTGTCATATGACACAGAGTGCAATGTCAGAGCCATGAAGGTAATAAACCCATTTAACATGAAGAAGATCCACAGGGCTCATAAAACTACCATAAAGGTAGCAGGCTAATTTAGTAAAAATTCCTAATAGCGGACAGAGAGAAGGATGCAGTAGAACTTTACATACAAATCAGAGTGCTCTGCATTTGATACATTTTTTCAAATTTTGTGTTGATACTCCTTTAACAAAACCAGAAAGCCTTAACTCCACATGAATAGATACCACTAAAAGTTTCACCTCTGTTGCAACTGTATTTATGACAAAACAAGGCACACAGTAATGAGCCTTGTGTTTTTCTGAGTTAGGCCTTCAGTGGTGTGCCTAATGAAGGATTAAGCGGCAAAGCGCAGTGGTCATTTGTGTGTGCCTTGTTTTGCCATCAATAAAGTTACAGTATCATTGAAATTATTTTGTGGCATATAGTCATATGGGGTGCTGACTTTGTGTGTTTGCCTTGGACTTTTGGAGCCAGGGATTGTGTACCAGCAGCCGTCCACATAGTGCAGTGTGCTTCTTATGGCCCTGTTATATTCCAGGTTAAGAATGTTTACCCTGACATATTTTAGGTGCCTCAGTAATGTTTATCTTCTGTCATGAAGTGTTTATTAAAAAGCAGGACCTAGCAGTGCAATAATACTGTGCTAAACTGCATGTGTGCCGTAAAATGTCCTGTGTGTGCAGACACTGTCCAGCTTCTTGCAAACATATATATGCTGACTTATTCCAGTGTTTATGGTATAAAGAATAAAGATAAGAATATATAACATATATTTTATTCCTACCATCATATGCCTTCAGAGATCTCGGTGCAGTCGGTGGGCAGTGTACACCTCAGTCACAGTGCATACATGACTTTAGGAGATCAGTTAGTAGCACTGCTCACTCCTGCTTTTCAAAAAAACCCCACCAGACATGATATACTGTATTGCTGAAGCATCCCAAATATTTATTTTGTACAGACATTATAAAGTCGGAATGTATAACAGGTCCAGTCCACTGTCGCCACACTGTGCTACCGCTGGTGTTGTGTCGTGGTGTACAGCAACTTTCTGAAAACTGCCACTGCCAACCTAAACTAGAAAGACATCACTTAGTATAGAACAAAAATGCAAGAGGAAATGTGGTAGCACAGTGTGGTGGCAGTGGACTGGACCTGTTATATATTTTCTGACTTTATAATGTCTGTACACTGTGAAATATTTTGGGTCCCTCAGCAATATTTCATGTCTGTTGGGTACGGTTTGTTGAAAAGCTGGAGTGAGCAGTGCTATGATCTCTTAAAAGTCATGTGTGCACTTTGACTGAGGTGCACACTGCCCACTGACTGCACCACTGCTGATGATGGTACAAATAAAATATATGTTATATATTCTTATCTTTATTCTTTATATCATTAACACTTGAACAAGTCATCATATATATGTTCGCAAGAAGCTGGACAGTGTCTGCACACACAGGACTTTACACTGCACACATGCAGTTTAGCACAGTATTATTGCACTGCTCAGTCCTGCTTTTTAACAAACACTTCACAATACCATGACAGAAAGTAAACCTTGCTGAGGCTCCAAAATATTTTTTTGAAATAGACATTTTGAAGTTGGAATATAAATAGGAATGGAATTAATTAATGGCTCAGTAAGTGTTTGGCACAGTGTTCACACTCACACGCAGTCACCAGAATTAATGTGCATCCCCAAAATGCTACTGTCTTGTATCCAGAAAATTTCCCAGTGCTGATGAAGTGAAATGAGAGTGTAACAAGAAATGTAAAGTTTCCCAGAATTAATGGCACACTCAGTCATCGCGCAGTGGTCACACAGTTCCAAGAATTAATGTGCATCCACAGAATGCTACTCTCTTGTCTCCAGAAAATTCCTCAGTGCTGATGAAGTGAAATGAGAGCATAACAACAAATGCAAAGTCTCCCAGAATTAATGGCGCACTTAGTTATGTGTGCAGTGGTCACACACAATCACCAAAATTGATGTGCATCCGAAAAGTGCTACTGTCTTGTGGCAAGAAAATTCATGACTCCAGATAAAAAAATGAGAGCATAAAGTGGAAAGAAAAGTCTCCATTAATTCATGCCACATTCAGTCATGTGTGCACTCACTCCAATAAGAACTACAATATGCCCCTGCTGCTGCTGTTGGAATTTCATGTAATGCTTCTTAACCTGACTGGGCTGATGCACAGTGTTTGCCAAATGCGTGCTATAAGGATGACCCAACCATTTAGTTAACTGTTCATGAGGATGTGATAATGCTGTTGGTTGCCCAATGTCTGTTGCACTGACCTGCAATAGAAGTATGCCCTCTGTGTGTACACTAATACTACCTTCGATAAGTTAATGTACCTGGCACCATCATGGTTTTCCACAGAACCTGAGTTGACCTTAAATGTTCATATCCATATACATATATATATATATATATATATATATATATATATATTATAGTAGTGTGGTTGTGCCACTATATTTAGGGTTATGATGTCACTTCTATGTTAAAATCACAATTGTGCATGTTAATAACTTTGGACCCATTCAACGGATTTGCCTGACATTTGGAATGCCTGGTGGGGCATGGTAGATCTCTTGATATACCAAGTTTCGTTTTAGTTGGACTTACCGTCTTTGCACACCAAAACACTGAAAAATGCAAAATTATCCAGTTTTGGAGGCAGTTTTTGGGATATTGTCCATGGCCCAACATTGCTGCTGCTGTGTGGTGTGCCACTCTGTGACATGGCTCATTTAAAAGAGCTTTGCTGGCTGAACATGTTGCTTCTCGTTTGGTGAAAAAATGTCATTCTGTTCAATAGTTATTACAATTTGAAATTCCTATTATATCCTATGGGATAATTTATATGTATTTTTTGAATGTTAATGAGAAAGACCAGATAGCCCTAGGAAAGACCAGATAGCCTAAATTGGGATGACCATATCTCAATCACAGTTTGCTTTTTTTACTTGAAATTTGCAGGATGTTGAGGGGATGTCATAGAGATGTGAACTATGCTGTTTAGGTGTTGGGGAAATAATTTGTTGCAGAGATATTCAATGATGGAATTGACGTTTTCCCATAGGATTACATTGCAGTCTTTGTCATGACTTTAGGCACCGTTATTTCGGAAATGAAGTGAGATACAGACTTTTCTAGATGGCTCAGCTCACCTAAAAGTGAGCTGAGCCACTGGAAAAATATTTGAAATTGTAGAGTAAGCCTGCAGTGGAATTCTATTCGTATGTTGCATGGTTCATGAGATATTGTGAAATTACTGTCACAAGGGTTGAAAGAGTGCCTGCCCAGTGCTTTTCAGTGCCCATATCTTGGAAACAGTGTGAGATATGGGTACAGTCTTTTGAAGATGTGTGAAGTACTCACTGGCATGATTACAAATGGTTCCCAAGATATGCGCTAATTACTGTTACAAGGGTTTGGTGCCCTATAGTGCTGCATGGTTCCATAGCTTTTGTATAAGGTGAGCATGGGCCCAGATGCACATTGTTCTGCAAAATTGGCAACTTGGTGGGAGCTAGGCTCCACACTCCCACTAATATGTGTTTTTTCTATCATATATTACACTTTTTCAAAAGTAAGGAAATTCTATGCAAAAAACTGTGTTAATGTATTGAGGTTAAAGCAAAAAGTCAGGAAATGAGACATTAGGTTTGAACCCCTAACCCCCCCACACACGCCACCCTAATCCTCCACAGTCTGATAGATGCCAGGGTGTGTCATTGGGGTCATGATGCCTAACTCTTACTCCATTCTCCTTTACTGTCAACATGCTCAGACATGGATTATATTACAGGGGAGCGGTCACGCCACTATATTTAGGGTTATGAAGCCACTTTTATGTTAAAGTCAAACTTTTGTATGTTAATAACTTTGGATCTGTTCAATGGATATGCATGAAATTTGGTACACACAGTGGGACATGGTAGATCTCTTGATCTGCCAAATTTCATTTCAGTCAGACTTATGGTTGTAAGACCAAAATGTTGAAAATGCACTTTTCCCAGTTATGTGGACATTTTTTATTTTGTCTGTGGTGCTGTGTGGCTGTCATGTGGCATGCTGCTCTGTGACTTGGTTCATCTGAAAGGGCTTGTGTCAAGGAACATGGTACTTTTGTTTGGTGAAAAATTTTAATCTATTCAAAGTTATTAAACTTTTAATTTCCATTATAAGACAATGGGAAAATTTGTATGGTTATTTGCGAAGAAGAATGGGGTTTGGCCATCTAGTCCTGCCTCACAATCAAAGAATTTGCAGGCTTGCAATCAAAGAATCTTTGATCGCAAGGAATTCTTTGATCTAATGGTCACCATCTTGTTTTCACTTTGCAGTCAGAGAAATTCAAATATCTCGACCCTAGGGACTTCTGAGGTGAAACAATGGTGGGTTTTGCTCAGGGGTTTCCCTCTATCAAGCCATGCCTGTGGTTTCTTTCAAAATGGTCACAAAATGGAGTTTTTAACTTTTTTATTCTTTGATTGTGGTTCGCTAAAGATGTTCTACTGCGAGCCTGCAAATTCTTTGATTGCGAGATTCTTTGACCGCGAGGGTGTGACTAGATGGCCACTTGAAAAAATACATTTTTTCAGCTCAGGGGGTGACTTATTAAGCTAAATGAGGATGTGTTTTGCACAGGGGGCTTCGTTCTTTTGAGGCATTGCTGTGGTTTAATGTATTTCTGCCTAAAAATTGACTTAAAAAATTTTTTATTGTTTGATCACGACCCTGCAAATTCTTTGATCGCAAGATTCTTTGACCATGATCTTTGATCATGGGGGTGTGACTAGATGGCCACATGAAAAATTAAATTGTCTTAGCACAGGGGTCACTTCTAAAGGCAAACTAGGGTGGGATCTGCTCAGGGACCTTCGTTCTGTTGAGTCATGGCTGTGGTTTCATGTATTTTTCTCTAAAAATTTAGTTTTAAAATTTTTTATTCTTTGATCACAAGCCTGAAAATTCTTTGTTTGTGAGATTCTTTGATTACAATCTGTAATCAAGAGGAGGGACTAAATTACCAGATTTGGAGGGACCAGATAGCACAATTTTAACAATTTTTCAAATTAAATATCTCGGAAACGGTTTGGTCTTTTAACTTGAAATTTGTAGGGTGTTGACAGCATGTCCTTTAGATGTGAATTATAGTGTTTAGATGTTGGACAATACATTTTTTGTGGCAATATCGTATGGCACATTTAAAGTTTCTGGACAGACATTTTTCATAGTGGTAGTGGCATGAAATTCTAGAGTAGCCAGCCTTACTGCCATGGATGTACTTTTCAGTCATTAGGTATGTAGAATGTTAATAGATGTGGAATTCTGCCAGTGTGATGAATGAAAATCTGAAACTTTCACATTTTATATCTTGGAAACAGTTTGATCTTTTACATTGAAATTTGGAGCGTGTTGAGGGGATGTGCTGTCCGTAGAATTATGGTGTTACATGATGGAAAAGTCATTTCTGCAACCATTATGTGACACACTTTATGTTTTGTGTATGGCACCTGGTATTATGGTACTGGCTTCACATTTAGGGCGCCTAGTGTTACTGCCGTGGAGGAAATTTGTAGTAGTTAGGTGTCTGAATGTAAACAGGTGTTGAATTATGCCACTGTCGCTGATGAATGTGTTGAAGAGTATAGGTTCCAACACTGAGCCTGCAGGATCCCACAGGTTGCCTTCCCTCCATGATAGAGTGCCATTCAAGAGAACATTTTAAGTTCTGCCCTGAAGTCAGTTTCTTACTCAGTTTACAATTTTGCTACCTAGTCCTGTGTTCCCTAGTTTGTTGACAAGCCTTCTATGTGGGATGGAGTCAAATGTCTTAATGAAATCTAGATATACAACATCTATTGTCCCATTCTGGTTTACTACCTTAGTCACCCAATTAAAATATTCAACCATGTTTGTTTGGCAAGACCGTCCAGTTGTGAAGCCATGCTTCTTGGTATCTAGATGCCTGCTGGACTCTAGGTAAGCCTCGATCCTTTCCTTTAGTATAGATTCCATGATTTTCCCCACAACTGAGGTGAGGCTGATGGGGCAGTAGTTTTCTACTTCTTTCTTATTGCCACTCTTGTATAGGGGCACCACCGTGGCCGTCTTCCAGTACTTTGGTACCTCTCTGCTCTCTAATGATTTATTAAATAGTGCAGCCAGTGAGGCAGTAAGTTCTTCTCTGAGTTCATTTGAAACATGTGGATGAATTCTATCTGCACCCATGGATTTGTCTGTTCTTAATTTCTTGAGCTCCTGTATTACTCTGTCTGTTGTAATGGGGGGAAGTGTCCACCTCCAGATTGTGGTGTTCATTTTATTAAGTGATGGACCATTTCCAATATCCTCGTCAATAAACGCCAAGTAGAAAAATGTGTTTAAAGCTCCTACTTTCCCAGCATCATCTTCCATGTGTTGATCCTCCTTTGTTTTCAGCCTGACTGTTCTCTCCTTGGTATTTCTCTTTTCATGGATATACCTGTAGAAAGTTTTGTTGCCGCTTTTTTATTTCCTCAGCAATTTTTTCCTCGGTTTAAGCCTATGCAGCTCGGATTTTCTATCCAGCCTCCTTCAGCTTGGTTATATAGTCTTCCCTGTCCTTATTGGATCTACTACAAAATCCTGATAGTCGGTCTCCCAAACTCCATAAACTCAAGTTTAGGAGACTGACTGTTGGAAGACCTGCAAGGTCTTGGTGCAATAAGGGGGAGCGGACCTCAGAGTAGGTTATAACAATTTATGGGGGGCAAAAGAGCACCATACAAAAAGTTGCCTTCCAGAAATAGAACCCAGGTTGTAGCACACTGGTGGCCGAAGCTAGTGGCTTAGTCCCTCCATGCCATGGGAGCAGCTCGGCCAACCACCAGATTGTCCCTCTTTGTGGTGCATGGCTAGAGGCAGGGTAATGGCTCATCACATCCGCTATTTTACCCCTGCCAGCACCAGCTCCCTGTGATGTCATCCAGGCGTGTGTTAGGCAGCCGAACTTGGGATCCTGAATGTTGGAATATTGAGTTTCAGTGCACAGTCATACTCCAGTCCATATCTGTTTGTTTCCTAGAATTTTCTGAAGGTTGTCTTCTTTGCCTTTATTACTGATGCCACTTCCTTTGTGAACCACAGAGGATTTCTTCTATGCTTTGTTTACTGGTTACCTTTGAGCATTTTTCTGTTACAAGGGTTAGTGTACTCTTTAGTGCTTCCCAGCTCTCCTCCACATTTCCATCTGTTCTGTTTCTGTATAGTTTTTTAAAGGTGGATTTCATCTTGCTGAAGTTCGTATTCCTGATATTTAGGATTTTTTGCTTAGTGTGCATAGTAACTTCCCATCTGTTGACTGTGAAGCAGATTGATCTATGGTCACTGTTCCCTAGGTTTATCCCCGCTCTGATGCCTGATATATTTGTGCTGTTTATAGTACAAGGTCTAGAATTGCATCCACTCTTGTCGGTGTGTCAACTAGTTGTGAAGACCCACCCTTGTAGTGCTAAGAGAATTTCTTTGCTTTTTCTCATGAGGCTGTCTGGGAGGTCCAGTTTACATCTGGCAGGTTGAAGTCTCCTACCAGCAGCAGCTCACCTTTGTCAGCCATCATTAGAATGGATTCTAGTAATTCCTTGTCCTTTTCAATGTCTTGCACTGGGGGCCTGTAAACTATTCCACCCATATAGGGGCTTTTTTCCCTACACTGAGGGTGACCCATAGGGTCTCAGTGTTGTTTTTGGTCCCCTGGACTTCCAAGGCTTTGATGTCCTCTCTGATATATATTGCTCCCCCCCACACCTTTTTTGTCTTTTTGAACTCCAAAATAGTGTGTAGCCTGGGATTGCAATGTCCCATGTGTGATTCTCAGTGAACCACATCTCTGTTACTGCCACCCAATCTGGTTGCTTCTGTCATCATGGCGATGAGGTCTCGGTACTTTCTTTGCCAGGCTGAGCATTTATGCACATTGCTTTCCAAGTCTGGTCTCTTATGTTATCGGATCTAGTTTGGTTTTGTCTGTGCTATTTTTGGTGGTGTATCCTGTTTTGTGCACTATTATTTTAGTAAGTACTCTGTCTGGATGAAAGAGAGACATGTGATTTGGTGATAGAGGAAGGGAGCTAGCTTTCCCTTGTGTGTTGTGTCAGGTGCTAGTGTCCACTCACCATCTGCAAGTTTAAATGACCATGAATGACATCAAACTTTTGACCTAGCTCTCGAACTCCCTCCTTTGTGAGGTATAGGCCACTGTATCAAAAGAACTCCTGTTCTCAGAAATCCTCCCAGTCCACAATGAACTGATGTCCTTTTTGCCGCACCAGTCCTACAGCCATGAATTAAGGTCTGAGATTTTCCTTTCTCTGATTTTCTGCCTGCTGCTCCCCTTTTATCAGACAGGAAGAATCTAAGAGAAGGAGACTCAGATGTAAGGAAGCTAACCTGTCTCCTAGTGTGGAGAGATGTTGTTTGGTTTCTTCCACCAAGAGTAGCAAAGTTTGTTCCTAGGTACAGTAGATATGTTGAGGATGGTTTGCCTAAATGCCAGAAGGTTGAACAAGAAGAACAGTGAACTACAGTGGATGGTGGCAGAGACTAAGCTAGATTTAGTGGCCATGATGTAGACCTGGGCCAGGGGAATAATGATTGGGATCTGGCAGTTTCAAGCTACACCTTGCTTAGAGAGACAGGGCCAAAGGTGAAGGAGTGGTAGTATCCCTATATATTAAAGCAGCAGTGCAAGGAAAATGTTTTTCCAAAAGGCTAGTTTCAGCTACAGTTAATAAAAATATTAGTACACTGCAAATGTTCTTTTCTAGGTACTATAACTCTTATACTGTGCACAAGTTTTTTTCCTTGATCCTAACTTTTACTAGATTTAAAATGGCATTTCTAAGCCAAATGTGGTAGTCATCTTTTTTCTTGAGAAAACCTAAATAAAAACATTTAAAAATACTCTGCTTTTGGCTGAACTAGAAAATGTTGCCACAAATTAAAACTGGAGGGTGCCTGGAATCTTTATAGTGAAAATAGGTTGGGTCAAACTGTGTTTGCCAGTTTCCTTGCACTGTGGCTTTAAGGAAGGGATCAAGATGACAGAAGATGGAACCATCAAAAGGAGGGAGGGAGTCTATCTGGGAGCAGCTGAGCTGACATCAGCTGCTGGAAATAAGTTTAGATTAGTGGTGGTCTACAGACCACTGAGGCAGAATGAAGAGGGGACATGGAGTTGGGAGGAAATCTGAAGGGAGCAGTAAAGAGGACCAGTGTAGAAGAAGACTGGAATTAGTCAGATATCTACATGGATATTCCTGTGACAAAGGGCACCAGGATTTGGGCACTGCTACATTCATTGCAGGCTGCTTACTGGTGCACCTGTTCAGTGATTCCACATGGCAAGATGCCACACTCTTTGTAGTACTCACCAATTTAGAGATGGGGGCAGTAAGAAAACCTTTGGGGTCCAGTGACCACAACATTATGAGGTTCAAACTGACAGTGGGGGAAAAATGGTCCCACTGAAAGACAATGGTTCTGGACCTTAAACCAGCATATTTCAGCCACACGTGGCAAATGGTTAGAGAGAGTTTGACAGATATAAACCAGAGTTAGGGGATAAAAGAACAGTACAGTAGGATTAGGGGACACTTCAGGAGACAACTGAATCTTGTGCAAGGAGTGTCACCAAAAGAAATACACAAAAGCTGATCTGGCTCTGAAAGGAGTTGGTAGAGGCTGTGAGGGTGAAAAGAAGGGCCTTCACAAGGTATGAGGGAATAAAGGCGGAAGAAAATGGCAGATACATCAGACTGGACTCAAAGAGAAAGGGTGGCAGTTAGGAAAGCAAAGGCAGATATAGCTGCTAATTTCCAAGGATGTAAAAAGTAGAGAAAATAATTTTTTAGATACATTCAGCAAAAAAGGAAAACAATGGAGGGACAGTTAGGCTAGCAGAGGAGAGAGGGTTGTTAGAGACAGTGACCAGAAGGCAAATTTACCGAATAATTACTTCTGCTTGATATTCGAGTTGAGAATGCTGGACCTCTACTGGACAGCTTTATCAAGGCTGCCTCAAGGGGGTTCAGAAAATGGACAGGGTAGAGATAATGGTAGACCAGGTGAGGAAGGGACTAGAAGCCCTCAGAGTAGAAAATGTATCAGGCCTGGATGGCCTGCACTGAGAGGTACTTAGGGAATCAACCATAAAGTTGGTGGTATCTTTTACTCAACTATTAAATGGCTCATTGAAGTCAGGAATGATTGCAGCAGATTGGAGGTATGCCAATACTGTGCCACTCTGTGGGTGAAGGGGGCAGGGAGGATCCTGGCAACTGCAGGCCTGTCAGTCCTTGTTCCATTGTAAGTAAACCGATGCACTCCATAATCAAAGAAAGCTTGATTACCTACTTAGAGAATAATGGACTGCAGGAAAGAAAGCAGCACAGGTTTATGTCAATGAGGTCATGCCATACCAATCTGAAACTGTTTTTTGACTATGTCAATATGGTAATAGGCAAAAGACTGGTGGTAGATTAGTTCTACTTCACTTCAGCAAAGCCTTCGATTCACTACCATGCAGGAGGTTGCTGAAAAAGTTGGAGGACTTGGCAGTGGAGAAGATTTTGGTCAGGTGGGTTGGAAAATGGCTCGTTGGGAGATGACAGAGGGAAGTAGTGAACTGAGCCAAGTCGGGGGGCCGGGGGGTCAAGAGTGGGTTGTCACAGGGATTGGTCCTGGGTACTGTCCTATTCAATGTGTTCATCAGAGACAAAGTAGAAGGTATCCAGGGCTACCTGTGTCTCTCTGCTGATGACACAAAGCTCTGTGGCAGGGTAGATCATGAGGAAAGTGTGGGAGTTCCAAAAGGACCTAGAGAAGCTGGAGAGATGGTCTAAGAGCTGGCAGATGAGATTCAGTGCCAAAAAGTGCTATATAATGCACTTAGGGAGACGGAACCCACAAATGGAATTCTGAATGGGAGGGGTTAGGTTGGCCACTTCAATAGAGGAGTGGGATCATGTGGTCATATTCAGTTACTACCTCCAGTAAATGAGTCAGTGTAACAAAGCATATAGTGAGGCATTGAGGATACTGGGTTGCATAGGAGACATTTTGATATTATGAGCAGTGAGACAGTACTGCCCCAATACAGATCTCTGGTGAAGCCTCATCAGGAGCACTTTACTAAATTCTGGAGTCAGCAACTGTGGAAGGACATAGACAGACTGGCATCGGTGCAGAGGAGCATTGCCAAGATGATCCAGGCCCAGTAAGGCAGATCCTTTGAGGAATGGCTGGTGTCTCTAAATAAGTACTCATTGGAGGCCAGGCATAAAAGGGGGGAATATTATCTAAAACATAAAGGTCTTAGTAGTATATACAGGATAAATTGCCTATTTAAATAATAAAGAAGTAGTCACCTGGGGGGCATGACTGGAGATTGGTGGGGGACAAGTTCAGGAGAGATGTGAGGGAGATTTACTTAAATGAAAGAGTGGTAGAACCAAGGACCAGCCTACCAGCAGAAGCAATGGGGCAGCTGCCCTAAAGATGTTTAAACACAACTGAGACAGGGCAAGGAGACTCAGAGTTCCTGGGGCAGTGCAACTCGGGATTGAGGGGTGAGGGAGCGGAGGAAGAAGAAACAACTCACTAGCACAATAGGTAGGTTGGTGAGGTAGTATGTTATGGGCAACTTGAGGCTGTCAGTGTCCTTCTGCCATTAAATTCTGTGTTTCTATGTAACTATAGCCAAACCAAGGTGCTACTGTATACCTGGGGAGGAGAAATTGACATTGGACCTACACAGTGTGTGTGGTTCCTCTTGCTGCAGTGGAAGAGGAAAAGGACCAGAGGGTCATATAGACAAGGGGCTAAAGCATGACAAGAATTGGGGGGGCGGGGGTTGCTATTAAGGATGAAGAAATCTCAGGTGAATTAGGAGGTGGGGTGACCAGCACAGCAAAGGAAGCAATCCTGCCCTTTACAAGGCCCTGGTCAGACCCCACTTGGAGCACTGTGTGCAATTCTGGGCTTTTCATTACAAAAAGAACATTAAGGCAGAAGAAAAGGTTTGACAGAAGGCTACCAAAATGATCAGGGGTATGAATGCTAAAAACTATAAGGAGAGACTGTAGGCCCTTAACATGTTCACCCTGTAGAAAAAGACTAGGGCCCAGATATTCAAAAGGGTTGCGCCATGTGCAACAGGGTTGCGCATGCGCAAGTCCAAAAATGCGCCATTCTGCGATATTCAGCAGGAGGCAGTTATGCCACTGACAACAGGTTGCGCAACAGCGCAATGCAAATGAATGCATGCTCAACAGGAGGGGGAGGAACGATGTATAAACCGCGAACCCGATATTCAGTCGGGTTGTGCAGAGTTGTATGCGCAACCCCCAACCACGCCTGCACAACCTTGAGACCAAAAAAAAAGGATCAAGTTGAGGGCCACCCACAGGTGAGCTGCTGTATTGCAGGGCGCAACACAGCAGCTACCACCCCTGGCTGGCCCCCAACTCGGTCCCTGTGCCCCCCCACCACCCTGATCAATGAACATCATTCACAAATCTGGACTGTCATGTACGGTATGGGCTGCACGCCCATTGGCTGTAGCTCTGCACCAATGGGCGTGCAGCCCTACCGGACAGTCAGTCGGCGGGCGGCAGGGCGGCAGGCGGGTGGGATGATGCCGCCCGCCGGCTGCGGGGGGGGAGCGGGGTGGAGGGGCTCGTGGGTGGGTGGGGGACACTAGACACCAGGGAGATGTTTGGGGGTTTGTAACTTGACATTCTGCCCGCGATCGGGCATTACGGTCCACTGGACCACCAGAGATATTCGGGTTGGGGGCTTTTACATTCTGCCCGCGATCGGGCACTGGGGGTTGATACACGTTCTGCCCGCGATCGGGCTTTGGGAGATGTGTGGGGGCATGTTACTGTATGCCGCGATCGGGCTTCGGGAGATGTGTGGGCGGGGGGTCATGTTACTGTATGCCCGCGATCAGGCTTCGGGAGATGTGTGGGCGGGGGGTCATGTTACTGTATGCCCGCGATCGGGTTTGGGAGATGTGTGGTCAGGGGGTCATGTTACTGTATGCCCGCGATCGGGCTTCGGGAGATGTGTGGGCGGGGTCATGTTACTGTATGCCCGCGATCGGGCTTCGGGAGATGTGTGTGTGGGGGAATGTATACACTGATACTGCCCGCGATCGGGCTGCAGGGTGCGTCGGTCCCCGACGGCTGCTGCCTGGCAAAGGCTGCTAAGCGCAAGTCTCCTCGAGGATCCGCACCTACATGCTAATAGCATGCAAATGGGGCCATAAATAGATGCAAATAGCCCCTGCTTT
Organism: Neoceratodus forsteri; assembly: GCA_016271365.2. Lineage (NCBI taxonomy): Eukaryota > Metazoa > Chordata > Ceratodontiformes > Ceratodontidae > Neoceratodus > Neoceratodus forsteri. Next base: position 992,463,529 of record CM028132.1, read on the forward strand.
GCATAAATTATGGCCCCATTTGCATGTGACCTTTGAATATCGGAAATTTGCGCCTGGCGCAATGGTACTGCACCACCGCAGTTTAATGCTCAACTCTGGCAACTTGCGGTGGCGCAAGTTCCAATGCGCTTCATCGCGCAGTGGTTGTGGTTGGGGTGATATTCAAAGGAGTTGCTCAATAGCGCAACTCCTTTGAATATCGCCCCGGCCACACCCCTGCACAACTATTTTGAGCAGCGCAGGGGCTTGCGCCTCAGAATGGCGCAGTTTGAATATCTGGGCCTAGGTGTGCATTATCTCAGTCTTCTGAATGCTGAAGGGTATCAACAAGGCCAAACAGATGGAAATGTTTGATCTGGTATGCACTCCAGAATGTGGGATATACTGTTCCTAGTTCTGGGAGAAACATTTATTATGGTGGCAAAATAGTGCAAAACTGCAGATTTTGCTTTTGCAAATGTTTCATGAAATAGCACCAAAATCAAATGTTATTTTGCATTTAAATTTTATTAAATAGTGCCTCCTTATACAAATTTCTGTGCCACTATTTACAAACTGTACATTTTTCAAAATGTCATTTAAAAAATGCACAGTTTCAGCAAACAGTGTCAGATCTGCATCTTGAACATATGACTTAGCCTAGTTTTATGAAGTTCAAATAGCACCAAAAATATACTCTGACCTGCTAAATGAAACAACAACCAACTGCTCTATTAAATCGCAGGTTGTACAGTAAATGGATGATTGCAGTACTGGACATTGCTAATGACTGTGAATTACTGCACTGCATGTTTACCATACACTAGTACTGCTAGTAAATGGCAAAAACACACAAAAGATGTACACAAGGATCCCATCTGACAAGGTTTTATTATTTCATGCTAAGCTCTGGGGCTGTTTCTTCTGTCTGCAGCATTTATGATTGCACTTTGGTTGTCATTATAACATTTTCTTTTATTTTTTAGGGCTGCAGTGGGCAGAGCCCTGCAAACTTCCTGTGATCAGAAAAGGGACATTTTTTTCTGACCTTCCAACTGAACAACAGCGTGGAGTTGCATCATAGTTGCCTCCGTGTCCATGAAGCACTCCACGCTGTCTGTTAGCAGTCGCATGCACTAAAGTTCTGTAGCCGGAGGTCACGGAGGAACACAGCACAGTCTGCCATGTCCAGGATGGCTGACAACTTGTATTGCACATACACGACTACTTACGTATGCACAATAGAAGTTGATGGCCATTTGGTCATGACGAACTGTGCCATCTTCTGCTGTGACCTCCATTAGCAAGACCAGACATGACTGTTTCTTTTTTTTTTCTCCCACCCACCACCCCACTCCACCCAGAAATGTTACAGTCACACTGGAGGGTGCCCAATCCCCCAGTGCAGGAATCCTCAGTTAGTTTCCCTGGGGTGCCCAATGCCCCAGTACAGGTATCTTCTGTCTTTTTTTTCCTTTTTTTCTCCTGACCACCCAACCTCCCTCCCAGCACCCACCACCCCACTCGCTCCCTCCCCAAAATGTTACAGTGACACTGGTGGTGTCCAATTTACCAGTGCAGGAATCTTTGATCTTTTTTTTTTGCATGAAAATAAAAGTCCATCAATGTCTCTTGCAGCCATTACAGTCCCCCACCTGACCCTCCCACTCAGCACCCACCCCAAGTCCTTACTTACCCATTGGGGTCCAATGCCATAATCCTCTCTGTACCGCAGATACATCGTCACTTTTCAAAGCCAGACCGCGAACTGAAGAAACAGATATGCAGTTCAATGTATTTCAATGTTTTGAACTTAGTGGCATAATTTGGCCATTTTTGCATATTTTTGTCCCCAATTTTCAATATGCCTTTTTGGGACCCTGCCTCATGAACAATTGCACTGACATTTGGCAAATCTGTTCCAAAAGGTGATTTCACGGTCCCTGCGTGAAATCACCTTTCAAGCAGGAGTTGAACATTTTCTCTGCTGTTGTTCATGAGGTGAGGTCATTAGAAGGCTATGTTGAAATTTGGTGTAAAAATATTTAAAAACAACAAGGTTATAAGCCTACATTGAATTTTGCAAACACAGGCTCGTAACTTTGGTAATTTTCAATATTTTTACCCCAAATTTACAACATAGCCATATCTTTGCATCACCTCATGAATATGACAGCTGTCATTTTTCAAATCTTGGCCCAAATGTTCTTTTACATCCCGAAAGGTGTTTTTGTGATCCGTTTCGGACATACAATGGACATTTTCTCTGCCCTTGCTCATGAGGTGGGGTTATAAGAAGGCTACATTGAAAATATTGGGTAAAAATATTCAAAAAACAACTAGCTGGGGGGCGTGGCCTAACCAGTGAGTGGAATGGTAGCTTAATGTTGGAGCTGCTGCATGCATAAGATCTAATCTGAAATTGCCTGTACCTAGGACAGAAAAGGACCATAAAATACAATAATAGCGAATACAGCTAGACTCTGGGAGTGTAATTTTACATTTCAGTGGTGAAACAGCGAGATTCAGTGAGGGGACCCTTTCAATGTTTATGGCCTGCAGCATGGCGGCACCAGTTCAACGCTCGACCATGATATTTTAATGCCCTCTTTGAGGAGCTCTTACATCGCATGAATGAGGTGACCGAAGCTTCTCACCATACTACGGAGGCTATTCAAAATCTAACCGGGTGTATAATAAAAATAAAACAGCAGTCGTTGACACAGGATTCGGTGATTGAACAGATCAGAGGGACGCAGAGGGACCAACAAAGTAAAATAAATGTACTTCTGGCCAAAGTTGACGATTTAGAAAACTGAAGCCAAAGGAATAATTTGTGAGTGTTAGGATTCCCAGAGGGAGTGGAAAAGTGGGATACCATTAAGTTTCTCCAACAAGCCCTTCCTGAAATCCTGGGCTTACAGGTAGATTTCCGACTGGAGATAGAATGAGCGCACAGAACTCTCACTGAAATGCCGGCTAAAGGGGGCAAGCCTAGGGCTATCTTACTTAAACTATTAACGTATAACACATGGCAGGCACTGTTACAGTGGGCCAGGGAAGTGGGTCGCTAAAGATGGCAGGGACATCCAATCTCAATCTATCAGGACTTCTCAAGGGATCTATCAAATAAAAGGCGTGAATACACTCCATTGCGCCACAAGATGCAGAAAATGGGCATCCAATATTCATTAAGGTATCCATCTATGATGCATATATTGCATAATGGGATTCCACTTTACTTTGAGACGCCAGTAGCCCTGGAAGAGTTTCTGATGAGGTACTCAGGTGAGTCCCCTAAACCTCCCACTTGCCCAGATCCTCCTGATCCAGAAGGAATGTTGACAGATCCTGAAACGCAGCCCAAGGCCCTAAATGGGCTTCCTCATTGCAGCAGAAAAAGAATAGCAAGAGATAGCCATAGGCGTAGAGAGTATCCCCATATCAGAACCAGCCTTTACTCCGAGTCGGCAGATTGGGAGAAACAGTGTGATGTGAGTATGGCCTTAGTGCGATACATGGCCCAGAATCCATATGAGGTGTTGAGATCCCCCTCGCCTTCTTCCAGAGATCCTTTAGATGATTCCCCAAGTGGAAGCAGTTCCCTAGACCAACAGGACCATAGCGACTGAGGAGGATTTCCAATGTGGAGGCGGCATGGACCCACAGAAGGAGCAGTGTTCCCCAGGTGCAGCACCCGAAGACCGCAAAGGCAACCAGGCTGCAGAAGCAGCGTCAACGAGTGATCAGAGGCCCGAATTCGATGTAGCGGCATCCTGAACTTTTTTTAGATAAGTAACAATTATGTATTTAGACTTTGTGAGGCAGGGGGTTTCTACTCTGTTGTGTTACTGCCCCATGGCTGGGATGATTTGAATCAGCTTTTTGAGCTTAGAGATCACGAGACATTGGGACACACACCCCTCCAGGGTATACTGATCTCTAGGCCATAGTTAATATCCCATGTGCAGCTAACTGGTAGAGGGAGGCTGGGGCAGAGGGCAAGTGATAAGAGCTGGAATATCTGAGGGAAGCTCCTCTGGCCTTGGCAACATATATGGGATGCACATCGTAAGTTTATGGAGGGTAGATGTGGTCTTTGGCTATGTGCTAGGCTCGATCCTGTTCATTCTGGGTTGGGAGTTTTCAACCAGAGGGGGATGCCTAGGAATGTGTTTTCTGTTGGGGGCTCTGGGTTAGTAATGATGTGAGGGGTGGGTCCCTCTGGGGGTGCTAGTTTTATGACAAACAGAGCCTAATGGTAGTTTAGTCATGGGAGTAAGTGCTCCCCTTTTCTTTATAGTGGCACCTTGTATCCCGAGGGTACGGAAGGGGTTTTAGCCACAAAGACCTCAATAGCCAAGCTTCCCCCTATATAGATATACCCCGAGAATCAGTTTCCTGTTTACTAAATGGTCAATACATTACAAAATGTATTTGAATGGTGCAGGTTGATGCATATTATTTTTGCATGCAGCCCTCCCCCAGTTGCTATACCTTTTGGGAAACAGAAGACAGATAGGTCGGGCTATGTCCTGACCGCCACGTCCTCAGGAACCAATCTGTAGATCTGACCTTTCCAAGGGTGGCAAAGGATCTTATATGCAGGATGGCTCCAATGGAGCATGGAAGTGCATTGCGTAAATATGTTTAACTGTTGGTTGTTGTGTGTGTTTGTGTTCTGGATTAAAGGGTGGCGTATGTTTAAAGTGCAATTAAGTGAAACCTGGTTGCCAAGAGATGATAGGGGGAAGATCCTAAGCAAAGGCAGACTGGTTATACATGGCAGGGTGGTCCTAGAAGGCCTTCTACATCTGGAGCAAAAATCTGAGCTAGGCCAAGTTTATTCAAATGTCTCAGAATGGCACCCTCTCTCCTTCACCGGTGGTTTATATTTATTTTATGTCCCACTACCCCCCAAGAGCTACAATTATGGCTGAATTAACCTGTATCACTTGGAATGTGAGGGGGTTGAACACACTGGTGAAGAGGAAGAAGGTACTGTCATATCTGAAAGAGATTAAGGCCCAGGTGGCTTTCCTGCAGGAGATGAAACTAGATGGGAAGGGCCATGGGCTCCTTAAGAGGGACTGGGTGGGAGTGTAGGTTCATGCTTCAGCCTCGACAAAAAAGCGTGGTGTAGCTATTTTAATACATAAGCAGTTACACTGGTTTCTCATCACATCCAGGGCCGATCCACAGGGCAGGTGGGTAATTGGTATTTTCAGACCCCTACAGGCCTATCTTGTTGGGGAATATCTATGGGCCAAATGAAGATGATGCAGCCTTCTTCCATCAGAGCTCTTAAACTCTCCTTGATATGAATAAAAATAGCACGGCCACTATTTTTGAAGGGGATTTTAATTTAGTGCTTAATCCCATGATAGGTCAAACCACGATAAAAAAAGGGATCGTACATGGGGAAAGAAGGAGAGCCCTGCTGAATTGGATGAGTGACCAAGGACTGACAGATGTATGGCGTGTACTGAATCCTAGGGGGAGGGATTATTCTTTTTATTCTCCAGTACATGGTTCTTATAGCTGTATCGATTTTTTAACATCACCCCAAATTACGCAGGCAGCTATAGAGTACAGTATACTTCCTATAGTAATCTCGGATCATGCTCCAGTTTGACTGACTATTCTATGGGGTCTACATATTCCTATCTCCACTTCTTGGAGATAAGATCCCCTGCTAACAAAAGATACAGAGTTTTTAGAATGGGCCAAAGTGGAGGCACAGATGTTTTTCAAGATAACCCAACACAGGACACCACAGCCGGGGTCAGATGCGAGGCATTTAAAGCTACCATGAGAGGTAGGATCATTGCCTATGCAGGAGCTAGAAAGAGAGGCAGGGAGCAAAAACTGAAAGACTTGGAGGAGGAGCTTAAAGTAGCACAGCAGCAGCAGCATTAGGATCAAAGAGGGAAAGCCGGACATGATTCTCTTCGTATGAAGGTAGTTGGTCTCGAGATGGAGATAAACTCTCTTTTATCAAGGAAAGCTGAACTCTCCATTTTGAGACTGAAACACAAATATTGGGAAGGGGAGAAAAAGGGATGAAGGTGTTAGCTTATAGGTTAAAGAAACAGCAAATGGACCGTTACATAGCTGGGCTGAGAGATACTACAGGAGTAATGCACACTAAAAGTGAGGAATTATGGCAGAATACTATCAATCCTTGTATGCCTCCTCCAGACAGGCAGACCCCCAAGCAATCCAGACTTTTCTTCATTCACTACACCTTCCCACTATAACCTCACAGCAGGCTGAACAACTAGATGCCCCATTAACCATAGATGAAATAAAGAAGGCTTTGCTCTCTCTTAAACCAGGGAAAGCTCCGGGTGGGGATGGTTATTCAGTGGAGTTTTGGCAGGCCTTAAGTGACATTATTGCTTCAGCTCTTCAACAAACTTATGTTGAAGCGGAAGTGCAAGGGATTTTACCTCCCACATTAAGAGAGGCGGTTATTACAGTGCTGCCCAAGAAAGGGAAAGACCCCATATCCCGGGTAGCTACTGCCCAATCTCACTCCTTAATGTGGACAGTAAAATATTTACTAAAGCCATAGCGCTAAGATTAGGACCCCTGTTACTGCAGCTTATACACGCTTCTCAAGTTGGCTTTGTCCCCGGTAGATACAGTGCAGACCATCTTAGGACCCTGATTAATTTAACCTCTATCGCCTCTCAATTGTTAACCCTGGCAGCTGCAGTAGCTATAGATTTTGAAAAGGTGTTCGACTCCTTGGAGTGGGATTATCTCCATGCGGTGTTGGTGAAACTGGGAATAGGCCTTCACTTTCATTCATGGGTAACAGCTCTATATACTTTTCCATCGACCCAATTACTGACTAATTCGCCTTTATCCCCACCTTTCGAGCTGGCCCGTGGCACTAGGCAAGGCTGCCCTCTGTCTCCCCTCCTATTTGTGCTGGCTGTGGAACCTTTAGCTGCTACTCTTAGAGATAACAAAACTATCAAGGGAATCCCTGTTGATAGCAGGGAATATACAGTACTACCCTTCTCTATGCAGATGACCTTCTGGTCCTTGTAGCAGATGTGACTGAGGCACTAACCTCTAAACTTAATACCTTACGCCACTTTAGAGGACTGTCAGGCCTTCAGCTTAATTCCACCAAAACGGAAGTCCTCCATCTTAACCCTAGGTGCCTACCGACAGTACTGGGTAATACCGGTCTGAAATGGGCTGGGGAAAGTATCACATATCTAGGTATTCTATTCTCTGCCAAGCTCTCTAAACTATGGGAATACGATCTCCATCCCCTCCTAGTGGACCTACAGGAGAATATGTCCAGGTGGACTAAACTCCACTTATTCCTAGCAGGCAAAATAGCTGTGATTAAGATGATCTTAGCCCCTAAAATTTTTTATCTCCTGGCACGTATTCCCCTTTTCTTACCACAGAGCTGGATCCAGAAGATAGATAAGGCAGTCAGCAGATTTTTATGGGAAGGGAAACCCCCTAGGTATAGTAGGAACAAACTTAGAGCACATTGGAGCTTAGGTGGGTAGTGTCTTCCTTGGTTCGAAGGTTACAAGTGGGCCTTTCATATGGCGCAATCCCTATGCTGGCTGGGTATAGGAACCACTCCCCAACCTCAATGGGTGGATATAGAACAGGCTGTAAGCCAAAAGATCTTCTTGTCACTTCTGGTCTATAATAACCCCCCAACAAACCTTAAAAAGCATCCCACGATAGAAGCCTCCTTACAATGCTGGGTAAAAATAAGGAGGAAGTTGAAAATGGACTTAGCACCAATCAAATTAACTCCACTGTGGGGGAACGAGAACCTGTGTATAGATAAAAGACCTGTGTATTGGAAAGGGTGGGCAGACAAGGGTATCACCAAGTTGGAAGATATACTTGCCCCATCCTCTATGGCAATAGATTTGTTTGCCAACCTGCAGGCCAGATGGTCAATTCCCACTTCCGATTTCTGGAAATACCTACAAATACATAGTACATCTCAGAAATATATGATCCATGTAGCAAAAGGGGACACCCAGTCTGTACCCTTTTGGTTAACAAAAGAAAGGGGTCTGGCTAGCTTAATATATGGTGCTCTCTGGGACACATTGCCCAGTCAAACTGAGAAGTCTAAGCAGAGGTGGGAGGGGGCTTTACAACTTGAGTTTATGGATCTACAGTGGAACGAATGCTGGAAAGGGGCCCAAAAATATTTTACAGGTGCAAGGATCAGATTAATACAAAATAAAATTCTCCATTCTTGGTACCGTACACCAGTAGTACTACATAAGGCAGGGGTACTAAGCTCCAACTTATGTTGGACGTGTAACTCCCACCCTGGAGACTTGCTCCATATTCTCTGGTCCTGTCCTCTAATACAACAGGCATGGGATAATGTATGCGAGATAGGGGCTAAAGTCCTGAAAAAATACATTTCTTGATCCCTTCCTCTACTTCTCCTGGGTATGAAATCAGAAGCTCCCCATCTTCAAGAACTAGAATATTGTTGGCTAGCTCTGTAGGCCATGCAAGCAAAGTGGCTCCTTGTATGTAGAGTGGAGAACTACAGTGATTCCAAGTGTCCAGAGCTTCTCACCTTCATGGTTCATATTGCCAGTATGGATAAACTCTCCCACCTGATAAATAATTCCCTAGGAATCTATGAAAAATGTTGGTCCCCCTTTACCAGATATGCCACTCCCAAAACCAGAGTGGGTTGATAACTTTATAACCAGGATTTCTGCTAGGTAACAGGACTATGTAAATGCCTCCCTTAAATATATATAAGTGCACTTAATAGTATATAGAATAGTGGTTCTTTGTGTTTATTTGTTTTTAGCTAGGGTGTCAGAAGTCTAGACAGCGCCCGAAGCCACAAAGAGTCCCATGATGTAGAAATATGGAGCATGGAAGCCTTGCCTCTCCAACACCTTAAAGTTAAGAGTTGTGTGTATCAGGAAAGTACATGTTAATTGGTAACAGCCTTCCTTTTCATCATCGCTCTGTTGCCGAGTTGTCTATGTAACCAACAAACTCTATAACAGTTCTCCCTTTTAGAATAAGTGTTCTCATTATTGTAAGAAAAGAAAATAACAATACAAAATTAAACAGCAAAAACAACAACTAGATTCTCCTGCCACTATGACCCTGCTTCAGCTCAATTGCTCGCTGTCTCACTGCCATCCTTCCTGTTGCTGACTGACTCCTGTGCCATAGTGCTAGTCTGTGACTTCCACCTCTGTCACCCACTCCCCTGCTACACCCCACACCTCACCTCCTCATGGGAACTATTCTCCTTGGCCCTATCACCCTCTCCTTTCTCTCTAATCTGAATGCCGCTCACTTGGCCACTACCTGGCCTCCCTATCCTGTTCTCTTGCAGTCCCCTCCTGCCCCTATATACCCCTGCTATTCCTCCTTCTCCTAGCCGGAGATGTTGACTGTAACCCTGGTCCACCAAACTCTCGCATCACTCCCTCCTCTAGCATCTGGGCAAATGCCAGGGGCTGAAAATTGCTCACATCAATATATACAGTCTTCCCTCCAAATTCCCTGACCTGGAGACATGGATTGAGCTATATAAGTCCCATGTTTTGGGATTTTACGAAACCTGGCTAAAGCCTCACCTTGCTGACACCACCTATCAACTATCTGGGTACTTCTCCCTGCATCTCGATAAGCCAGGCAAAAAAAAAGGATGGCTGTGTTGCACTGTTCATCAGGGAACCCCCTCTCAGCCAACATTGTCCTCTGCTCCATTCCAACCTCACTTAGTGAATGGCTCTCTCAGAACTTACTCTGGGAACCAGTAAGAAGCATCCTATAGGTGCTGTTACAACCCTCCCACCACTGGAACGAGGTCTACACAGCTTCCTCTTGGGCCTGAGCTCCCTTTCCCCACATAGAGACTCAATTCTTCTCGGTGATTTAAATTTAAACTGGCTGAATGCCCACTAGTCTGACAATGCCTTTCACCTAAAACAGCACAACCTGGTCCAAACCATTACACTTACCACCAGACAAAACCCTTGCATGGCCACTCAGACCCTTCTGGACTGGATCATCACTAACGGGGGTGACTGTGTACTGCATGCTGGTGCCATGGCAAACTCCATTAGTGACCACTCCCCCATGTATCTTCTCTAGTCACCTAAACTTAAACGTCCCCCTCCCAAATACCTATCCTTCTGTAACTTCAGGAGCCCCAATACCTCAAACCTCCTTGTGGAGGCATGGTCTTTGGACTGGTCTGCCCTTTTCTCACTTTCTGATGTGACTCAGGCAGTAACCCTTTTCACACAGACCTTTATGACCTTACAGGACCGACACTTTCCGGTCACCACTAGATGGGTCAGAGGTGGCTGTTCGCGATGGGTCACAAAAGACCTCCTTACCCTAATGAAGGATAGGGATCGTGCTTGGTCCACCTACAAAGCCTCCCTCTCCACAGCCCTCTGGGATGTCTACAGGCATCTAAGGAACTTATGCAAACATTTGGCAAAATCCCTTAAACAGACTCATTTCCATAATCTCCAACAGGCAAACCTTGGTGACCCTAGGAAATTCTGGGCGTCTAGTGGTTCCCTTCTAGACCCCAACTGCAGTAAGGCAGCCCTGCAACTAAACTCCACTGATTGCCTTATTCACGGACCCTCTGGAAGTGGCCAGGGCTTTTAATAACAAATTTTACAATATATCCATGTATCTGAGTAAACTCCCAAATGGCCAGCAAAACAACTTGGTCCCCCACCCTACCTCCCTGCCGACTTCCACCGGGCCTACCACCCAGCCCCAAATTCACCCTTTTTTCTTCAAAGCTCTCTCCAGTGCTGACACAGCTAAGCTCCTCAAAAGTCTCCCAATTCATGGCTTCCCTGGAGCTGATAGCCTGTCCCCTGTCTTCCTCAGGCTTATCTCCCCAACCATCATCATACCACTCACTTGCATCTTTAACCTCGCCCTTTCCACCTCCTCCATGCCTGATTCCTGGAAGATTGCAAAGGTGAATCCCATCTTCAAAGCCAGGGACTCTCTATCCACAGACAACTATTGTCCAATCTCCAGCCTCCCCCACCTTAGCAAAATACTCAAGAAAGCTGTCCACCATCAGCTTGTTAACTACATAGGCAAATACAACCTTGTGTGTAGCCAACAGCATGGCTTTCAATAGAACCATTCCACCACCACCACCATCACACTTCTGACCAATCAAATCCTCATAAACATGGACCCCTGGAAGACTGTAAAGATGATTCTCATCTTCAAAGCCAGGGACCCTCTATCCACAGACAACTATCTCCCAATCTCCAATCTCCCCCACCTTAGCCAACTACTTGAGAAAGCTGTCCACCATCAGCTTGCTGACTACATAGGCAAATACAACCTCCTGTGTAGCCAACAGCATGGCTTTTGAAAGAACCATTCCACCCGCGAGCCTCATACTTCGACTGATCACATCCTCATTAACATGGACCACATCAATGCCACTGGTGCAGTCTTCGTTGTCCTGTCCAAAGCATTCAACATTGTCAACCATACCTCCTCCCTCCAAAATACGTTGCCTTTGCTGTTTTCAGGAGGTTACTACTGGTTCAAGAGTTACCCACCGATCACTCCCAGTTCGTGTGTATTTGCCCTGCCTGCTCCCCACCCTGCTCATCTCAACAGTTGTCTCCCAGGGCTCCATCCTGGGCCCCTTTCTATTCTCTTTATTTATTAACTCCTTCCTTTGGATAGTCTCAACTGTCACTCACTCCACTATGCAGATGACCTTGTGCTCTTCTACAGTGATAACTCTCCTGCCTACATTTCCTCAGCTCTCTCACTAAACTATGCTATGGCACATAACTGGTTTGCTGATAACCTCCTCTTGGTCAATCCCAAAAAACAAAATCTATGTTGTTCGATCCAAGCCTTCTAGCCAAATCCAGAACTTACTCCCCTCTAAACATTGTATCCCCAGATGGCCAAGCCCTTGAAGAAGTCAAGCATTTCAAATACCTAGAGTCATGCTCAACCCTGCCTCTCTTTTTCTGAGCACATAGATACATAGATAATAGACAGTGTCGGCAGATAAGGGCCTATGGCCCACCCAGTCTGCCCATTTAAGTTTGTAAGTTCAGTTTATGTTTTCCAAGAAGTCTGTTGCCCCTTACCCCTGACCTCCAGAATTCCTTTATGTCTATCCCATGCATTCTTAAATCCACTGATTGTTTCAGCCCCCACCACTTCCTCTGGCAGGGTGTTCCACTTGTCCACCACCCGTTCTGTGAAGAAATTCTTCCTCATGTTTCCTCTGAATCGTCCTCCATCCAACTTCATCCCATGCCCTCTAGTCCTGGAACATCTTTTTCGCTTAAAAATAGTGCATTCCTGCACCCTGTTCCTCCCTGTAAGATACTTGTATGTCTCTATCATATCCCCTCTCCCTCCTCTCCTCCAGGGAGTACATGTTCAGTGCCTTCAACCTGTCCTCATAGGACTATGATGCAATCCATGACAACATCTTTGTTGCCCTCCTCTGAACCTTCTCTACCCTGTCTATGTCTTTCACGTAGGTAAGGTCTCAGAACCACAGTGTACTCCAGGTGCGGCCTCACTAGTGTCTTGTATGGTGGAATTATGACCTCCCTTTTCCTGCTGGTGATACCCTGCCTATGCATCCTAGCATCCTATTTGCTTTACCTGCTGCCTTGTCACACTGTTTCCCTGCCTTGAGGGTCATCAGAGATGATAACCCCAAGATCCCTTTCCTGCTTGGTGCATGCTATATCCTCACCCCCAACCGATATATTGTGCCAGGGTTTTGTGCCCATATGCATTATCTTGCACTTCCTTGCATTGAATTTCAACTGCCAAACCCCTGACCATTCTTCAAGTTTCTGCAGGTCCTTCTCATTCTGTCTACACCCTCTGGTGTGTCTACTCTGTTACAGAGCTTTGTGTCATCAGCGAACAGTGAAATTCTGCCTTCTAGGTCCTGCGCCAATGTCACTGATGAAGATATTGAATAGTACCGGTCCCAGCACTGATCCCTGGTGGTACCCCACTGGTCACTCTTCCCTCTGTGGGTGACAGCCATTTACCACCACCCTCTGTGTCCGCTTGCCCAGCAAGTTACCTACCCACCGCACTACTGTCCTGCCCACACCCATATTCCCAGTTTGTGCAATAGTCTTCTATGTGGCACAGTGTCAAAGGCCTTGCTGAAGTCCAGATAGGCCAAGTCCACTGCTCTCCCTGATCCACCTCCTAGTCACCCAGTCAAAAATTCAATGAGGTTGGTCTGACATGACCTTCCCCTGGTGAAACCATGCTGCCTTGGGTCCTGTAGTGCATTGACAACCAGATGTTCTACCGATCTCTACTTCAGTAGTGCTTCCATGATCTTCCCCACTACCGAGGTAAGGTTGACTGGTCTGTAGTTCCCTGGTTCCTCTTTGTTCCCACTTTTGTATAAGGGGACTACATCTGCTATCCTCCAGTCTTTTGGTACCTCCCCTGTTTCTAGTGATCGGCTAAACAGGATAGCAAGAGGTTCAGCCACCACCTCTCTTAACATAAACTCATTAGTTCAAAGGTTCCACCAAAAATTTGGTGCTGCCTACAGATTCCAGCAATACCTCACCCCGGAGGCCTGACTTGCCATTGTCCAGGGAAATCAACTCCCTATCCTGGACTACTGATCCCCTATCTATACCAGAACATTTGCAACCCTCTTGGTGAAGTGCTCTTCTGCCTACAATAATGCCTGCCAGTTCACCTTGTTGGCACCTTTCACCACACACCACTGTGTCCTTTGTAATTTATTAGGATGGCTCCTACTGCAAGTCCACTTCAATCTCACCCTGTACTGCATGGTGGATTCTGCCTCCGATTGTCCAGGAATCTCCCATTGCACCCCTCTTCACTGTCCGAATCTCACACGCAGCCTCCACTCAAACAGTATCCCCCCTCTGACTATTCCCAAGGCATTCACAAATATGGGTGGCAGAGCCCTATCAGTGGCAGCCCCTACACTGTGGAATCAACTGCCTGCCAAACTCTGCTCTATTGACACTCACTGCCAGTTCAAGACCCACATCAAAGACTGGCTCCTGATGGCGTCCTTCCGCCACTGCTTTCCTGGATTATCCCTCTTTTCTCGACTGCCCATACCACATGACTTAGTGTCTGTTATAATCTCCCTTGGTTAAATCCTCCAATTTACCCTCCTCCTCCTCCTCCCCCACCCCTCCCCCCATACTTGCCCTACCTCACCCTTCATTCTATTACCCACTAATGAACATTGATTTTCCTATGCAACCTGCTGCTGATTGACTTCATGTATATATATTATCTTAATTATGTTTAAGCCTATCAGATGTATGTATTTCTGCAATCCTGTGTCAAGTGATTTATCTATTTTTTGCCATTTGTATTCCAGTGTTCTATTCTAACCTTCTTATTATTTGTTATACTGTTCTACTGTTCCATGCCTTGCTGTTGTTATATTAACTTTGTGCCACAGTATGTGTCCAGTTTGTGCCTGAAAATGGTCTCTGGGATCAGTGTACCTACCCAGTTACCAAAGTCATAAATAAATAAATAAACAAAATTATGGTCCTACATTGAATTTTGTGAAAGCAGGCTTGTAACTTTGGTTATTTTCAATATTTTTACACAAAATTTACAACATAACCATATCTTTACAGCACCTCATGAATGTGACAGCTGTCAGTTTTCAAGTCCTGGCCAAAATGTTGTTTTTTAAATCCTCTAAGGTGATTTTGTGGCCCCTGCAATAAATTACCTTTCAGACAGAAATTGAACATTTTCTATGCCCTTGTTCGTGAGGTGGAGTCACAAGAAGGCTATTTTGAAAATTTGGTGTAAAACTATTAAAACAAAAATTATGGCGTACATTAGATTTTATGAATGCAGGCTCATAACTTTGGTAATTGTCAATATTTTTACCCCAAATTCCTTAGCTGCAGCCCTATTGGCTCTTGCCAGAGTTTATTCCTTGTGGCAGTTCTTTCTTGTGTGCCCTTTCATGTGTTTTCAATAGTGTGAGCATTTGCTCTCTCTCTCTGGGTAGCCCTAACAGCTGCTCATCCCTGGGCACAGCACTCTGTGCTCTTTTTGCTACTAAATGGCTAAGTGTAGTCTGGACAATTGCAAATTATTGCACTGCACAGGTTTCAAGTAGTCACACAGGGCTAAGGACATCCATATTGTTTGGGCACCATTTCTGTTACTGCCTGATCACAAAAAATGATTTTCCTTTTAAACTACTACTGCTAATTCAAAGCAACAATTCCCTTTTGAACTCCTGCTACTGTCACTAAATGGCTAAAATGCTGATTAACAATTGTGAACTAGTACACTGCATATGTACTATGCTGTGATGCATGGTGCAACTATACTGTACATATGCTACTTCACTACAACACTACTACTAAATAACATCCTGTCATATACCTTTTTCTGTTCAGTATGTCCTGTCCTGTTCAAAATCTTTGTTAGGGACATGTGAAAAGGTACACAAGGCAAGGTGTGTCTTTTTGAGAATGACACAAAGCTATGTAGCAGAGTAGATAATGAAAAGGGAGCCAGGGAACTGAGACAGAAGCTAGAAAGATGGTACAAGATTTGACTCTTATGGTTCAATGTCAAGAAGTGCAAGGGTAATGCACATTGGCAAGAAAAAAGCGATGCATGGAGTACTGGATGGGATTGAGGATACCAGAAACAGGGTTAGGAGGAGACATCTGAGTTGGTATCAGTGACAGTCTCAAAGTCTCTGGATAATATAGCAGGGCATACAGAGGTGAATATGATGCTGGGCTGTATAGGCAGGGGTTTTGACAGTAGAACAAGATGATTTTTATCCCTGTAGAGCACCTTGGTAAGGCACATCTTGAGTACTGTGCCGGTTCTGAAACCCATCCCTGAAGAACAGGGACAAGCTGGAGAGTGCAGTGGAGGGCCACCAAAATGATTCAAGGATAGCAAGGTTAGACATATGAAGAGTGACTGGTCATAGGTGTATGCAAAGTGTATAAAATGAACTAAACACAGAAGTATAAGAAGTGACCTGACTTCAAGGATGGAAGGTGCCATTTGATGCAGTTCTTTACCTGTCAAAGTGTCCTTATTACCAGGCAAAGACTATGTATAGTGGCACTTCATTAGTGAAGGTGCCACTGCATGTAGTTCCTGACAGGCAGAACTACATTAAGGGGCAGCATTTAAATATGCTATATAGCACATTTGCCAGTGAAATGCCACTAAGCATAGTTCTTGTCTTTTAAAAAAATGCCATTTCCTTTTAAGAAATGTCACCAACCAACATACAGTATTTCATAAATAATACCTTCTCCAGGGGTTAAATTGGGCTGGAGCCCCCAAGAGCTTAGTTACTCAACCTCTTAAAAAATTGTATGACAGTTCCCCATCTCTGCTATCTTTCTTCATTAATTAATATAGGAGACTTCCACCTCCTAGAAATGATAGTTCCACAATGTAGAAATCTAATGTGAGAGTTCCCCACTAAACATTTCCAATTAAACTACTGCCCTATCCTGCACCACCAGCAGAATTATCATGTTCCCAACAGCCCCCAACTCTTGTAGTATCCACCTCCCTCCTAACCCCAGAGTGTCCCATAAAGTTTCTTAATTATATTATTGTAACCTCCACCACTCCAGTCCAGTTACGTGTCTAAAGAGAATTCTAATTTCCCACCACACACCCCACTAGCACCCAGCTGCTCTCCTCCCCATCACTAAATGGATGCTAAGCTGAATTCAGAGTTTGTTTAAAAGTACCTGTAAAAATAAAACCATCCCGCAGTGGCAGCAGCCTGTCTTCATCACCAGCTCATTCACAGTTAAAGAACTGGTGATGACATGCTAGTAGTAACAGCTTATATGGCTGTCCAGAGTCACAGTGGCCAATCAACTATTACTCTTAAGATGTCATCAGCAATTCATATATTGTGAATTAGCAAGTGTTGAAGCTGCACTCAGTCCTACTAGAGGGATGGTTTTTTTTACAGGTACATCTTTAAACATAAACAAAATTGGATACAGCTTAGTATCCTTTGGTTATGGAGGAGGTAGCTTTGCCAGTGTGTGTATAGGTTTGTGGTGTGAATCATTTATTTCAGGGTGACTGCGGTAGGTGGAGGTGGGGCTGGGAAGTTGTAATTCTTTTTAGATTCATGACTGAGATGAGGGGAAAGGTTATAATACAGTAATTAATTAGAAACTTTACTGGGACACTGAGGAGAGGAGGGAGTGAGTGAGGGAGGTGGGTGCTATGAGTGTGGGGGTGGTGAAACATGGTAATTCATCTGATGTGAGGTCAGCATTACATTTGAAATACGTGGGTTGGGGCAGTCCTTAAAAGAAATCAGCATTTAAAGAAAAATAAAACAAAGCACCACAAAAGAGTGACAAAGAAAGGAACTTCACCCCACTATGCATAATACTAAGTTCCTGACTTTGCCACAAATTCACCAGTGAAGTTATAATTCATGCCACTTGTAGCTAGCAGACTTCAGCATGTTTTTACTAGAGGCAAGGAGGGATCATGGAGATATGATAAAGACGTGCAAGTTTCAGGGGAAAGGGGTATAAATAATGTGGTTAATGATGAGCTGTTCACCAGGAATGGGAACAAAGTCATTAGAGGGCATGATTGCAGGCTACTGGGAGGGAATTTTAAAAATAACATGTGAAAGGTCTTCGCTCAGAAAATGGTGGATTAGTGAAATAGGCTGCCAAAGGGGCAGTGGAGGCTGAGATAGTAACTAAATTTAAGATTGGCAGATACAGAGTTTGGGATCTGGTGAGGCAGAAAATGAATATGGGGGAAGTTAGACCTATATTGTTGTAGATGTATGGGACTACAATTACCAACTTAAGGGGAGACTACTGTAGATGGACTGCAAGTCTTTATCTACCATTACCTTAAATGTAACCATGTAAGTTGGCCAAGGGAAAAAAATCATTTTCCAAACTGCTGTTGCTGCGTCCATATTAAAACCAAACAAATCACCCCTATAAACTATAGTTACTGGCAAAATAACAACTATATCTGAACTGTTACAAAACAAAAAAAACTTCTTCATTTAGATTTTTCAATGATTAATCTACAGTAGATTGAATCTCATTCAGCTCAAGGTTGCTGTTTTGAATAAAGTTCAACATAGAATGCTTTGACTCATATGTATGCTATAGGAGGAATAAGCAGGTCTAACTGCTGAGAAAGATGTCTCATGAATGCACAGAGTTCTCTCTCAAGACTGTAGCATGCTTACTGCAAGGTTACCAGAAATCATAGGAGCCATCCCTTCATGAAACAATATATTGTCAAACTGCATAATGTTCTTTAAAGAACAGTGTCTCACTTTGTTGCTATGGATTTCTAAAGTTTCATTTAACAAATGTGAAATTTCATACACTCTAAACCCCACATGTTGCTCATAGATGTTTTCCATATTACAAGACAACATCTGTGGCATCTTGTGTGATTGTTACCCTGTGAAAATCAAATAGAATTGTGCATCTTTGAAACCAAATTGAGTTAATTAAGGTGTGCAATTCAGGGTCTAGGTAATTAGGTTGTTTATTGATATGTAAGCTGTTTGTCATCTAAAACAACATTTAAAATACTGAGGATAAAAATTAAATGAAATACATACCAGTTTTTCAACCGCATCTCTTATGGCTTGGTACCAATCAAATATTATGGCGTCAATATCTGACTGAAGGAGAATCTCATTCCCTGATACTGTTGTGATCTGCAAAAAACAATAGACATGTAAATACACTATGGCTCATACATCCACAACTACGTAAAAGTATCCCTGCTAGTATTAACTAATTTTATTTCGTACATGACCTTTATCTTTTGAAGAGATAAAATATGCAACAGTTCTAAGGTCTGTAAAAATATGATTTTCTAAAAAGAAATGTGTTTCTAAAACACACAATAAAGACCCTGTTCTTAATATTCTTTTTTTTATCATGTCTAATTTTTTCACCCCCTGGATGGCCCCCATCCAACCAACTCTCCCAGCCCTGTCACCCCAAATTACTGGGGCTTATCTTTGCCCAGCCCAGGTGCGGCATCTGTGGGGAGTTGGTTCTCATCCTGCCGCTGGCATTTTCATCCTCCATTTTCTCCCAAGGGCCCCAGGAGAATGGTGCATGCATGTAGAGGCACTTGCATCATCAGCCCCAGTAACAACCCCCTTCCACCCACCCCATTAGCCTAATGCCGGACACCCTGTGGTCTGCACTGTCTCCTGGCCTCCACCAGTGGGCAGCCATTGCCGAGGGATGCCACTTCCCCCAACCCCGGAGAGGAGACCTGCCTACCGGCAGCTCCACCCAGCTCCACCCCCACCCTGTGCTGACCTCTGGCAACCCGGGCTCATTCCCGAACCCAGGTCACCAGCGTGGGTCGAGGTAAGGTGCCAGCACCTCAGCCCTCTATGCCACTGGGCGGGCTGACCTTAATATTCTTCACAATTTTAACAATTGCTAAAGAAGTAAATGTATCTGATTGACAAAAAAATTCAATTCATAAAGTGTGACTCAGTTTTCATAATTAACTACATTGCAGACTTTTACATTAAACAGAGGAAATGCAGCTGATGGCAAGAAACCTGTGTTTTACAGTGATGCACAGTTTAGTGAAACATTCTAAATACAGGAAAGCACATTAGCAGGAAGTTCCTGCTGGTATAATAACCATGTATTTAATAGTAAACATGCTAGATGTTAATTAGACATTTGCAGTATAAAGAAGTCATACAAAGCCAGAATCACGTGAAAGCTAAACCCTGGCAGCTGACTATTAATTTTCTCTTTGACTGACATTATGATTTTTGACCTCTGTAATATATCATGTTATAGAACAATTTGCTTATGTTTCACAATGTAGCCCTCACCAAACACACTAAACATTAAACCAGCAAATTATCTTGGGTTTGATTCTCTGACTATCATTATGCTTTATTAGTAGCAGTACTGCATTCTTACAAAAAAAAAATCATGTATTTGTGCCACTTCATTGAAACTGTATCCACATTTTGTAGTTTGTTTTTATCTGTACTTTTTTAGTTACTCTTAAAAAATTGTTTTCAGCTGTACTTTAGTTACTTTTGAAAATTCATTTTCCAGGCTTTTTATAACCATGTTTCTCTTATCTCCACACTTTTCTTTGTCTAATTAGGCCTGAGCCATTCCTAAAAATGGTTCTTTGAACCAGTGTACTTAACCAGTCAACACATAAAAAATGGAATGAATGAATGTTTCTGATATAAAATGTTCTACCGTAGGATAACAATATAAATTCTCAGATACTAGGATAAGATAAGATGTATAACACATGAGTAGTGAAGCCACAGCTGTATTATGAAGGTCTTATACCCACTAATGGGGATAACTACCCCACTGCAGCCAGTCATTATGTGTGACATTTCGTGTCACATTATTTTAAAAAGTAGACCATTATATGCAGTTTTGGTATTCTGGGTAGCCCACATGTGCTCAACATCTATGGCTTTGAAATGAGCACCTGCAGCTCTGACAACATTACTGTTGTCTTATGACTGGAATAAGTGGTAGTCCTTTTTAAAGACATCTACTGTACATACACAGTATATAGCTCCTAAACCTCATAAATTGTATTTCCAGCACTGTTTATCTGATTTTAAACTGGTTTTGTTTAATTTCTGTTGTTAAGTTTCAACTTTGATTTCATATGTATCAAGCATTGGTAAGGTTGCTCTCCAATTTGCTTCACATACTATTATATCAGGGCTACTGAGGTCATAGATACTAATAAGAGGTTTACGGTGAAAATAACTTTACTTGTACAATAGTGCTATCATCAACACAAAGCATGATTTATTTTTCAAAATTTAGAATAATTACCATTTATATAAAGATTTTAATAAATATTGTATTCCAAATTGCATTATAAGCAATAAAAGACCAGTAGTGAAGCAATGGTAAACCTGTAGTGGTAGAAATTTTACACATCAACACCCACTCAAAACCTTAAACAATTGCATGGACCAGTTAACCTAAAATGAGGTCTGTGATATAGAGATGCAAAAGTAAATTTGTGCACACAAAAGTGGACCAAGTGGCCACTTCACATTAGTGTTCCCTGCCACAACGGACCCATTTTAAACCCTCACTTTGCCACTTTGCATTGTAATTATGACTTCACATTGTGCATTCCACCTTATTCCGCTTTAAGGTGGAGTGAAAATTCTCAGGCAGCCCACACACATCACATGGCTTACACAGTGTAAGTCACATGCTTCAAGCAGGCAGGCAGGAGGTTAAAGACAGTGGCGGAGCCAGGTTTGGGAGCGTTTGAGAGCTGGGGGTGAATTCAGTCAATTGTGGGCTCCACAACAGGCATTAAACAGTGAATAAAGATCATGGTAGAGGTACCACTACTCACACTGGGGCAACCAGGAGGGTGACTGCCCCCAGCCCCCTCTAGCTCTGCCACTGGTTACAGGCAAACACACTCTCCAACGTGGGCTGACTTGCATGTTTTGCATGGTGTGTGACAAATGGCTCTGCTCTGCAAATGGCTAGGATTGGGGTGTGGACATGTGATGAAGACAGGTGCACAGGTACAAGTCCCCAAATGAAGTAATTTTCCTGTTTTGTGTACAGGGGTTGATGTACCACTTGCACTAGACATGCTGCATTGATCACCACCACCACCACTGCTACTCTGACCACCACCTGACAAGATTTCTAAATCATAATCCTCCCCCTCATCATGCCTGTAGTAATTCTCTGGTGTTATTTCATCACTACTGCAGGCATTCCTACTTGGTGTTATACTCATGGAAGGGGATAACATGCTCAGGCTGATGACGAGAGTGAATGCCCCACTATGGCATTAGCTGCTATCTGGTGCCAGGTCCACAGTGCCATGTGCCTGTTCTTAAAATGTGTATGCTGGCCCTCATGCCCAGATGACTCCCCTTTTTAACCTTGACTCACACATGCATGGCAAAGCTGGCAGATTGCAACTGACTCATCATTTGCATCTTGGACAAAAAAAATCCCAAACAAGGGATTGTGATCCCCTACTTTTAACATATCCCTGATGCTGCTTATTGGGCTCTGTTTTTTTAACCCCTGAAATGGGGGGGTGTGCTACATGATTTTTCAGGCTGGACAAACTTGGACTCCAACTGACCACCACAACTACCTATGATTATTACTGAGTCATCATCATTATCATCAACAGGAACCACTAAATCACAACTTTTTTGAGGGGGTGGTTTAACGCCAACAAACCCAGACACAGCCACCTTGACTTTCTTTTTCTCCAGTTCCCAACAGGAGTCACTAACATCATCCTCATATTCATCAACATTATCTGCATCCACATTTTCAACTTGGATGAAGTCATGTGGAGAACATGTTCCAACCACAGCATCATCATCATCATCATCATCATCATCACTCAATAATTTTTCTGCCACATGTAGAATCATTGGATGGCAAAGGCATGATCTCAGCAGCACTGGAAGAAATGTGAGATTGTGTGAGTTATCATTGCCAGGATCAGAATCATGTTCAGCTACCATGGGGATGTTAACATAGATTGGTGATAAATCTTAAAAAAACAAAAACCATGTTCTTCTCTCATCCCCAAAACAAGTCCTGCAACTTCAAACTCCTCATTCACTCTGGGTCCTCATTCCCACTCGAACAAGTTTGCTCCTATAAATACCTAGGGATCCATTTTGACCCCTCCCTCTCCTTCCATGGACACATCGCAGCCCTAGCCACTGCCACTAATATCCAATTGGGCATCTTACATCGGTATAAACACTGCCTCCCCCTGGAGGCTCTTCGACTCGCAGTCACCTCCTCAATCCTGTCCCTAGTGGACTATGGACTGCTGGTGTATGGTGCTGCTGATCAGACCGCACTCCATAAAATTCGCACTACTCTGAATAAGGCCTGCAGGTTAATTACTGGGGCACCTAGGATGACACATACCTGTCTACTGTATGCTAAAGCGCTGGTACTTGATCTCGACGAGCGCCTCAAATATCTTACCTGTACCCTTACAAAAAGACCCTCCTTGGGCTTTCCCCACCAGGATTGACCACCACCATCGCCGCTCTGTCCCACTAGTTCATCACCGGACCTCTGGGAAAAGCGTCTCTTGTTATCCCTGAGCTAGGACCTCTCACGGCCAAAAGAGCCTTCAGCTTTAGGGCCCCTCCTGGTTCAACACCTGCCCCTCCATCTCCGAGCTCCAACTATATCGTGCTTCAAAACTTCCTTATGTAACCACCTTATTAACACCCGATGCTGTAACTGCCGCTAGTCAAAGCCGTACTCAATACTTATGACAAAGCTTATTACTAAGCTGCTAAGGACAACATAACTCTGGTATTGTTTGCATCCATCCTACCTGTACCAGCTTGTTTGAATCTATGTCTTAATTTACTGTTGTACCTATGTGTTGTACTGCTATACTGTGTATTTTGGTTTGTCTTACTGTGACAAAGGTACTTTGTAAATGAGCCTATGGCTCAAAAGTTTTCAAACTGCTGTTTAAATAAAATAAAAAATAAAAATAAAAAAATAATGGGGAGTATGATATCATCTACACTGTCAGTCACAGCTTTAGACTCCACTATGTGTTTTGAAATGGTTAACTCAGAAGTAGAACTTGAAGCAGAAATGCTCATGCCAGCAGAAACTGCACTAACACCAACAACTGGTGCAACATCATCTCCTCCAACTATGAGTGAAGCTACAGATTGTGCTGTAAAAATATTGATGGAGAAATCCTGTACTGACATCAGCTATGCATGTCTGTATACTACCATGCCCACAGACAATCTTGCCACTGCGCAGCGGTGCCATGGCCAGAAACAGTTTTGCTTGCATGTCTCTTTGCAGGCATTTTGGGGATCACCAAGAAAATTCTAAGCAAATTTAGATTTCTGAACTTTCAGTCTGGGCTGGTGGACGTGAAGCCAGAAAACAACTGTGGTTTGCAGATGGAGATTGGGCACTAAACAGATGCAAAGCACAGACAGATTAAGATTGCACTGCTCAATCTAGAAGAGCTGCAGATGCAAAGTCACAACAACACCTTATCCAGTGCTCACAAGTCACAATCCAATCTAGAAAAAATACCCTTTGCTGGTTTGAGTTGGGGGCAGTGCACCGCAGTAACAGTCCAAACCAAGATACCACAAAGCAGTACAAAATCATGCAGGTGCAGTGGATAGCAGGTTCACACTGCTGCAATTACTGTGTGGTACAATTAAAGATGTCTGATTTGATGGCACACACTACACACACTCACACACACACTACAAGTAATGCATAGCAAATTGAAAACTTCAGTAATATAACCAAATCTTTAAACAAACTGAAATTATACACTGCTGCACCACAACAATCAGCAAAAAGTCAAGAATTACTGAAAATATTATCATGTACATTAACACAGTCATACAAAAATATGACCAAAACAGAAAGACTGCCTTTTTCTCCCAGTTGATCTACCTACACTACAGATATGCCCCTCCCCAAAGCTCACTTCACTGTACACAGACTGAATGTTCTAAATTAACATTCAAAAATCCACACACAAACATTAAACACTTAATGATACTAGCACAGGAGGGTATCCTACAATCAATGTACTAAATTTTGAGAAAAAAATATCTCAAAAAGGAATTTTTAACAGCTTTTGGAGGATTTGAATCGCAGAGTTCTGACAGCAAACTGTCTCCAGCTACAGCTATACACACACTACAGAACTGAGGCTGTGTAAAACAATCTAGAGCCCATGTGGCCTGCAATCCCATGAATCACTACAAAATTTACTTTGGATCTTAATTACAAGGTGAAGTGATGTGAAGTACACTGATTTCAATGTACTTCACCTTAAAATTGGCAGAGAAGTGGTTTGGGGAAGGTGGAGTAATGCAAAGTTATTGGTTTCAATGGACTTCACATTCCTCGTTATGACACAAAGTACTCCGCTTCACATTGCGGATTACTTCTTGGATTCCGCATTACTCCACAAATCACTTTGCGGAGTGAATTTTGGCCACTTTGTGGCCCACTACTGTTATAGAGAAGACAATAATTCTGTTGGGGGGGGGTCTGATAATATAATAAGCCACAAGTGTAAAGGATGAGTATTTTTTTTTCATCTCACTAGAGTCTGAGATGGAATTAGTTTTCAAGCATACTACAATGTTAAATTTTTTAGGTCAAACATTTGGGCAATCAAAAATGGCTTTGTTTTCATTTATAATAAGGATTAAAAAACTACAAATATAAGAATCCCCTACAGCTGCTGACATCAGAGCACTAGTACTGCAGCTGTAGGAGATTCAATAGCCTGTAGTGCATGTTAGAGCTTTTATAATCTCTAGTCAGATGTTTTCTGCTTCTGCTTTTCTTCAGAAACTATGTACAGTCCTCTGTGACTGTACTTAACCACTGGAGAATAGTGGGACCAGCAACAGAAGATCAGAATTTATATGATCTCAAACATGTGCTGCAGTCTATTGAATCTCCTGCAGCTGCAGTACTGCTTTAATGTCAGATGCAGGGGATTCTGGGATTTGCAGCTACAGAAGATGACAGTCTTGAAGTAAGTACACTCAGTCTGATACAATCTACTATACTACAGTAAATCTTAAGTAAACCAAAATGTTTCTACACACAAAGTACACATTAGGACCAGCCCCACAATTGAGTTTGGGGCCCTTGGTACTGATTGTTCTCTAACTGAAAACATTTATAGAGTTGTTGAATGTTTGTTGATGTACTGTAGAGGAGTTTAAACTTTAAATATATATATATATATATATATATATATATATATATATATATATATATATATATATACACACACACACAATAGGGTGTTGTGTATTCATTGAGAATAAAAGTGTTATTCTCACCCCAATGAGAATATTGGGTGATGACATAGCTGAAGTGGAAATAAATCCATTTACACCTATAGCAGCTATGTCATCACCCGATATTCTCACTGCAGCATCAGTTAAGCACTACAAGCTGGAACTTCTTTTAAAACTGAAAATGAAATCAGCAATCTACCTAATTACACACAACCTGCATAGTGTGAAACTTTTTGCAGTTTCTAAAACCCAGAAGCTGAAAGCAGTATACTTGGAGCAGTACTTAGCACTGAAAAAAAAATACAAAACTTGACTAATAACAGTATTTCTGTACATTGAGCTTTTCAAAAGTAATTCCTAAACACTGAGAAGCACCACAGATGAAAAAACTAAAATTACATCATCCACTGAAAACAATGAACCTGGAACAAGAGATTTTCTTGAGCTGTTCTCAGTTCAAGTAAGATAAGGAGCCACTGCTAGACCCATCAGAAAGAAACAAATAATAAATATTCTACCTTCTTTTACATACATTGACACTACAAGTCTCCTCCCAGAAAGCGTTCAAAGCAGCTCACCAGTGACGCAGACTCCAAATAACCAGTGAAGCTCCTCTATCCCACATGTACCTGTTTTTCTCTGTAAGCCTTGGATATTTGTGTCACATCTCCACCTCCATCAATATCTTAATGTTGATATCCCTTCTCAGAAGCTGCGATACAGAGAGGGCTAAAGAACAAATTACTGTTGCACTAAGCACTACCAACACAATGTAAAATACAATCTCATAAATAAATAAATGTTATTCACACTGCACCAAAACAATAAGCAGTCCCATTTCACCAATGGTCATGGAAGCACTCTGGAAGTAAACATACCACACACATCCTGCCCACAAACACCAGCAAACCAATGAAATCACTCATTCCCCAACACTCACCTAATAGCACCAACCAAAAAATAAACTCCGAATCCACTACCAGCACAACCAAGAGACCACTACACACCATATCAACCAATCACAACAGAGGATTCCAAAGCATCACTAATCCCTATCACACAGTTGAGCAAGCTAACACACAGCAGGCAAATCACTGAGTAATAACACCAATTTAAAAAGTAACAACAACAAAACAGACCTCAGACACTATATTTAAATAGCAAAACCATACAGAAACAGTTGTTGACTATTGTATCATCGAACACATGATGGGCAGGAATGGAATGGAAACTATTCTCACTCTTGCATCATGAGGCATGGCTACTCCCACTCATGGATATCCATGCTCACTTTTGCAGGAGTGAGAATATTTTCCATATTCCACTCCTGTCCATCATGTATCACCCATATAATAACAATGGGGGTGAGACATATTCCTGTGAGATGAAACAAGTTATTTTCACTGCAGTGAAATAAATCCTGATGACATCAGCAGAGTTAAAATAAATGCCATTTATTACACCCCGAAACCAGCGCTAAACCCATGCAAAGCTGCCAACATTCACACAAAGCTGCACAAAGCCATGCAAATTGTACATTTTGCTACAATGAGGCCCCATTGTATAAATAGGATACATGATGTGCACTCGTGTGATATGGAAATATGTTCAGTCCTGTACAATGACCTCTGAAACCTCACTCATGGCTTCGCCACTTGTGAGTATTCAGAGGTCACTCTAGAGGAGTGAAAATATTTTCCATATCACACTCGTACACATCATGTATCCCCTATATATTTAAATGTGATCTCTTGGTTTTATACTGTACTGGTGGGCATTTAAGTCAACATGTTGTGAACATCATTTTATGAATATTCTTGCTTTGGCGTTCAGCTAAGAGTTTAAAAAAGTTGTGTTTTGACCTTTTTAATAATGTAATGTTTGATTAATGATGACTGTGGCAGATGTTGTTCTACTAATGTAATTTGTGTTTCTTAGGTGTTGTTTGTGTCAGTTGTTGGGAAGGTACACTACTGTATGCTAGTAAAGTTTAATTAGTAGAGGTATAAAGTCTGGTGATCTCAAAATTGAAAAACTATTTCCATAAATGGGCTAGTAATTCTGCACCTTTCCTATGAGAGGAACTATCAGTTCATGTATTTTATCCATCTATTTGTCTTTCTGTCTCTCTGTCTGTCTGTCTGATCACACAGTTACCAACTTTATTTCTTCCAAAAGCAGATTATTTATTAATTTTTAAATCAATAGAAAAACCTTGAAATATGGTTGGCATAGAGGCAGCTCCAGCTGTAATGTTATTTCAGTACAACATCACAATCTGAATCTAATCTAAAGAAAACCTACAGTTGCAGCCAAAGACATGATCACATATTTCCTGGAATTTCTGTGATATCTCTATGACATTCCCTGCCTGCATGTAGTAGCTCTGTGGGCCACCAGAGATAGTCTCTTTAGAAAAAATTTGAAATATCTGGAAATATTGTCTGTATTTTTGGCTGCAACTGTACATACAAAGAATTTTTCTAATTATACAGTACAGGATACAGTTTATAAACATACAATAATAAGAAACTCCAGGCATGTGTTTTGCAGGTGAATATCACGTTTTGGGTGGCTGAAAACACTTGACACTGTCCTCCCACAGGTTTCATAGGTTTCATAGTTTTTCAAGCTACATAGACTTGCATCCTTAATGCTTGCCTGGCCTATTTTATATTGGATTGTTCTTGTTTCCTATAGAATTTATCCAAACCAAATTTAAATGAGTCCATAGTTTTACTCAGTATATTTCACTAGGTAATTTGTTCCAGAGCTGAACCACCCTTTGACTGAACCAGTTTTTCCTTTTCAAGGTGTTCCATTTATCCTGTTCGATTGCAGCATGTGGCTCCTAGGTTAGTACAGACAGGTCTTCCTTACACTTTAAGTCCCAAATGCCCTTAATTGTTCATCCTGGCATGCCTTATATATCATGCACATATCCCCTCTTATTCTATGATATTGTAATATGAATAGTCCCGGCTTTTGTAATCTCTCCTGATATGCTAGTTTCTCATGGCCTGTGATTCATTTTGTGGCCCTTCTCTACATCCCTTCCAACCTTCTAACGTCAGCTTTCTTGTATGGGGACCACACCTACACACAATATTCAAGATGCCGCCTCACCAATGCTTGGTACAGGGGCAGAATCACCCTGCTGTCTCTGCTGTCACTGTGTCTAAAAATGCAGTTTAATGCCTGGTTTGCCTTCTTAACAATCAGGCTACAGTGTGCACTAAATTTTAAGTCACTCATCACTCTCACCCCCAGATCTCTTTCTTCCTTTGTCTTATGAAGTAAACTTCCTCCCAGATTGTAATCAAGGTTGATATTTTTTTGTCCTAAGTGCATCACAGCACATTTGTTTAAGTTTAATCCCAGTTTAAACTGCACTGTCTACTGTACCAGCATATCATGCTTTATAACTCATGTGAGGTGTGAACTTATCATAGCATAACATACACCATTGTGCATTATTGCTTAAACATACACTTTAACTTCTAAAAAACTAACTTTTCTCAGAGTCAGATGATCATTCAGAGAAGTGAACATGTCACTCTGAACTCAGACAGAAAGTTATTCTACTTGTTTCCTACTGTACAGTAGCTTGAAGGAAATTATTCAATATCTTAGGAAAGGGGGTGGCTACATTCCTGCTGGATTACATACTGTAGCCTAATTTTTTTTTTACCTTTGTTTTACCAGGAGATACTCACTAAGCTGAAAGCTTGTTTACAGGTGCAACCTAGGAGCACAAGGAAGTTAAGTGACTTGCTCAGGGTCACACAGTATGCACATGGGGGCTGTGGGATTCAAACCCAGGTCTCCAGCTCAGAGCCTTAAACCACTGCACTATACTGCCTCCCAATGCTCTGCTCTAATCCTAATGCTTTGTATACCTCAGTCATAATAACTGCTCAAGTGTTAGGACATTTTAAAATCAAGTCATTGTTAAGTGAATCTTCTGTAATATATAAAATATCTGCTTTGAGGATGGTGTATAATCATGAAGTATTGCCATCTTGGAGGCTAATGAGCTCATAAAAGCTACTCAGCCTTTGGATTTGAGACTTTATGTGTTTTTTAGCCCCCTGAGTGGTAATATAGATACATATATAAATATATAGACACTGTTGGCAGATACGGGTCTATGGCCCACCCAGTTTGCCCATGTAAGCTTGTAAGTTCACTTTATGTTTTTCTAGAAGTCTGTTGCCCTTTACCCCTGACCTCCCGAATTCCCTTACTGTATGTCTATCCCATGCATTCTTAAATCCTGTGATTGTTTCAGCCCCTTTTACTTCATCTGGCAGGGTGTTCCACTTGTCCACCACCCTTTCTGTGAACAAATTCTTCCTCACATCCTCTCTGAATTGCCCTCCCTCCAACTTCATCCGATGCCCTCTAGTCCTATAACATCTTTTTCACTGGAAAATAGTGTATTCCTGCACCCTGTTTCTCCCTGTAAGGTACTTGTATGTCTCTATCATATCCCCTCTCTCCCTCCTCTCCTCCAGGGAGTACATATTCAAGTCCTTAAACATGTTCTCATAGGACTTGTGATGCAATCCCTCTACTATCTTTGTTGCCTTCCTCTGAACCTTCTCTACCCTGTATATGTCCTTATGTAGGTAAGATCTCCAGAACTGTACGTGTACTTCAGGTGGGGCCTCACTAGTGTCTTGTATAATGGAAATATGACCTCCTTTTTCCTGCTAGTGTGCCCCTGCCCATGCATCCCAGTGTCCTAGTTGCTTTACCTGCTGACTTGTCGACTGTTTTCCTACCTTGAGGTTACCAGAAATGATAACCACAAGGTCCTTCTTCTTGGTGCATGCTATATCCTCACCCTCCAACTGATATGTTTTTCCAGGTTTTGTGCCCCATTGCATTATCTTGCATTGAATTTCAACTGCCAACCCCTTAACCATTCTTCAAGCTTCTGCAGGTCTCTCCTCATTCTGTCTACACTGTCTGGCTTGTCCACTCTGTTAGAGCTTTGTGTGTCATCAGCAAACAGGGAAATTCTGCCTTATAGGTCCTGTGCAATGTCGCTGATGAAGATGTTGAATAGGACTGATCCCAGCACTGATCCCTGTTGTACTCACTGGTCACTCTTCTCTCTGTGGAGGTGAGTGACAGCCATTACCACCACCCTCTGTTTCCTGCCACCCAGCCAATTACCTACCCACCGCACTACATTCCTGTCCATTCCCATATTCCCCTGTTTGTTTAATAGTCTTCTATGCGACACAGTGTCAAAGGCCTTGCTGAAGTCTAGATTGACCATGTCACTGCCCTCCCTGATCCAACTCCCATGTCACTCAGTCAAAAATTCAATGAGGTTGGTCTGGCATGACCTCCTCAGTGAAACCGGTGGTGCCTTGGGCCTGTAGTCCATTGGCAACCAGATGTTCCACCAATCTCTCCTTCAGTAGTGCTTCCATGATCTTCCCCACTACTGAGGTGAGGCTGACTGGTCTGTAGTTCCCCACTTCCTCTTTGTTCCCACTTTTGTAGGAGGGGACTACGTCTGCATGTCCTCCAGTCTTTGGGTACCTCCCATTTCCAGTGATCGGCTAAACAGGATCGTCAAAGGTTCAGCCACCACCTCTCTTAGTTCCTTAGGACCCTGGGTACACCCCATCTGGCCCCATTGCTTTATCGACTCTTATTCCTTCCAGTTCCTTTAGGACTGTTTCCCATGTAAAGGGACTTGTGTCCATTTCTGAGCCATTCCCACCCTATGTATTCCTTTTAGGCCCATTATCCTCCTCTTACTCAGTAAAGACTGAGCAGAAATATCTGTTCAGTATGTCAGCTTTGCTGTTGTCATCCTCCATGAGGCCTCCATCCTCCCCTTCAGCCTCACTATCCCTCCCTTTGCCCTTCTTTTTAACTTATGTACATGTAAAGGTTTTGTCCTTTCTACCCACTGTATTTGTGATGTGCTCTTCTATCTGATCTTTGGCTTCCTTACTAACCTCCTTGCCTCCCTTTGCTTCTCCTGGTACTTCTCGCTATCCCCTTCTGCCTGCGTCTTTTGTATTGCCTGAATGTGATCTTTTGCTTTCACTTTCTCTTCTACCTCCTTGAAACTATAATGGCCTCCTCTTCCTTTTACCCTTGCTAACCTGCTTGTATATGACAATTTGCTAGCAGATGTTCTCTCTCTATAAGTTCTTCTACTGTTGAGATGGAAATATTTGGGAAATAATGAATACAAAGGCTTATAAACAGTTATGTCCATCAGAATATAAATTGTACCATTAGTGCACCAAATCACAGATAAAAGATCAAACAAGGACATCTCACAGATAGAGTAGATCTGCATCAAAAAGGCAGAGCTAGTGGTTGCAAAATATCACAGTGCCACTGCATATCCATTTTAAAAATATTTCAATGTGCTTACGCAACTGGTATAGTGTTATGCTTGTGTAACTTAGACAATCTTGGCTGTTCACCTCTATCCAAGGGATATATCACCCTTAGGGGAATGAAGGCAAGGAACCCTAGAGGAGGGTTACACCTTAGAAGGTGCTTGGGAGTGATTCCTTGCTAAAGGTACCTTAGAAAGAGCCCATCGGATAGAGAGGCAAGGTGCTGGAGGAGTAGGGGTAGATGGAAGGAGAACAAAGACAGTCTTGGGTAGTGTGGGAGAGCATCCTTATATGGGCCAAGTAGGGCATGGTTAGTTGCTCTACCCCACTGAACTACAGGCCTTAGCCTTCTAATTCAATGTGCCTATGCAAATGGTATAGTGTTATGTTTGTGTAACACAGATAATCTTTGGCTGTTCACCTTTCTATCCATGGAATATAATGCCCTGTAGGGGAATGAAGGCAAGGAACTCTAGAGGAGGGTTCCACCCTAGAGATGCTGTGGGAGTGATTCCCTTGGCTAAAAGTACCTTAGGAAGGAGTCAAAAAGTGTTGAGCAGAGCATATGAGGTGCTGGACACCTATTGGGATCAAATACCTGTATGTAGGTAAGTTGGTGAGTATGGTTAGAGTAGAGTAGGCAGGAATGATGGGTGAATAGTGACCCACTCATAGCCTGAATGTGAGGCATGGAGGTATTACTTCCTAAGGAGAGGGAACAGTTTGGAGGGAGAGAAAGGATGATTACAGGGCTTCCACCTGACTCCATCCAACAGCAGAAACCTAACTACATGACCTACGGAATATTACTAAACCTATCTAGGTATTATGATCATTGGCATGGAACGGGGAAACAACCCTTTGAGGAGGTAACCTGTGGGAATCCAAGGCCTAGGTCACCTTTCCTCCAGGCTTCTGTATAATTTTGTTTATTTACAGCTCTGCTACAGCAATTTAGTTGACCAATCCATGGGATATTCCAATTCTGGGTAACACTCTCACTCTATCCCTCTACTGGGAACACTGTGGAGAGTTAAGAGTGATCTCTGCAAAACCAGGGCACTAGGTGTTAACCTCCAAGGTGGGAGGAGGAGTGTAACAACTGCTGAAGTGCTCATCTGGCCTACTGATCTAAGAACAAACCAGGTGAACCAGAGGCGGTTGTAGGGAGAATAGCTAAATGGATGCCTCTGAACCTGCTCAGGCAGCTAAAAGGGCCCTTCCCATGACAGCCCCACCCCTCACTGCTGAAGTCTTAAATGATACATCAAGAGGTGCCATTGCTACGGTTGATGACTGAAAGTCCAGCTAGAGTGAGGACATTCCCAACTATGGGCCAGGTGAGAAGGATCCCACCCCAAGCTTCGCATGCTCAAGATGCAGACTTTGGGTTGCAGAGAGAGACCATCAGCCACAGGACTAGCCCTGAGTCTTGGACGTAATGGATACGGTCAGCATGTCTCCAAAATGTGGAGAGAATGTAGATGTAATGTAGCATGAGACCCACACGTGGGTCATGCTCAGATGATAGCTGATGTGGAGAGACCTGAACGTAGGTCAGACTGAGCAATGTGGACCCTCACATGGGTCTAGTTAAGGCAGATAGCATTTGTCAACTACAGGAATGCATGCCAACCAAGTTCATTAGGAAGCCAAACTAGGAATGAATTAAATAAAATGTTATGGGACAGAAAGCGGTAAAGTCAGGTGATGCCCTAGGTCGATGGTTAGGGAGGAGGAGATTGCAAAGTCAGTGTGATAGGAGGTGAGGTTTGAGGCAAGTAGACTTGATATGCCAATTACGTTAATGCCAAGAAACGTGGTATGATCATGAAGGCTGGTACAGTAAGGATCGGAGGAAACCAGATGTATTGGCAGGAGTGGGAGAGATGGTGCCAATGTCAGTCAGGTAGCAAAGATTGTCTGGACAATTTTGTTTAGCGATGTGTCAATTAGGGAAGATTAACTTGAAGTGGTAAGAACGTTAATGCCATGAAGGTATGAGTACATTAACACCATGAAGGCTATGCGGAGCAGCATTAGGAGGCTGGGCAAGCCAAAGCTGTTTAAATACATGATAACTATGAAGCTTTTCCTGCTGCCTGGAGCCACGATGCCCACTGCAACAATGCAGTCCCCCACCTTGGGTAAAACAGAGAAGCCACAAAAGGTGCACTGGGATACCAAAGAGCTATGTTAACCAGTAAGATAAATAAATTGATTAATTACCAGCTGGGTCTGGCTGACAGCTATAACTGAGCTGATATTTATTTTTTTTATTTATTTAGTTTTTGTTGACCGGGTAAGTGTACTAGACAAATCCTCCCTATTTTCAGACACGACCCGGGGGAGGGGGATACAGATGAATGTCAACTGACCTTGAACCAGATTAAGCTGTTGGTGGTATTTTTAGTGAATGAGGGAAATTTGGCCAGGACACCAGGGAAATTCTCCTACTCTTTTCGATAAGTGCTATGGGATCTTTAACATCCACCTGAACTACCACCAATCCAGGCAGATGGGACCTCGGTTTAAGGTCTCATCCAAAAGACAGCACCTCAGCAGTGCAGCACCCCTCTCATGCTGCACTACAGTGTCAGTACTGGGATATTAACCCAAGTGCCAGATGTGGGAACTGAACTCACAGCTCTCTGATCTCCTGGCCGCAGAGGCGAGTGTGCTACCTACTGAGCCACTGACACTGACACTGACATGCTACTGACTGAAAAGGTTAAGTGATGTAATCTGCAGAAAACCCCAGAAGAGCATAACAATAGTGGAAAAAGAAGCCATGGAGCAAGCCGAAGCACAGCATCCAGGCTGCCAAGACCTGAAGTAAATTACAGAGGCAGGCAATTGAAGTGAGCTAGGCACACTGCAGCTGGATGAGGGCACTGAGAAAAGTGGCCAGGGAGCAGGAAAACATAGGCGAGTCTGACCAGAATGCACACAGACACACAGGGAATCCAGCAAACCATTTGTAAATAGCAGGGCTGCAGATGTGTCCATGGGTGAGCCGGGGCTGTGGTGCAGAGCAGTCCAGAGAGAGGGGATATGCAGGGAAGTGGAGCCTGAGCAGCAGACACTGAAGGTGAGAACTGGAGGGAGTATGAGTTGGTTCAGGTAGGAGGCTGGAACTGCAAGCAAATGAGGAACTGTCCAGGAGTAGAGCCCAAAAGGCAACGGTACATAACGGGGCAGCAGCACAAAATGGGGAAAGAGGAGAGGTGGTCGTG
Source organism: Neoceratodus forsteri (assembly GCA_016271365.2). NCBI lineage: Eukaryota > Metazoa > Chordata > Ceratodontiformes > Ceratodontidae > Neoceratodus > Neoceratodus forsteri. The sequence goes on from CM028132.1 coordinate 992,499,066, forward strand.
AGCGAGTGGCAGAAGAATGAGAAACACTCAGAGAGGGGAGGGAACAGAAAAGCAAGCAGGAATGGGAGGAAGCAAGGAAATGAACATGAGCACGGACAAGGAAGCAGAGAAAGAGAACAGAGGGAAGTGGGGCAAGCTGCATGAAGGGAGGGGAAGGGAGAAGGGAGAAGACACAAGCACACGGAGGTGAGTGGGGGTGGAGCCTTGGCTGCAATGAAAACAGTTGAGGGTAGCATGAGGGACAGCGGCCCTTATATGGGCCAAGCAGGGCTTGTTAGTTGCTTCACTCCATTGAACTATGCGGCCTTAGCCTTCTAAAAGAAGAATTTTCATAAACTAAAAACAGAAGTGGTTTAGATCTAAATGTAACACTTAAATATTAAAACAGGTCAGTCATATAAAGCTGATACATTCTGTTCATTTAACTACACCATTTATGGCTAGTAATATATTAAAATGGTACTATGATGATCAAAAGGACTTAGAGTCATCTTGCCTGCCATTCCTGCCAAATGGCAATGACTATATTCTGTATATACCGCTGTTGAGGAAATTTGAATATTGTGGTCACTAATAATGAAATCAGTGATAAGGATAATCCAAAACTAAACTGACATTCAGTGAATGCACCACAATCTGGGGTTCAACTACCAGTGAAGCAGATCTGAAAAAACAAAACTTGTTTCGCTTTGGTAGTTTAGCAGTTTGGCTTCATGATGGAGCACTTTTAAAGGAATTACACACTGAGCATAACCAAGCAGTTGGCAAGACACATAGAAACATAGAAACATAGAATCTGACGGCGAGATAAGGACCACTTGGCCCACCTAGTCTGCCCATTTTCCTACCTAACAGATAAGCTGCAGATCCTAGTTAACCAACAGCTTGCTTCCTCCTACCCCCACTAGGACTGCCTTATGCCTGTCCCATGCATTCTTGAAGTCCCCACTATTCTTGACTCCGACCTCCTCAGGGGCTGTTCCATGCATCCACAACCCTCTCAGTGAAAAATATGTCCTCACATTACCTCTGAGCCATCCCCTTCTATCTTCAAATTGTGCCCCTTGTTCTTGCACATCTCTTTTCTGGAAGATGCTACCCTCTTGGACTTTGTTAATTCCCTTGAGGTACTTGAAAGTTTCTATCGTGTCCCCTCGCTCCCTCCTTTCCTCAAGGGTATACATATTAAGCTCCTTTAGCCTTTCTTCGTATGTCTTCTGGTGCAGACTCTGCACCATTTTGGTTGCCCTCCTCTGGACAGCCTCCACTCTGTCTATGTCTTTGCGGTCATGGGGTCTCCAGAACTGCACACACAGTACTCCAGATGGGGTCTCACCAAGTGTCTGTACAGAGGGATAACAACTTCCTGTTTTCTACTATTGATGCCTCTTCCTATGCATTCCAGTATCCCGCCAGCCTTCCTTACTTCCTTCTCACATTGCTTGCCCACCTTTAGGTCATCTGATATAATTACCCCCAGGTCCCTTTCTATTTTACTGTTGTCAGTATCTCACCCCCATTGTGTATGCTTCCCTGGGTTTGTTTCCCATGTGCATTACCTTGCACTTCTTCGCATTGAATCTGAGCTGCCATACATTTGACCATTCCTCCAACCTTGCCAAGTCCCTTCTCATCCTTTCCACTCCATGTTGTGTATCAACCCTGTTGCAGATCTTTGTGTCATCTGCAAAGAGACATACTTTTCCTTCCAGTTCCTCTGCAATGTCACTTATAAAGGCATTAAAAAGGACCGGTCCCAGTACTGAACCCTGTGGTACCCCGCTAGTAACCCTCCTTTCTTCATTGTGTACTCCATTTACTACTACCCTTTGCGTCCTGTTGTCTAGCCAATTTTTTATCCAGGCTACCACCTGGGGACCCACTCCAAGGCTGGCTATCTTGTGAATTAATCTTTTGTGTGGGACTGTATCAAATGCCTTGCTAAAATCTAGGTAGGCCATGTCCACGGCCCCTTCCTGGTCTACTACTTTGGTCACCCAGTCAAAGAAATCTATTAGATTCGTCTGACACGACCTTCCCATTCTGAATCCATGCTGCCTTGGGTCCTGTGCCCCACTGGCCTCTAGGTACTCAACAATTCTTTCCTCCAGAAGTGATTCCTTCATTTTCCCTACCACTGAGGTCAAACAAACTGGTCTGTAGTTTCCTGCCTCTGTCCTGCTCCCACTTTTGTGAAGAGGAATCACATCTGCCCTCCTCCAGTCCTCGGGTGCCACCCCATCCTCCCATGATTTGTTAAAGAGAGTAGTCAGCGGTGTCACTAGTTCTACCTTTAGTTCTTTTAGAATTCTTGGGTGAATCCCATCAGGCTCCATTGCTTTGTCCACCTTCAATTTTATTAGTTCTTCTGTAAATGGACTGGTATCGACCCCTGTCTTCAGAGTGTTTCTCTTGTTTGGTTTAGGTAACTCCCCCTCCTCTTCCTTTGTGAATACTGAGCAGAAATATTCATTCAGTATCCCAGCTTTTTCACTGCCACCCTCTACCCACATTCCATCCCCTTTATTAAGCTTCAGTATCCCTCCTTTGGTCTTTCTTTGCTCCCTAATGTACCTATAAAAGGTCTTATCACCCTTCTTAACAGAATTGGCTATCCTTTCCACGGTTTGGGCCTTTCTATTCTGACTGCCTTCCCAGCCTCTTTCTGCTTTAACTGATAAAGTTCTCTGTCCTGCTCCTTTGTGTTTCTTATATTTCCTGAATGCTGTCTTTTTCTCCTTAACCTTCCTGCCACCTCTTTTGAGAACCATAGCGGTTTTTTCCTTCATTGTGTTTTATTGATTTGCTTTACACAAAGGCTTGTTGCCTCTGTGATGGCTGTTTTGATCACTCCCCATTGTTCCTCCACCCCTCCCTCTTGCCTGTTTGCTTGTGCTTTTCTGAGGCACTCTCTCATTTTCCCAAAATCAGCCCTCCTAAAGTCCAGTACTCTTGCTTTTGTATGGCTTGATTGTATGGCTGTGTTTATCGTGAACCAAACTGTTTGGTGGTCGCTTGTTCCCAGATGGCTACCCACTTCTAAATCTGAGATTCTTTCTCCATCCCCATTTGAGAGTACCAGGTCTAAGATTGCTCCCTCCTGAGTGGGTTCCAATACTAGCTGTCTGAGGCATGCCCCTGTAGGGCATCAAGAATGACCCCTGCTCTTGGATGTGCCTGCAGCAAAGGTGCTCAGTTAACATCTGGCATATTCAGGTCCCCATCAACAATATCTCCCCTTTTTCTGCCATTCTAAGAAAGCCTTCTATCATTTCTTTGTCCATTCCCTCCCCCTGAGATGGGGGTCTGTATACAACCCCCAAGCGGATTGTGGTGACATTTCCTGTCTCCAGGGTAACCCAAAGTGCCTCATCTGCTCCCTGTTTACTCTTTAGTTCTGTTGCTTTGTTCCCTTCCTTTACATAGAGAGCTACTCTTCCTCCTCTTTTACCCTCCCTGTCCCTCCTGTAGATTGTGTATCCTGCTATGTTGACATCCAAGTCATGGTTCTCTGTGTACCATGTTTCTGTGACTGCCACAATATCCAGGCAACCCTCTTCCATCAAGGCCACTAGCTCAGGGAGCTTGTTACACAGACTATGGGCATTGGTACTCATCACCCTTCACTTTTTGATAGCCTTACCCCTTTTAGCCCCATTTCTGTCCTTACTGCCTTTGCCTTTTTTTACATTTAAATCTGTTCTGCTCCCTAATAACTTCTGTGCAGTTAGTGTTACCTCACTAATCACCATGTTTTGGGGGAAGCTCCGGATTTCCTGCTCTTTTCAGTGCCTCCCCTTGGCTAGTTTAAATGTTGCCAATGAAGCGTTAAACTTCTCACCTAGGATTCTGGTTCCCTCGGACAGATGCAGACCATCGCACCAGTATAGGTCTGCATCCTCCAGGTGGCTCCCAGTCCCCAATGAAGCCAAAACCCTGAGCTCCACACCAGTTTTTCAACCACTCATTGAATTCCCTGGTGAGAAGTGCCCTAGCATCTCCCTTGCCATAGACAGGCAGCACCTCCGAGAAGGTTACTGTATGTGCTACTTGTCTAAGGCCCCTTCCCAACTCTTCAAACTCCTCTTGCACTGCTCTGATCCCATTCCTAGCCAGGTCATCTGTCCCTAGGTGGACAATGACATCCAGCTCCCTCCCTCATGCAGCTTCTCCCACGATCCTGAGGATTCGCTTCCTGTCCCTCTAAGCCGTGGCACCAGAAGGCACCTTACCTCCCTCTCCCCTTCCTCCCCAATTCTACCCCCCAATGATTGAGTCCCCCACCAGGAGTTGTTTCCTTCCCCTGTGGGGTCCCATGCCACCCTCCTGTGGGTCTCCTTTGTGAAGGTTCCCAGCATCCTCCTTGGTCTCCACTGCAGGTGCCTCCATAGAGGAACCACTATGCACCAGAAGAGCGAATGAATTGTGGAGAGGTACAGCTGGAGGGATGCAACTCTGTTCCACCACCCTCTCCCTCCTTGAGCCCACCCTGGTCCAGCCTCTCCTCTTTCTTGGCAACCTTTGAGGTAGTGGCATTGGCCCTGGTCGTCCCTGGGTGGGGGAGGAGGTTTCACGAATCCTAGCCAGCTCAGCCTGGAGGCGAGCAACCTCCTCTCTCAGACCAGAGGTGCCTGCAAATAGGGCAGAATCCAGCTCCAGAATGTCTCCCGGAACACTGCTGCCCCACAGCCATTGCACTGCACCACTCCTATCATGTCTTATTTTGTGTCCTCTCTACTGTTTCTCTGGATGCTTACTCTCCTCTCCTTTCAACTCTCACCCTTCCTGTTCTGGGACAGCAACTTCCTATCTTCTTCAGTAGCCTCCTTCTTCCTTGCTCAATATCAGACCACCAGCAGCTGGGGGGGGGGGTGAGCTACTTTTTTCCTTTAGGGTTGACAAAACCAGTGTTTCTCTATGATCCTTTCCTTCCTACTGCCAAACAAGATGTTCCTGTTGACAGTCAAATCCAGTGGTTATAAAAGTAGAACTGGCTTTGGGTAGGGGGGATGGAGGGCAATTAATAAGAAAAAAGGCTTGCAACAGGAAGTTGTAATTAGACTCACCTGCTTTATAGTGTCTAAACCACACCCCCAGGTAAACTCTCTTTCCTCCTACTGGTTTAGCAAAGTCAGCTGATTAGTACCCTTCCCTGCACAGAACACACACTGACTTTCTTTCTTTTCTTTCTTTTTTTAACCCTAAATAAGACCCCTTCTACTTCTAATAAAGTTATCTGTCTACTTTATCTTAACAGACAATGACTCCTGCTGAGATATAAGTTTTAAATTAATAAGAATGTAGCTTCTTTTAGTTAGCTGCTTTCTGCTCTACAAGCAAGGCTAGCAACAGGAAGTTGTAATTTGACTCACCTGCTTTTATAGTGTCTAAACCACACCCCCAGGTAAGCTCTCTTTCCTCCTACTGGTTTAGCAAAGTCAGCTGATTGACATGACCTAAAGCAGCCAATCAGTGATGCTGGAGATTGAGAACTCCTTTTGCTGCACATATTTCAGTATCATTTCCAGCTCTCTTCACAGGGCAAGGATATATGGAAGATCTGAGGAGTGGGTTGTCAGTTGCTTCTAATTGCTGCAAACTTCTCCGCTCAGTCAGCTCCCTTTGTTCTCTCCATCACCTGACATCAGTACTACTAACAAGTGGAGAGTGAGGAGAACAAAACCACTACAGCATTCATGTGAATATCAATGTGTGCCTGCACACAGGACACACAATTTAAGTTTTCCAGTGCACTGCTAGCAATTTCAGATATGCACAGTATTTTCAGGGAAAATGTGGCAATTTTGGTGAATGCCACAGTCCACTGGCCCTAGTTATGAGTAAACATTGGAAAACTGAAATGTTTCTTCATAACTTTGTTATTTTTTGAGACTTTGAACCTACATTTTCAAGATAATCTTTTTATTACCCTGGGTTATGAACATGACAGGAACAATTTATCAAATCCTACTCAAAGCTTCAGTTTGCGTCATGATTGTGAAACACGTTTTTGGAAGGGATTTGAAATATTACACTTAGCTTGTTTTTGAGTTGTGGTAAAAAAAAGGTTATGTTGAAAATGTGAGGTAAAAATGTAAAAAAAATAGACAAAGTTATGAGGAAAAGTTAAAAACACATTAAAAAGCCATTAATCAGACTTATTTTAAGTCAGTTTGTGGTCGGGTGTGGTAGGAGAGGATCTTCACTGATTGCAGCCAAAATTACTTGCGGGGCCCTAGTTTGAAAGGTGAAGGATTTCAGGGATGTAGGGTGGTGAGTGGTGAGGGGGGCCAGGGTGGGGGTTTGGGGATCAGGAAGGCTAGGAGACACTGTTGGATAGTTTTCTTTGCTTCAGTGTCTAGACAAAAGGAAACAAAAAGGGGTGGTTTCCTTTTTTTCAGAGATCCAGCACTGGGGACTGCGCACTCCAGTGTCAATGTGTTCAGTGGTATGGTGGGTTCAGCATCCTGGCATTGCATACTGTAGTGAGGGTGTTTTGTTAACCAGCATGAGGGGTTGGGCACCCTGGTATCAAAGTGTGTGCAGGGGTGTTCTTTGGTGGTACTGGGGTTTGGGTACCCAGGATTATAGACTACTGGAGGGAGTTATTAAACATAACTGGGGGTTGAGCATCCCAGTGCAAGAGTTTGTTGTTGGGGGGGGTGGATTGAAAACAAACAACACTGAAGGTTCAGGTAATTGGGAGTGACAGCTAAGCAGCTGGGTTAGGGTTTGAGAAAGTAAAGCACCACCAGGGGTTCCTCAATTTACAACAGTGTAAAGTAGAAAAAGCACCATTTAGAGGATTGCACAATCAGGGGAAGGAAATAGCTAATCTGGGAGCAGCGATGGAGGGTGATCAAAGAAAAAATGGACATCAGAGGTTCGGGCAATGGAGTGGGAGAGCTGACCTGGGAGCAGAGTCAAGGTTTGAAAAAGTAAACCAGTACCAGAGGTTGTGGCAAATGGGTTTGGGGTGGAGCTGTGACTTTGAAGTACTGTATAGGGGTGACATGGTGGCAACAGACAGGAAGAAGCTGTGTCTATTATGCATCATCTCTGTCATTCCCAGGATGGTGAGAAACAAACACTGTACAGCACCAGTTAGGTGTCACAAAGTGTGCATGAAACATTGGCTGTATGATGTAAATGGTACAAAAGAAAATTTACTTCCACCTTGTGTTTTCTAGTACTATGGTTGGCCTAGTACTTCAAAGGGAAAATCAGCAGAAAGGCAGACAATGGGTGGAACTGGGGAGGTGATTAATTATTCTGAAGTTGTGATAGATGGAGCATGAACAATCCTTCAAAAGCCTTCTCAGAGCTTAGACCAACTGCCTTGTTTGTTAGCCTCTCTCAAGCAAACATAAGTAGAGTGATGTTTGATCAGAAAATGTTAAAGATCATCAAAGACTCATGAATTGTCATTCCAGTTAGACATATAATTGACTATATTCTAATGTAATTCAGTCAGCTTGGCTAACAAAACTGTGGTTCAGTGGACAGGAGAGCGTACACAGCATATTCCTAAACTGGAAGTTGATGGTCCTGTAAAAGGTTCTGGTGGAATAAATTTAGCATACTGTGAAAGGTACAGGAAGATTTGTGAAAACGTTAGTTGATAAATATGGATTTACTGGATAATGGTGGTTTAGAGGGTATAGAAATCTGTCCTCATTTAAAAAAAAAAATTTTTCTGGTCCTCTACATCAGAAGCAGAACAGAGTGACTTTAATAGATGAGAAAATTTACAGGAGGTGGGGGAGCTTGAAGAATTTATTTGACAAATAATTCAACTACTAGTGGTGTGGGGGGCATCAAAAGTCCATCTTTTTATTAAATTTGTTTTGCATGTAAGAAAACTAAGTAAGTGCTGTTTCAGGTCTTTCAAGGAGGGTAAGGAGTACTCAAGTATGTATCAATAGGCAATGTGATGAGTGCGTGTGTTGTGGGGCATCTGCTATTTTCTGGTGTAGAAACCATGAGAAAAAGAACTAGAGCAGAAAGGAATGCAAAAGCAAGATGAGGAGCAAGGAAAAGTTTTTCTCACTCACACACACACACAGTATGCTCACACTTGTAGGTGCCACAGTTTAAAGGAACAGATACAAGCAAAACAGAAAAAAGTGCATGCAAGGGTGAATATATTCTAAGTGCAATACATGCAATTTATTGCAGTGCAAAGAAAATGTGGCCACTTCCCACCATCCTAATTCCACCAAGTACCAGTTCTGTAAGTAGTGGTGGTAGAAAAGGAGTCAGAACAGGGACTAGAAGTCACTGTGGTGTGGCAGGGGCTACACCTGTGAGAACAACTGGAGTTAGGAATGTGATAGTCCATCCAAAGAAGCTATGGTTTATTAGTCCCCAGAGGTCAACTGATTCCACACTCACTGCAGGCAGCAACTTTCCCAGGCAGTCCCAGCCATCCAGTGCATCTGCAGATGAAAGCACCCTGAGCAAACCAGAAAACCACAGGTCTCCCAGTGTTCCTCTTTTGAGTACTTTGAGGTCCCCTACCTATGAGAATGTAAGAGATCTCTCCCCCATTTGTCTCGTATGAACAACACAACTCCAGCTGCCAGTTCCAGTGGCTTCAACACCACCACAGTCACCACTGGGCCATGGACATGGATAATTACCTGTCCATCTTGAGGTAATATATGATGTCCCCCTCTGCCCCAGCACCAAAATCAGACATCAGCAGCAGTAGTATCACCAAGCCAAGTTCTTCTGCTCAGTCATTGAGCAAGGAAGGTGACAGTAAGTCTAGGTTTGGCAATGATACTAGCATTGTCTTGTAACCTGAAGAAGAACTGGAACTGTTTGGATTAGGGTAGGGTATAACAACCATGCGATTTTATAAAACTAAGCCACAGTAGCACCACCACCACTACTATGACCAAAGCAACTTATAGTGGAGGAGCATGCCAGTGTGGAGGATATGGAAGTGGAGCTGTCAGAGCATGACCACTATAAGAGTGAGGAGGCAGAAGGCAGTGAAACCAAAGCAAATGAGGAAAAGGCAGAAAAAGGTCAGGGGAAAGCTAAAGAATCACATGAGACCACAATGGAGGGGCATGGGGAATGGTGAAAATGTCAAAGAGGATGAGAAATGGGGGAGAGGCAGGAGAAAAAGAAATAGGAGAGAATGTAGCACATGCAGGAGAGGAGAAAGATAAAGCAGAGGAGATTGAAAGGGTGCTGTAAGTTAAACCAACATGGTTTGATGATGACTATAATACAGAGAAGTATAGGCCATCATGGGGAGAAAGGCCAAGTTAAAAATTCTGCAAATGAGAAAATAAAGAAATCATTTTTTTTTCAGAAAGAGAAATCTAAAGACCAGACCTACCTTAAGCCCCCAAATAATGCTCCTCATTGTAAATCTACTGTTGCTGCCACTGCTGCCCAGCCAAATCTTTCCACCACGGTGGAAAACACAAAATCATCTTACAGTTGCCACCCAAATTCCTCCCAAAGAATTCTAGCAAACCAGTCATGCAGCTAAGCAAACAAAGATATCTTCTGCAGTATGGGAGCATTTTATTGATGACCCCACAATCCTCTGAGAGCATGCCACAATCTATGTGATGGAAAGATCAGCTGGGGTCAATCTACTTGGAGATTGGGAATCAGTGTTCTAGTTTATCATCTAAATCACGAACGTGGCATCTTCCTAACAGTACCATCGATTCCCAATTCCCACTCCTGTTATAATGGTCTTCAGCATGTTCAAGTAATGCAGCCACCATGGCAGCAACAAAAGCCAACTCCAGCTGATTCATCTCCCCAGGAACTGGTGTTGCTTCAAAAGCATCACTTCAGAGTGAGTCACGTGATGCGATGTGCTGGGTAGGACGCCTCTCTGCTTGCTCTGACCTACCGCCTGTTAATTATCGCTAAAAACCCCGTTTTATAGTGTTTTACACCACAGATCGCCTGTCTGTTATCTTCCTGAACGCAGTGTGCCCTCGATAAAGGAAGTCGATGGATGAAGAGATGCGGAAAATTGCTTCCAAACACACACCTCCCGCTATGCCCGAGAAGGCCTCTAAGAAAGCCAGGGCATCCTTCCTGCAATCCCCACTGCCTGCTACTACAGAGAGCCCTGAAACCGATCTTCTTACCCTTTTGAGATTTCTAGAGGAGTTTCAGCCTTTTAAGGCTGAAATGCAGAATATGGCAGGAGAAATAAAAGGCATCTCCAGCACCCTCGAGGTGCTGTCTAAGAAGATTGCTGATAATGAAGCTTGCATACGTTCTGTGGAAAGGAAACAGGATAAAGCAGAATTGGAATTAGTGGCCCTGAGGCAAAGGCTAGTGAAAATGGAAAACAAGGTGGAAGTTTTGGAGGGACGCAGTTGCCACAATAATGCGGTAATCATAGGTTTGCCAGAAGGTGAAGAGGGTTCAGAACCCATTATGTTTATCAGAAAGTTTGTGGAGAAGGTGGCAGGCCCTTCCCCCTTTGGAGCAAGCTATATAATAGAAAGAGCTCACCATGCACTACACCCCCTCCCAGGTTGGACCCCCAGATCATTCATATTTCACTTTTTAAACTTCCAGGAGCGGCAACATTTCCTATATAAGGCTAAGGAAGCTCTAGATTTGCAATGGGAAGGTAAAAGCTAAGAGTGGCATAAGATTTGCCTTTATCTATCGCCAGAAACGAGCCACGTTTCACAAGCTTGTCCTCAAATTGATTGCCGCAGGAATCAAGTTTCGCATGGGGTTTCCCGTAAGATTCCAAGTTTGCCTGAATGGTTCCTGGGAGACCTATGAGGAAGTGGAGTTGGCAACCGTAGGGCTCAAGAAAGTGCTTCCTGACCTTTTTAAGCCTGCATGAGAATCGACCTGGTGTGGGGAGCCATGCTGAGTTTTTCAGTGGTGGTGTAATTCAGCTGATGCAAATTATATTTCTCAACTTTGTCTCTGGGACTACGTTGGTCATAAACTATTTATCTGGCTATCTAATTCCAAGCTGCAGGTCTTGAGAAGGGTCTTTGTGCTGACAGATTAATAGACATCGCATTTCCGATCTGGTTTTCTCTTCCAGGACTGTCTAATTTTGTTGACTCTCATAATTTTGACTATAGTCTAGTCTAGTCTCATTTCGTATTCATCTGGGGTTACTTTGTTAAAGTTAATTTTACTCTGTCAGATCTGGTAATTCACTTTTTCAAGGGCAATGTCCTGATCCCAAGGTTTGGGGGGTGGGGTGGGGGCGGGGTCAGCGCTCAGTTCCTTTCTGTTTCACATTACAAATCTGTCTGTGGCTGCAGTCCCTTTCTGGTTCTGTTTTTATGGTCTGGTTTTTCTAGGTGTCCTCTCTTTCTCATTCCCTGTTGCCATTAGGTGATAAAAATGGCTAGCTGGCATATTAGGTGGAGATTCTGCAGCCATAGACAGATGGTGATATCAGGTTTGTTGTATGCTTTAAATGGCGTTGGTCTGCCCCGTCTGAACTACCTTCTTGAGTGCTGTTTATGGAGGACTCCTCATCTACCTTTTTTTTTTCTTTTCTCTTTCTAAATTTTCACTAATGAAGTGAGATGGTCACTGCCTCTGGTCCCAGAAATATGGTCCTGACAGCAGCCCAGAAGCCCTTAAGTTTCCCCTATACCAAAGCAGGCAGTAATGGCCCACTTTCTAGGCTGTTCACCTCCGTCACTCGAGGGTTGCGCCACAGGAGGGTGTCTGTGATTACTATTTTCACGTTTGATGCAAATGTTTTACACACTTTACCCTCTGTGAATCATGTAGTAGCATGGTTCATGGGGACTCTGTAAGGAGAATTATTTTCTTTACGGGTTTGTGCAGACAACTTCTCTGCATTAGTTAGCAATGGTGACAATTTATAAGAATGGTGGAGGTACTGCTCTCTTTGGAGTGTTCTGTTTACAAAGGGGTAGTGTTCTCATTTTCTGGTTCACGAGGGTGGGGAGGTTGGAGGGAGAGGATCTTTTCAGTTAGCCGATCATCATGTACCATGCAAAAGGTGGGTGGGTGTGGGAGGATGGGGGGCTAGGGTTTATGGGGTGCCAGGGGGTTTCAGAGGGGTGATTGGGGGGATGGATTTAGTGATGGCAGGGGAGGGGGGGAGGTAGAACAGCCTAGTGCATACCTTGCTTGGAAAAGTATTGATGGGAAATATAAATACATGTGGTGTTTTCAGGGATTTCTGACTGGCATCTTGAGTGATGGTTAGAAATATCCACTTTATCAGTTGGAATGTTAAAGGGGCAAGGCACAGGACTAAGCAATACAAAATCCTGAAACATATACATCACCTGAAGGCAGAAATTATATTTTTGCAGGAGACACATTTGCTTATGAGGGAGGCTGACAAAATGAGAAGGCAGCAAATTGGGCAGCTGTTCGTGGCGGAGGGCACGACCCACAGTAGAGGGGTGATGATCCTTTTGCATAGGTCGGTTCCGTTCAAACCTCTCCAAGTTATACATGATCCTTCCGCCAGATTTTTGTTTGTAAAAGGTAGATTGCATACCTTGGATATTGTCTTGGGCATTATCTATGGCCCTAATGTAGACTCACCCAGTTTTTTTGTCCAGATTATAGAAGCCCTAACTCCATTTTTGGACATCCCCATGGTTATAGGGGGTGACTTCAATCTCATTTTTGATCAGGCTCTTGACAGGTCAGGCCAATCCCGTCAAGGTCTTTCCCCAGCACAAAGAGCTTTTAGGGACCTGTTGGACTCTATAGGTCTTTGTGATATATGGCGTGTATTACATCCTAATACAAGGGAATATACTTGTGTTTCTCCAGTCCATGCAACTTCCTCGAGGATTGACTATATCCTCATCTCTCAATCTCTATTACCTGGGGTTATAAGCTCTAGTATTGTTTCAGGGCCCCTGTAGGATCACTCTGTGGTCACCTGCCACATAGCCCTAGTGTCACTGTCCAATAAAGGGGGCAGGTGGAAGTTGAATAATCAAATTTTGAAGGAGCCAAAGATGGTTCAATATATAATATCCCAAATAGAACAGTTTATTGCCTCCAATTCTAACTCCGTGGAGAAGCCTGATATGATATGGGGTGCTTGTAAAGCATATCTAAAGGGGATTATAATCGGCCTAACATCGAAAAGGAAAAGAGAGAGGGCATCTCAGATCTCTGACCTTCTCTCTCAGATTAGGGGCATGGAGAAAGTCCTCTCTCCATCTTCCTCTGAGACATTTAAACAAGAATTAATGAAATTGAGAGAAGCCTATCTAGCAATGTTATCGGAGCAAGCCGAATTTGCCATTTTGAAAACAAAAGCGGTATATACTGATGAGGGTGAGAAGGCCAGCAAAATGTTGGCACTGTGCATTAAGCAACAGGAATCCACTAGATTTATTCCCGCAGTCCATTCCTCCAAAGACAATTCCCTTAAGGTCTTGCCCTCGGAGATAGCAGAGGAGTTCACAAATTATTTCCAGGGCTTATATGGCCCTATGGTTAATTCCCCATCTAAGGAGCGACTTCTTGATTATCTGAGTGATGTACAACTGCCAACTCTCTCACAATCCCAGCAGAAAATTTTGGAGTCTCCTGTCTCAGAGGGTGTGATTGAAAGGGTAATTAAATCTCTTCCATCCTACAAATCTCCGGGCTCTGACGGGTTTACCTCCAACTTTTACAAAGTTTTCTCTAAGCAATTGATCCCCATTTTGCTGCCTCTCTTTCAGGCTATTCTCTCCAGTCAAGCATCTGATTCCTCCCTTTTTGAGGTGCTGATTGTTTTGTTGCCTAAACTGGACAGACCGTCTGATCTGGTCTCAAATTACAGGCCAATTTCCCTTCTTAACCATGATGTTAAAATCCTGGCAAGACTATTAGCTGACCATTTGGAGGCAGTACTTCCCTTTTTAATCGGGGCAGATCAGGTTGGTTTTATGAAAGGTAGATCCTTGGTTGATCATCTGAGGGCCCTGTCTCACATCTTCTCGGCATCCAAGGATGCTCCGCATCCGATGGTTCTGATCTCATTGGATGCTGAGAAGGAGTTCAACAGAGTATATTGGGATTATCTGTTTGCTATGATGGAAGTTTTCGGTTTTCCCATGAAATTCCGGAATTGAGTTAGCTCTCTATATAAGTTCCCTTCTGCTAGAATTTCCTGTAATGAGGTTATCTCCGCCCCCTTTAAATTACATGTAGGGACCAGGCAGGGGTGTCCCCTATCCCCCCTTCTCTTTCATATCTACCTAGAGCCTCTTATTAGGAGATTGTCTGGCACCCAGGGCATCTCGGGTATCTCTCTCGGGGAGCAGGTGGTTAAAGTGGTGGTCTATGCAGATGATCTTCTGCTGCAGGTAACCCATCCACTCACATCTATTCCCATTATTCTGCAATTAATAGATGACTTCAGCAAGGTCTCGAATTATAAACTTAATGTGGGTAAGACTGTGTTTTTTTCTCTTAACCATAGGGTGTATAAACAGGACATTATTACGTTTGGGCTCATTTAGAAGTCCGATTATATTAAATATCTGGGGCTCCTTCTCACTCGGAACACGGTATGGCTCAGACAACTTAATATTGATGCACTGGTACATATAATAGATCTAGACCTCTGTTGGTGGACTTTACTTCCCCTTTCTCTTTGGGGCAGAATTAACCTAATCAAAATGAATGTATTTCCTCGGTTATTCTACCCCCTTAACATGCTAAACATATGGCTCCCCCTGGCCAGGGTTAAAAAAGTGCATAGTATGATCTCTACCTTTATATGGGGTGACAAGAAGGCTAGGATGGCTTTTCATAAGTTAGCGGCTCGGAAGGCTAAAGGAGGGTTAAGACTCCCCCATATTGGGCTTTACTACTGGGCCAGTCAGGCCAACAAATATCTCAGATGGCTGACCATGGATCAACAATCCATGGCTGCCACTTATATCCGGACCTGGTTAGCCGTTGAGTCTGCTACCATTAGAAAACATGGTCTCTCTCCAGCTGCGTTGCTATACACCAAGGTTAGTTCCTTACCAGAATCTCTATGTAGCTCTCCTATTGCTGTTTCAGTCAGGGTTCATATTCAATTATGCGCTTTTCTGAGGTATAAAAATCTCAAGGATTTATCTCAACCTGTTACAGGCAACCCTAATTTTTTGCTGGACGGCAAGCTTCTCTCACCTAGTTGGATCCCTCAGATAAGAAACTCTTATCTAGATGACTTTATGTTATCCGATAGTCAATGGTGCTCTTCTGCTAGCATTATGCACAAGTTTATGTTACCTTACACAGCAATTTTTAAGATTTTTCAATTTCACCACTTACTGGTTAAGGTAATGGGTCTGGTCCCCCCTCCAACTCCCAATATCAGTTTTCAGGCTACCCTTACAGAGTTGGCGGGTTCGCCACATGCAGTATCTAAAATATATACTGCTCTGTTTACCTAGGCTTACCCTGATAAGTATGCTCCCGTCTCCTTTTGGGCCTCCCTCTTTCAGGGCAGAGATATAGATTGGTCTCTCCTGTGGCAAAGTTGCCATAAGTTCCGTAAGCAGGACAGACTTAGAATAACACAATTCAAAATTTTGCATAACATTTATTATTCTCTGCAGAGGCTTGCCAAACTGGGTCTGGTGTCTTCCTTTCTTTGCACAAGATGCTTGTCTCAAGAAGGTGACCTCCTTCATATTTTCTGGAGCTGTTCTAAAATCACCCCACTTTGGACCATGATTAATCAGCATGCTGATCCCCTTCTAGGGCTCTCAGAACTGTTCACCTCTGATATATGTCTTCTCGGAGATTTTTCCTCTGTTTCGGTGGTGAACAGGAGGTACCACATAGCATTGATGTCGATGTCTGTTAAAAAGGTGGTGTTGAGGCACTGGAAGGACATGGAGGTACCATCTTATGTTGAATGGCTTCAGGAATTGTTGGTGAACCTCAGAACAGAGGGGACTATTGCTAGCTTATACAACAAACTGGAAAAGTTTGACAAGATCTGGGGCCCACTGCAGATTCTTTATGCACTACAAGCGTAAGTGCTACCAGGTTATATTCTTTGGTGTTGTGCTAAAGGAGCATCGATGCACTGGATTGTTTGGGGTGGGAGTTGGGTTGGGTGGGTGGGGGTGGGGGAGCGAATCATTTTGTATTTTGTGTCTGCTCTTTGGGGTTCATGATGTACTTCACTATGATTCGTTCTCTGTAATGGAAACTTTAATAAAATTTGAATTATAAAAAAAAAAAAAAGCATCACTTCAGTCACCACCAACAAAGCAGACCATATTGCCCAAGTCATTACATGCCCAAACTAAATTGCCCACAAGTCACCTAACCTCTGTCCAAATCACACAACTGATTGGAGAGATGATGGCCCTTGATTTGTAACCATTTTCCATGGTACAGCACACTAGCTTTCGAAGACTAGTGTAAGAACTGCAGCCCAAATACAACATTTCATCATACTTCACACTTTCCAGGTGTGTTCTCCCAAATATGAATAACTCAGTATGCAAGCAGATGTTGACATTTCTGAAGGAGGCAGAATGGGTTATATGCATTTCATTAGCACTATCTGGAGCAACAATACAAACCAAAACTTCCTCAGTCTTATTGCCCACTGGGTTGTGTCCACATCAAGCAGCACCACCTCCATTCCACCCCACATTCACCACCACCAGACACTGCAAGAATTACATTAAAACAAGCAGCCTCACAGAGGCATACCAATAGAGGAACTGCCCTACTAATGTATCAATCATGGAGGGGAAGTACAGTGCAGAAAACATTCTGCAGTTCATACAATCAGTGCCTGAGATCTGGATACAGCCTCATGATCTGGAGGTGGAAATGTTTATGATGGACTCTAGGAGTAATATGCTGAAGGTCATAAAGGATGGGGACTTCTGCTATACACTATGTTTTGCACATGAAATGAATCTAGTGGTGAGTCATGCCCTTGACAAACATGTGCAGCTAAAAAATACTTGACACTGTATGGGACATTACTAGATATTTCCATTGTTTCCTGAAATATGCCGCGCTCCTCTGCCAGTACCAGCAGAAGCAGAGTGTTCTGAATCATTGTTTAACAAGACATGGCAACGAGGTAAAACTCCAACTTTTTTTAAGGTGGAGAGTCTGGTAGAACAGAAAACTGCATTCCGAACTGTGGAATTCAATAATGCAGCATGTGGGGAATATCTGTCCTTGGTGCAGTGCTGTGTGCTGCAAAATCTTGCTCCACTTTGGAGATGTTATGAACAGGCCCCCAAAGATGTCTGTGCAGAATCAGCAACCCTTATCATGGTCATTACCTTGGTGAATCTACTTGAACAACACCTATGGCTTTATCTGAGATCTTCAACAGTAATCCAACAAGACAAGGACAGTGGTAGTGGTGGTCACCAAGGAAGCAGCACTGTTGGCAGTGATAATGATAACAGCGATGATCATGATGGTGGATAAGGTGGTGGTGACATCATTAGTTCATCCAAGTCACCTCAGCAGTAGCACAAGCAAGATGCAGCATTTCTAGATCCCAGATATAAAGTTATGTATATTCATCCTAGAAACATCGACTATATCAACAGAAACTGTTGTGTACTCTTCAAATAGAACAGTAAAGACAAGTTAACAAATAACCAAGAATCAGTCTCCTGCTCATTCTGCTGCTTTTTCTTCTTCTTCTACTTCTCCTCAGTTAACTTGGAATGATTTCATTGCAGGCGTCAGAATGATAAAATGAAAGACAACTTGGATAGTGATGATCCAGAGACAACCAAGGACATTTTTGAACTTTTTGATACTGACTGCTGGTACCATGCATACATTTTGGAGAAGGGCACAGGCATGTCACCAGAGTAGCTGATGGTGGCTTTACTAGTAGAGCCATTGTCCAGCTGAAGTAGTGATCATATCAAATTCTGGCAAGGCAATAAAGTCATTTGGCATGCACTGGCTAAACTGGCTATATAGTATCTTTGGTGCCCTCCAACATCATTCACTTCAGAAACAGGTTTCAGCACAACTGGTGATACTGCCTCACCAAATTGCTCTGGGCAAGATCCAGACAATATTGAATGTTTAGCCTTTCTAAAACTCATCTTATGTTGGATCAAGTTCAGCTATCCGCTTGAGTTTTCACATGTCCAACAAATGAGAACTACTGCTATTCCCACTCCTTTAACTCCTAATGGCAAGTCTTCCCAGACTCCAGTTGACACTGGCAGAACCACACCCTGGCTCAAAACTCCTAGAAGTGCAAGAACTATGGAAAACCTCTAGCTCAAGGCCTCCTAAAGGCTGTACAAGTTTTACAATGTCATCAACAAGCTTTATGGGATTAGGTGTTTTATGTGGCTCTCGCTGTATTATTATTAGATTAATACAATAAAACCCATCATGTCACCCATCTGACTTTCAAGTAATGGCAACCCCGAAACCAAATGAGGCATCAGTGACGGCCACATACAGATGTACAACTTCCTTGTTCTCGTGTCATCATGTAGCTTGTTGACTATAACATTTGGCCACCAGCAGGCAACAGCTGACTTAATTGTTACTTCAGTTAAATTAATATAAAAAAATAAAATATTAAACACCAATATAAACAAAAAAGGGAAGAAACAAACAAAACAAAGAACACAACATCTGGCATGGTAAAACACTGGGATGATAAATGTTGTATCCTAAATTTCTTGCCTTTTAATTTGTGCTTATGTTTTTGTAGGAATAACTTTTTTTGGAGGGGGTATAACTTTTGGAAATATATGGTGCCAATAAGAAGGTAGTTATTGACTTGGAGGTAAAACAGACTAATGGGGATTTGCTTTGAGCTCAGCAATGAAAACTAATTCATTTAATTTGTTTTTGTTGACCGTGTGGGTGCTATAAGCATGACTCAGGAGAGTACAATATACAGAACATTACAGATAGTGACAATACATGGTAAAGGCAGTTTTGACAGATCAAAAAGCAGTGTCACAAAACAAATGTCAGTCCAAAGAGAACAATGTAATATAAAGGTAATAGGATTAAGGAAGTCAAAGGAGGGAAGATAAGGGGGAGATGTACAAATAGCAAAGGATTCTAAAATAATAACTAAGCATTAAGATTCACACATTAGGCCTAGATACAAATAACAGTAGGTAAAAATAACAAAAGAAAAACCTCAATGTCCACACATTAGCTAGCATAGCAGATACCATAAATGACCACTGTCACTGACAGATCAAAGAAAGGGTTAGAGTAGAATTAGGGGCATGTACACTTAGACACCTTGAGAAGATGGTCATGGAACCTTACAACTAAGAATTACCATAGCTCAGAACTGGGACAAAATAGTTGTGCTCATTGCAGACTGTCACAACACCACAAACATACCTATCCCAAGCAGAGGCATGCTGATGCCACCTGCTAAAAGTAAGATATAGTGATTAATATTTATTGTCAACCTCAAGGCTACCCTACCCGTATTTGTAGTCTGTTTTGTCATATACAGTATTAGTTATGGTGTTGGGAGCCAAAGTGCTTCAGCCAAACTAACACTATGCTGACAGGCTGTCTTTTGACTAAGATGGTTGATGGCTTAAAAAGCAGGGTGTATGAGGATCAACTGGCAGAACTGTATCTGGTGTCCATGGAAAAGAAGTCACAGGGAAGGCACGCTATAGCATTCAAGTACTTTATCTACAAGGGATAATCCCATCAGAAAACAACTTTTAAAGATGCACAAGGATGAAACAACAAGGACACATCCAACATCACTGACAGGAGAAAGATTCAAGTAAAGCATCAGGTAGCACTACTTCACAGAATGAGTGGCAAACACTTGAAATAGAATGACAAAGTGTGTGGTATCAGCTGATACTGCAATGACCATCAAACTCAGAATCAACTAGTATTTTGAAGAAAATGTGAAAAGGCATTCCCACTGAGCTAGTGGAAGTGAGGAACTTGATGTACTGATGGTCTTTTATTCCCCTAAATATTTATGTATGTATGTAGGTATGTATCAGTGTCAATGGCTTAGCAGGATGTACACTCACCTCTGAGGCTGGAAGATCAGAAGTTTGTGGATTCTAACCCGAGAGCAGGAACTTGGGATAAAAACACAGTTCTGACACTGTAGTATAGCATGAGGGAAGCGCTGCACACAAGTGGTGCTGTTTTCAAACAGGATGTTAAAGTGAGGTTATGACTGCCAGTCCTGATGGGTCTTCAGATGGGTGATCCCATGGCACTTCTCAAGAAGAGTAGAGGGGTAGGGGAATTCCCCTAGTATACTGTACAAATGATCCCCATTCACTAAAAATGCCACCAGCAGTTTAATCTGGTTCAGTTTCATTTGATTCCTATCTGTACTCTCACCCCAGAATGAGGCTGAAAATAAGCAGAATTGCCTAGTCCTCCTTTCCCAGTCATCAAAAAGAAAAAAATGTATGTATGCATGTACAGCATATAAAAGGTTTCTGTTCTGATTTCGTGTTTTATATAAAATGTTTGGTATGAGCTTTGATATGAAGGATGCATGATAATTAAGGTATTTATATTTAAAAAGTAGAAACTTCTACTGAACAGTATTGTATCTAATTAAGCAATAATGCATGACAGGCGTGTGTGTCCTGTGGGAAGATTTTAAGCATTGAGTAGTTGATGCACACAGCCATGGGCTGAGTGCATTCAACACCTGATAAGTAACATTAACTGAGCACAACATACACCCCTGGAGTGTATTAATGCTATTATACAATGATTGTTTATATATGTCAAGAAAATAAAACATTAAAAAATGTAAACTAGATTTTTATATAAGTTTGCAATGTGCAGGTATACCTATTAAAAGAAATGGAGCACCATATCTTGTTTCTCCACTACATGGTGCTCATGCTACTAAATGCTGCCTGCTCCCATGGTGCTACTGCTTTTCTGTCTCTTCTCCATAGCTGTCTCTGTCTCTCTGTCTCTCTGTCTTTGACAATGTGAGTGCCCCCACCACTCTTCACCCACCTGGTTCCCTCTCAAAATTTTACTCCCTCTCCCTGTCTGCCTGCCTGCTTTGTGTTGCATATGGTATGTTAAGGTTTTGGTCCATCTACCCACCTGCCCATTATGTGCTGGTCAGAGTTAACGGTGTACTGTTTTTTTACTCCATGTCACTGCCATTCTCTTAGTACAGTGGGCTGCATACTAGGAGAAGAAAATTATTGCTGCAGTCTGTCAAAGAAAAATGGAGCCAGTAACTACTATGTTCAATGCAATGCACTTTTGAAAAGCAGTTGCACTGACAGCATTCAGAGAGAAGAGTGAGCGGAATAGTGCTGGCACTGACCTGGAAGCTTGTCGGGATGGCTGCTTTATTTTAAATGAAACTGTATTTGCAGTCTTATGCATATTTGGAGAATGTGGGAGGGTGTTTGGTGTGGGTTTCAGCTGAAATTGCTGAATAATTTAGACAGGATGTGGAAGATGGAGTGATTCTTTAAAAAAAATGTTATGTGGTCATATGTGTGCCACACTTTGATACAGTGTCATTGTGTTGGAATAACATCACTGTATGAGGTAGGCACTGACTAATCAGCTTCCTAGAAAATTTCTTGCCATTGTATAATGTGCATTTCCAGTCTGACTTTAAGGTAACTGTATTTACATTTGCAGAATAAATTCTACTAACAACTTAAAAAGTTCTTCAAATGTTTGCTACGTCAAAACGACTGGGAAAACTAATGTCTTCTTTTCTTGACAAAGAGACATGAAACAAGGAAAATAAAGTTAGAAAGTATTAAGGAAGAGCCAACACCTCAAACCTTAATTAGTGTAGTTAGCTAAAAACCTCAAAGCATTTAACACTGAGATTCCATATAAAAAAAAAGGTATTTGAACAATACATCAAATGATTAGCCTACTCTGCAGAGTACTATCATTTGAGAAATGGTGGAAACATTCATACAGATTTTGTGGTCAAGTTGAAGGCATTCCATGAGCTGGCTTCAATAATGGCAGAGGTCAGAACAGATCCACATATGGTGTTCACTAATCCAGGTGGATATGTACAGCCTCAACAGCAGAGTGGAACAGACAGCAGTGGAATTAATATATTTTCTTGCCAGCACTCTCTAACCCAGGATACTACTCTTATTTAGCTAGATTGAGCTTCGGAAGGTTAGAGGATTTCCCCATCATGCTGCAGAACCACAGAACTGAGAATTGAAAAATGACTGTGGGTGATAATTACACAATTTATTAGTGGATTTAATTGATCAAATCATTTTTTTTAGTTGAATGAAATGACTGCATGTTTTGGTTAGGTCCTTCATTAGAATTCAATTATGCACAAATCAGAAATTAAAAATCACAACAGTTTGCATACCTAGGATGGTCCAACCATTATTCAACAATCATTTATGGTAGGCCATCATTGCACTAAATTGCACAATTGGGAGGACTAAAGAACAGGGAAGTTAAGTGTCTTGCTCAAGGTCACATGCAGGATAAGATCTGTACCTGGATTTCCAGGTTACTTAGCCTATGCTCTAACCACTGGATCATATTCCTTTGGCAAAGATGGTTGACATGTTAAATAAGTGCCTATGAGCATTAAATGGCAACAGCAGTGAGAAATTAACTGCATCATCTTAATGGAAAAGCTGAAAGTTGCAACACTTTCATACAGCTTGCAGAATCCAAGACCCTTAGGAGATCCAGACCTTATGTTAACAAGGCACTGTGGAACTGTGATACTTATGCGATTGAAGTATCAGAGTCACTGAAATGTTTTTAGGAATGAATTAAGGCTGTTTCATATTATGTCAAAGAGGTCTTCACCTAGTTGATATGTATCAAAATCTTCCCTTCCCAATGCAATTGTCTGTTTGGGAAAGAATGGCCCTTACTTATTGTTTAACTGGTGAATAAATGTCTCTAAAATGACTATAAAGTCTCACCTCTACAATGCACCAGCTGGCTCAAGTGTGTGATTCTGTAGTTTGCATGTGAAATCTGATCTCCCAGGTGGAAGAACAAGAAATAACTAAACAGGTGTCCCTTGGTTCTTTGCTGACTGCACAGTGAGTTGCTACTGGTCCTCTTCTCTCTCTCTCTCTCTCTTGTTCAACATTTTATTTATAAATGTTTTTGTTCATAGCAGCAAAAAATTAATAATAATAATTGTGCATTTAATACAATTTATTCAATATGGACTCATTTTGATGCAGAAGTATAACACTTAACACTCCTTTAAGGTATAAAACAAGAATTAGAACAGCAGTACAGTTGGAAGTAGGAGGAGCAGTATATCTGAAGAATGTTTATTAAAACTGAAAGATAATATAATTTGTCATTTATGGGACTTTCTAAGAAAGATGAGATGCTCCCATCCTACCTATACCACCATCTAGACCACATTTTAAACAGAGATCTTCCAGAATGATAGAGAGCACTCCCATCTTATCTCCCATCTTGTGGACTTATCCAATGTGTTTGACCTTGTGGACCCTAAGATCTTACTAGAGAGATTGAGAAGAACAGGCTTGACCAAGGAGACATGTAATTGGTTTGCCTCTTATCTCATAAGTGGAACCCAGATTGTCACTGTGAGTGAGAAACTATCAAGTTCTTCCCCAACACAATGTGATGTACCACAAGGATCCATGTTAGGTCGGTTGCTGTTTCTTATACACTTAAATGAACTACCAAATCATATAAACCATTTGAGTATAAGACTATATGCTGATGATACAGTTCTAGTGGTGGAAGGGTGCACCCAGAAAGAGGTAGAAGACAAACTGCAACAGGACTTTCTAGTAATGCAGGATTGGTTCTCCTCCAAACTGCTATTAAATACAAAGAAAGCACAATCTATGGTTTTTAGTGCCATCTCAACCAGACAGAGAAAGGAAGCACCAAAGTTAGAAATAAAAACAATAGGAGGTCAGACACTAACACAAGCTACTAGTTACAAGTATTTAGGTGTGCTCTTTGATCAACATCTGTCCTTCAATTTACACATCAATGAGTTAACCAGGAAAATAAACTCTAGGATAGGAGCATTAAGGAGACTATCTTATTGTTTGACTAAAGGATTACGTCAGACTGTATCAAATCAATTAATTTCACCAGTTATAGACTATGGTAGTCACATTTATGGACATGCAAATCAGGCTCAATTACATGGGGTGGATATAATCTACAAGAGACTAGCAGGATTTGCATTCTAGTGTGATTACAACACACACTACTTCATGATGTACCAAAGGCTAGGATGGTTACCCTTGAAAAGGAAGTGAAAATGGATTTGGGAAACTCTGGTGCAAAGAATCTTAGAAAAACAACACATCCCCATGTTTAACTGAAACATTAGCCAAACTAAATCATAGTTTCTCACTAAGAAACAAAGGTGCTAGGGAATTGGTAGTTCATATATGAAAAAAAAAATCAGTATGGAAAAAGTCCTTTCAATACAAGGCTGTGAAAACATGGAATGCAATTGTACCACAATTATGGGTGATAGAACTCCCAACTTTCAGCACTGTTGTGCAACAGGAATTACAGTATGTTACAGATGTGATGGCTTTAAGTGAAAGGCATCTCTAAATGTATATGCATAGATCTGCAAGACATATGTGTTTTTTTTTTATAAAGTCTTGTCTTTTAACTTTCATAAATATTTAGTTTTTATGAGTAACTTGAAGGTTCATGTAAGATCAAACAGGGACACCTTGTAAATACGGTATGCAAATCCCCTAATGGTGTAAATATGTGTCATGCCCTGTATAAAAATAACACTTACTTCTGCTACACTCACTACCTTGTCTTCTCCATCCCCAAATTAGAAAATTCTTAGGTGATATGATGTACTAACAATATTATATAATCAGTAACCTTAAAACATGTTTTGAAGTTAATCAAAGCAAAACTTGATAGATATTTTAAACAACATTGCAGCAGAGCCTGGCAAAACATGTGACCCTACCATTTTAATGTTAACATATTCAAGACATCTTCCAGTTTCATTGGCTGATAAAATGATCCATATCTGCTAGAATTTAGGTATTTTATAAATTATTTTAATTACTTTTTTCAAGAAAGAAAAGCTGGGCACTTTATTTTGCTTGGAAATAGCATCTAAAACTGTCACGTGGTTGGCTTAAAAGAATGTAGTGAACATAATAGGAATCACCTCGAAAAACAGATTTACCATGTATGCTAAATTTTATTAACTGAAATTGGAAACTGGGCTTTTTGGAAAAAGTTTTTTTTTGTCATTGCACTGCTGCTTTAAACAATCTGTATGATGATTTTCATGCCTTTACTCTGGCTAAGTGCATTTTTAAAAGTTAGATCATATAGTAAGTCTGAAAAGGTATTTTATTTTAATATCCAAGAGGCACATAAAATGTTTTATTCCAGTAGACCCAAATACTGGGAAATTCACTTATGTTTACCCTGGTAATGAAAGCTGAGAGATTCAGTATTAGTCAAAATTGGAAAGAGGTAAAGAATTGATATAGTACAGACAACCAACCCACTATGAATCATTTGTTACTGGGCAATCTGTTTGTCCATTTCTGCTTGATTGAATGTAGTGGTTGCATTTGTAATTTATATTGTGATTGGTTGGCATCCATGGCACTCCAGACATTACCTCATGGGTTACAGTCCAACTGATAGGCTAGTGATGCACATGACCCAGATCAGATTTCCAGTATATCCAGGTCCCAGAAACCCCTGCTCTCCAGTTTTGAATCATGCATCTGAATAGGTAAGAAGCACACCAGGAATCCCTGTCTGCTCTAGCAAGGGAGGAACTAGCTTTTTTCTTTCTGTCTGTTGATTTATCCTGCCTGCTCTGTTCTTCTATCGAAGCCAATCTTAAATGCTTGAATGTTTAATTTGTGTGACTAAAAGAGACTGAGCTCCATGCTCTATTTCCCTCCCTATGGAGGATTAGCAGGGCTGTGTTGTAGCCTCCTGGCATCCTCATGGCTCCAGCATGGGTCTACCTGAGCCTGCTCAGGGCAGAGTAGTCGCTTGGCGCTTCCCCACGCTGCTCCCCTGACCCTCATCTTGCCCCACGCTGTTTGCGGTGGCGCTGTACCTCAGCCGAGCGTCTTTCTGTTTTTCCTTGGCCCGCTGAGCTCAGGGAAGTCGCGGCTTGCAAGTAGGCCTCCTTTTCATCCTCCACCCATTCGGGTCTTGGCATGGAAGTCAGCGAGGGCCGCCAAGGCCTCGCTTCCATCCCCTCCACTTGCTGCGTCTTCTTGGCCCTTCCGCTCCTTCTCTCATGCCCACGGTCTCTCCCCTGCCGCGGGCTAGGAAGGCGGAAGTCGAGTTCTCGTGCTCCGGCGCGCAGTAGGCCTCGTTTGGGGCCTTCTCCTTGCGGAGGAGTATCCATGCCTCGGCATGCACCTCTTGGCTCTGGGCCGCTTCTTCCCGTCTCCCAGCCTCCCGCCAGCTGTTCCTCCCTCCCCCCCGCTTACAGGACCTACGGGGAGGGGGAGCAGCATCTCGCATTCACCATTCATTGCAGTCTGGCTGAGGCAGGTGGCACACAGTAGGAGAGCGGCTCTCCCTCTCAGGGCCTGGAGCACAAGGGCAACGTCTCTCTCTCTCTTGCTGGGGGGGAAGGCCGTTTGCCTTCTCCCAGTCTGCGGCTCCTCAAAACTCCCCCGGTATCCTGGTGGGGCCTTGGGCTCTCTCCTCAGCGCTTCTGCTGGATGTGGGCTGCTAAGGCCATCCACGTCTCCGCAACCCCCCCTACCGGAATTCTCCCCGCAGGCCTCCTAGTCAGGCCACCAGGCACGAGCAGCCACCGACCAGCTTCAGGATGCGGGGGGATCAGGCCTTGTTTTTTCCTTGCTCAAAAAAAAACAAAACAAAAAAAAACCGGGGAGCTAAAAAGAGTATGTCCCTGGTCAACCTTCCACTTGGGTCCCTCCCATAGTGACCCCAGTAGGTTGTTGTCCGGGTTTTTTCCTCCCCATGGTTGCCCCGGCCCCCTCCCACAGCGGGCCTTGGCACCAAATATCTCCGCCCTTTTTTCCTGTTGTAGGGGTCCTCCCACAGCACCCCTCCACTCAGGCTCTCCCCCCATCCCCCCAACCCCTCCCCCCACTCAGCTGGGGACACACAAAAAAAGGGGGGGAGAGAGAGGGGATCAGGGTGTGGTCGGCTTTTAAGTGTACCTCTCTCTAATTTCAGATGGTAAAGGCCAAGAAGTGTTCCGCGTGCAGTGCCAATCTCCTCCCCCAAACCCCAGGGCCCCTATACACCACCTGCCTCCTGGACAACAACCTTTCTTCACTGAAGAGGACACTGCCTCTGGCCCCCACCAATCCCGGACCCAGCAACTCTACGTGGATGGCCCCGGGTTCCCTCTTGATCCAGAACCAACAAGCAGCGGTGGCCATGATGGAGAGCCAACAGAACTTCATGCTCAAGATCATGGAGAAACTGGAAGCCCTCACCCAGAACAGGGCAAAGCCTCCCAGCCTGGAACCCGGCAAGACAGGGGGCCTACCAGAGGAACCGCCCATTCCTGAGGACACCCGCCCAGTCGCCCCCCACGACGGCACGCCCAAGGAAGGGGAAAGAGATGACGCAGGAGAAGAAGAGGAGGAAGATGGGGCGGAATCGGATGCAGAGGACATGGAACCACAGGCAGCTCCTTCCCTGACCTCTAAACTATGCTCATTCGACACGATCCCGGGGCTCATGAAGATGATCAAGGCCACCATGGGGTTAGGCACCGAGGACCCCGAAAAGAGCAAGCCTGAGTCGAAGCTCGATCCAATGATCCAGCTTAGACCCACAACCACAGAGACCTTCCCAGTATGTCCAGCCATTGAGACATTTTCAGCACGGAATGGCAGTCCCCCGATCCGGGCAGGATGCCGAACCATAGAAACCTGGACAGAATGTACCCTGTTCAGGGTGAGAAATCGGACATTTGGTGCAAGGCACCCACCATTGACCCTCAAGTGGCGGCCCTGAGCAAGAAAACTGTGCTTCCGTGCGGCACCATAGCCCTAAAGGACCCAACAGATAAGAGGATCAAGGATATGCTCAAGAAGACTTTCGAGATCGAGGGAACCACCGCCAAGGCAATGACCACCACCATCTACACAACTCGGGCACAGATCCGCTGGCTCGAGGAGCTCCAGGAGCAGACCACCCCTAAATCTAGGGAGGCAGAGCTGCTGGAGTGCACCTTGGATGCAGCCAAATATCTGGCTGATATGGCGGTGGACTCACTACGTCTCCAGGCGGGGGCCACCGCCATCATCAACCGGGCCCATAGGGCGCTGTGGTTGAAACTCTGGGACGCTGGACATGGAATCTAAGACTTTATTACAGAATCTCTCTCAAGGAATGTCTTTGGGGAGGGACTTCAGGACTACCTAAAGCAAAGGAGGAGGGCAGGGACCTCCTCAGGAATAGGGACCAAGCTCTCTTATCTTCCTTCCTCCAGACAGAGGTTTGAGGTGGGAACAAGCTTGGCCAACCCACAGGGACTCCCTTCAACAGGGCCACCTTCCGGTGGGGCTCCCCTCCAGCTCCCTGGCCCATTCCTTCAGAACTACCAGCCCACTTCCTTCAGATCCCGGGACAAAGATCCGGAAGTCAAAGTAGAGGCTTCAGGGAAAACAGTGACTGCCCACTGCGGAAACTCACGGTCAGGCCCGTACCCACCTGTGGGGCAAGGCAAGCCCTGTTTGCCCACCACTGGACGTCCACCACATCGGGACAGGTGGAGTGCGAGGCGTAGTGTCGAAGGGATACGCCATCCAGCTATCCCACTCATATCCCGCACAGATTTGTGTCATCTCCCGTGTCCAGAAGGAGAGCCTCCCCCCATCAGGTCCAGCAGATTCTAGCAGAGCTAATCCAGAACAGGGCCATTCAGCCCGTCCCGGTTCCAGAACAGGGAATGGGCATGTACTCCATTTTTTTCCTGGTACCCAAGAAGTTGGGAGAGCTCAGACCCATTCTAGACCTAAAGCAGCTGAACCGACACGTGGTCCCACACCGGTTCAAAATGGAGACCATTCGATCCACCCTCCAATGCATCAGGGTAGGCGACTTCATGACATCCATCGACCTGAAGGACGCCTACCTCCACATCCCCATTATCAGAAAACACAGGCAGTTCCTTCGCTTTCACATCCTAGGCCATCACTTCCAGTACAAGGCACTTCCTTTCGGACTGTCATCTGCCCCCAGAGTCTTCACCAAGGCTTCTATAACCCGGGTGGCCAGACTCAGGGAACAGGGATTAGACATTATTCCGTACCTGGACGACTGGCTCATCCACGCCCGCTCCGAGGACCAGGCGCGAGCACACACAGAACTCGCCTTACAGGCCCTCGAGGACCACGGCTGGGTGGTGAATCGAGAAAAGAGCCACCTCAGCCCCACCCAACAGATCGAACATCTGGGGGCCCTCATCAACTCGGCCGAAGGCTGGGCAAAGCCGTCTCCAAGCCGAGTCCACAACCTAAGGGAGCTGGCGGGTGAAATGAAAACACGCAGCCACACCACGATGGTGAAGATAGCCCAACTGCTGGGTTGCATGGCCTCCTGCATCGACCTCGTGCCCTGGGCCAGGTGGCGCATGCATCCACTCCAGAACTATGTCCTGTCTCGGGGGGCACCGAGTGAACACAACCTCCAGTGCGTGGTGCCACTGCCCATAGCGGTAAGATCATCCCTGGCATGGTGGACAACAGAAAGGAACCTGTCAAGGGGAGTCCCACTGGAACTTCCTCGCCCAGTCCCCATAGAGACAGACGCCAGTCTCTCTGGCTGGGATGCCTGCCTGGGGGACACAACAGCACAGGGAATGTGGTCCCCAGTGGAGACGCAACTCTCCATCAACATCCTGGAGATGAGAGCCATGTCCCACGCCCTGAGGGCGTTCAGGCATCTAATACTGGGTCGCTCGGTCCTGAAGCGGTCCGACAACCGGGTGACGGTGGCTTACATCGCAAAGCAAGGGGGAACCAGAAGCAGGGCCATGTTGAAGGAAATGGCAACGGTGCTGAACTGGGCACAGACACACCTCTCACATCTGGGAGCAGTCCACCTTGTAGGAAAACTGAATGTCCGAGCAGATTGGCTCAGCAGACAAGTTCAACCGGGAGAATGGAAGTTGCACCCGACTCTATTCCAGACAATCCAGGCAACATGGGGGCCCGTGTCCATGGACCTCATGGCATCACGGGACAACACCCACGTCGACAGGTACTACTCGCGGTTCAGGGACGCCCGCTCCCAGGGAACAGACGCCCTGTCGCAAACCTGGAGGCGGGAGTATGCCTAAGTTTTTCCGCCACTCCCCCTAATCCCACAGGTCCTGACCAAGATCCGGGAGTCAGGCGTCAGGATCATCCTGGTGGCCCCTTACTGGCCACGCAGGTCCTGGTTCGCGACAGTCAGAAAGATGTCGCTAGCCGGCTTCCAGATACCCTATCACCCGGACATGCTGACACAGGGGCCGGTCCTCCACCCGTCCCCGCGGACCCTAAAACTCACGGCTTGGCTCCTGAAAGGAGGAGACTGAGGGCAATGGGGTATCACGAATCAGTCATCGGTACCCTACTTCAATCCAGACGGACTTCCACCATGTCCACATACGAGAGGCAATGGGCCATCTTCTCGCAGTGGTGCCAAAGAAGAGGGTCGGTGCCCGAACAGTCCGACCTGGCCACCATTCTCCTATTTCTCCAGCAAGGAGTGGACAAGGGTCTGGCCCCCTCATCCCTCAGGGTACAACTGTCGGCCATAGGGGTGGCCATAGGCCTCGTGGAAGGGTATCCACCGGGAGCGCACCCGGATGCCATACATTTCGTGAGGGCGGTAGAGCTCCTCCGACCAAGGACCAGACCAGTCATCACCCCGTGGGACCTACCTCTGGTACTGGGATCCCTCAAATCGGCCCCATACGAACCACTCCTAGAGGCAGACCTCTTCTGGGTTGGCCTCAAAACCGCCTTTCTGGTGGCCATCTGCTCGGCCAGAAGAATCGGGGAACTTGGCGCCCTATCTTGCGCTGAGCCATATACTGTCTTCACCCCGCAGGGGGTCAGACTGAGAACAGTGCCAGCCTTCCAGCC
This sequence comes from Neoceratodus forsteri, assembly GCA_016271365.2. Lineage (NCBI taxonomy): Eukaryota > Metazoa > Chordata > Ceratodontiformes > Ceratodontidae > Neoceratodus > Neoceratodus forsteri. The sequence goes on from CM028132.1 coordinate 992,530,142, forward strand.
CAAGGTCTCGACCAAGTTTCACAGGGAGCAGCCCATCGAGCTGCTCACCTTTTCAGTGACCCTTTGACAGGGATGGCGGGCCCCCATCACCTGGACGTTGGGTCGGTTCTCTCGGTCTACTTGGCCAGAACCTGCCACATCCGCAAGACTGAGAGGCTGTTCGTCATCTCAAAAGGGCAGAGGCAGGGTTTTGCAGCCTCCAAAACCACAATCGCCGGCTGGCTAAGACGGGTCATCCAGAATGCCTACACAACAAACCTGATGACCCCACCGAAGGGGATCAAGGCCCACTCCACCAGGGTGGTTGCCACCTCTTGGGCAGAGAGAGCCTCTGTCTCCTCGGAAGACATTTGCAGAGCGGCCACCTGGAGTTCCTTGCACACTTTCGCCAGACACTACAGGCTGGAGCAGCTCCAGGACATCCGGCCCTCCTTCACAACTCAGGTTCTGACAGCAGCTTCTACGACCGGCCACTCTGACTCACTCGTCTCCCACCCGGAGTGCTAACTGCTTCTTATCTCCCATGAGGTAATGTCTGGAGTGCCATGGATGCCAACCAATCACAATGGGTGTTTACTCACCTGGTAAAGGTGATTGTGTTGGTTGGCATCCATGGCACTCCAAGGACCTCCCTCAGGAGTGACCGGAGCATCGGTCCAGGGACAGAAAGGGGTTCTCACCAAGCACCCTAGGGGGCGACAAGTGAAGTTTTTTGTCTACTATCATTATCAGTCGAACTCCTAGGTTAGAATTAGTCTGTAAATAATAGGAAATAAATACAGGGCCCAGGCCTTTCTTTACACCACGTCGTGGTAGGCCTCCTTGTGTATACTGGCTGCATCCGCATTGTACGCTTTCTCTCTTGTACTAACTAACCTTATTTCAGCTATGAAAGATTCAAACTGGAGAGCAGGGGTTTCTGGGACCTGGATATACTGGAAATCTGATCTGGGTCATGTGCATCACTAGCCTATCAGGTGGGCTGTAACCCATGAGGTAATGTCTGGAGTGCCATGGATGCCAACCAACACAATCACCTTTACCAGGTGAGTAAACACCCATTTATTTAATTTTTTTTTTAGAATTGTTTGCCAGGAAAGGTACACCCAGGCAAAATTCATGTCCAGGTGCATCCTAGGAGCAGAGGAAGGTTAAGTGAAGGGATACAGATAAGTACTCGAAGAGGTACAGAGGAGAATAACTAGAATGGTGAAAAGTCTAGATGGTGTGAGATATGACCAACGTAATAAGGAATTCAACTTTTTTTTCCTCTGAAAAGGAGATGACTAAGAGATGGCCAAATCTTAATATATTTTCTATTTATTTATGTATGTAAGTATGTATGTATTTATGTTTCTTTATTGAAACCTTCAGAGATTACCTTTGAGCACAAGTGCTCATTTACAAAGGTTCTAAGGTTATATAATTCAATAAAGGATATAAAACTGTTAAAAACACTACACTTAAAATCAAAGATGGAACTTCAATTATAGGTAGCCACTATTAGTTAGAAGGAGTACACGATAACTCTAAGAAAAGGGGAAACTATTTCACACAGAGAGTTCTATGCACAGCATTGTTACCAGTAGTATTGTTTATAAATTTAAAACCAGTTTAAACATATGCATAAATGAAATGGAGACTAATGGTTAGAAGTGCTGGATAGCCACGGTCAGACTGAAAAATATATTTGGTTTCCTTTCAACTGTATTTGCCTATGAGCCTATGAAATGACTTGCCCAAGGTCACAAAGTATGCAAGTGGCAATTGGTAATTTCAGACCCAGGTCTTCTAGGTGACTATGTTTATTTATTCATTTATAAGCACATCGGAGTTACAACCCTTTGAGTCATAGACTCATTTCCAAATGCTCCACGTCATGATACAAAGAGAAAAATACAGATAGTAACGAAGATTGAAGGAAGAGGTAATACATACAGTGAAGAACACTGAATACAATTAGCAGGGTGATTGTGTCATTCAGCAGATGAACTTCAGTCCTATACAAATAGTTGCTAGGCAGTTGTTAACATGTCCATTAGCAGAATGAGCTGTAGTTCTATGCAATCAGTAGATAGGCAGTTGCTAACTTACAAGCATAGTAACTTCTTATGAGGTACAAAGTGTGCTATCTCAGGAGAGACATTGTCAAGGCTGGCTAGACTCTGGCCCCTGAAGAGAGGCACCTAGAGGCCTAGGGTGGTTTTGGAAGAGGACACTCACAGTTGTGGGTGTACAGAATGTGATTCTTGAGTGCGACCTTGAAAAGGCCCTATTTTGGTGAGAGAGGTGATGATAGGGAGAGGGAGAGCATTGTATCAGGAAGGTGCTCTGAACGGAAAGGATCTTTGTGCCAGTGCAGTCCTGACCCTAGGGATCTGCAATATAGTGTTGGAGGTACTGCAACTGGCAACAGTAGGGGTGGCATGGAGAAAGGACATGAAGACCCCAGAGGGGGACATACCCAGTTGTATTTTTTTGGCAAGGAGGCAGGACTGATATTAAAATCTCTCCTCAAGTGAGAGTACATTGGTTAAGGAATTACTGGTGCAAGTATGTGTCTATTTATTGGCTTTAGACAGAAGCTGGCATGCCTTGTTAATGGAAATTTTAGTTCTGTTTAGAGCGGTGGCATCAGCTGCTGCTTATACTGTGAGTCTGTAGTCCATTAGGGACAGTACAGAGGAGGTGACTGCCAGGTGGAGGGCTTCGGGTGGCAGGCAGTTCTTTATGTCTGTATAACAGGCCAATGCATGCATTAATGGCTGAGGTGAGCATATTGATGTGAGAGTGAAATGAAAGTGTAGAGTCAAAAGTGATGCCCAGGTATTTGTAGGTGAGGACTTGGTCCAGTGGATGGAGTGAGCTGGAGAGGATCAGGAGAGGGGAGTCCTTGGCTTTGCTTTGGTGATGGGCAAAAGGCATGGATTTGTTTTTTTTTTTAATATTTACGATAAGTTGGCGGTCAATGAACCAGTTCTCAATTTGACTGAAGGAGTGCTGGAGGGAGGACTGGAGCGCAGAGGGGCCAGAGTGGGATGTGAAGAGGACTGCATCATCTGCATGAAGAAGAACCCTGCCTGAACAGAAGCTGGGCAGGGTGTTTAGATAAAGACTAAAGAGCAACGGGCCAAGGATGGAGCACTTGGGGACACCAGAGCATACAGGCTCACAGGTTCACAGTTTGTTGCTTTAACCTTTAGTTATTGTAGATGCTCTTTCAGTGAAAGATTGGGATTCATTTTTCAACGTGAAAGATTTTCTTTTCAAACATTGCAAAAACAGAAATGTAGATATTTATGTTATATAGCAAGCATGAACATTCACAACATTATATTCATCCCAACATGTATGAGCTTAAAAAGGTAAACTACAGGCAGAAACTAAAATTATATAACAAAGTAAGTCTATTCAGGATTGCCATATGAGAGCAATGGGGATAGTGTTGAACTATATCATATTTAAAGTGGTGACTTCTCAGGAGGGGAAAGGGATATGGAACATAGGTGTGCATTTAGGTACTTGCCCCACTTCTTATAGTAGACAAGAAGTCTATCATATGTGGAGTAGGATAATCTTTCAATAACAGCCAAATGGGCCTCTGCACCATGTCAAGTTACAAGTGATGGTGAAGCAGGTTGATTCCATGTCATGAGGACTACACGGTTCACTTCCATAAGTGCAGCTAGCAGTCAATTAGCTTCTTGGGTTGAACTTCCTGATAAAAGTGAGGTGTCACCTAAGAAGATCAAAGCTGGTTGATGCAGGATCTGGAAATTCAGAATTTTAGAGCAATCTCCCAGGATTCCTTTCCAGAAGTGATGTTGATTTGGGCACTACCAGAGTATATGCAACAAGCCTGCAGCTGAGGCATGATATCTCCAGCATTTGGAGTGGGGTAGCAAGCCTCTACAAAATGAAAAGTTAGGGGTGCGATACCACCTATGAAGGGGTTTTGTCTGTATTAGCTATTTTCTAACATCTCAATAAGCTAAATGAGCAGACCTGAGGCAATGTTCCCATCTGTCTGGGGGGAGATCTGTTTGTAACTCTTGTTCCCAACCTGTCTTATACCTGTCTATGATCCCTGGTTGACCATCACTACAGTAGTAGCCACAGACACTGCCAGCTATTTCCTGATATTTCTGTGATATTTCCAGATATATCTAATGCTTTTTCCATGTCTACAGTAGGGGCAGCAGAGAGAAACTCTTTAGAAATTTCACAAAATATCTGGAAATAGCTGGCAATGTCTGTGGCTACTACTGTAACTATACATTAGACTCTTACTGCAACCCCTTTAAACTTGTGTGGTTTATGCAAGTTCTGTAGCAAATCCCACTCTTTTTGTGTTTAGCATTACTTTTTAAAGGATTGGTTGGCACTCCTAAGTTGCAAAAATTTCCAAAAATCTACTCTTGGTATCAAAGATTATGACTTCAGGAAGGTTACAAGTTGATCATTCTCCAAAAACAGATACGTTTTCCCATTACATTTTTATACACTTCATAGGCTCCATAACTTCATTACTTCTTCCATACTGTATATGCCATGCAGCACCTTTTCCTATGCTGAATAGCAAAACAGACATCTCTAAAACAGTTGCATTTTATCTCTTTTTAGTCAATTGCACCTCACATTCTGGTGATTTTTAAAAGTATGTCTATATCTGATTAAAATGCTAATAAGCACATTGTTGTAGACATATTTTTTAAACCAGGTTTTTCCAAGTGGAATTCTGCATTTTCATAAGGTGTGTTTACTGCTTTAGTATATTACTGCCATTAGTAGTTTTGTTTTATCTTGTTTCTTAAATGGCATTTTGGCCTTGTTTGTTTATTTGCTCACAACTTTGTACACATCTATTATATTATTGCCAGAATGCAAAAGGGCATTTATTAAAAAAACTCACATAAGCGATCATTTAATATTTCAAAACTCCACTCCAAAAATCTCTTGCGGGCACAAAAAATGAAGATTTTTATAGCACAATGTATATAGCATAGTGTATTTTCTAGAATTTCCATTGTGTCTATGAATTGCCACATAGCCTCTCATGTTAATTACCAATAAGGCCTCCATTGTCAGAAATGTGTTCTTTGCTTCATTGGCATTATTTTTAAATCTTTTCCCTCTTCCTCAGTAGCCTCTGGATCTCATTCTAACTGATCCATTCAGCTAATTAACAAGCCCAGCTTTTCATCCACTTTTAAGTGAATCTATCAAAGATATTGGAGTGCCTTCCACAACTCCTCCAAAGAAGAATAGCAAGTTGGATTTCTGTTTTGGTTGTACAGTTTGTTCCGTGGCCATTAGATCAGGCTGAATGAAAGAGACCACAGGCATCTTCCCTTCACCCAAAAACAGCTTGCCAGGACTCTTTCAGGACACAAACTTATCTACCAGTCCCACAGTCACTGGAGCCTTATCAGAAGGGGATCAAGTCTTATGTTTTTCCTGCTTTCTCTCCATTTTCATTTCCCTTTTTCAATTTTTTTTATTTGGCAGAGAAGCAAGTTTTCTCATAGTCTGAAAGTTACAGGTTTGTTGCAGCAGATTTGTGGGATCGTAAAGGAGTTAACTCAGACTGCTTGTACTCAGTGGCCATAATTAGTGGCCATCTTGCCCACTCTAACAATCTATTCTAAATTGAGTTGCTTTCACTTAGTTACTGCAGCAAACATCTTTTAAGAATGGGACATAAAGTCAAGAAATGGCAGGTGCCAAGGGCAAAAAAGAATATAATAAACACAACGTAAGAATATGAGACTTTCATCGCCTCCTTTGAACCCTCAGATTATCCTCTCATTTTTTAGTTACTATAAGGTCATGCTGGGAAAATCTAAAATGTTTTTTGCTTTGTAAACTGATCCTGGCACTGATTATGTCTTCTGGAGAGGGAGACTGAATGGGATAATTTGACTAGATAGCAACTATCCTATCAACTCTTTTTCAAATAGACTGGAATCACAAATAATGTGGATAACTGCCATATTGTAGATGTATTTGTTGGCTGGTACTTTGGAGGAAATAACTCATTTCTCTCTTCTCCATACAATGAAGAGGGAGACTTGTATGCAGTTTCAGTGTTACACCAAATATACCCCAAATGCTACTGCATACTGTATGTCCATATGAAAATCTATGATTAACATGGTGTAGTGTAGATGTTGTTTTTATACCCCATTCCTCTTATACAGTAACTTTTGTAAAATATTTTCATGTATTGAGGTTATCAGAAATCACAGTAAACCAGTTTAGATGCATAAAAATGATAAAAACTGAAAAACATTGCACCTGATTTTTGACCAGCATTCATTTGCTTTTGCAGGTACATAGCCTCTGATGCATTAGCTATTGTTAAACATGTCATATATGTTATATATGCCTGTTCAGTGGTTCTAGTCCACCTCTGTAATGCAAAGAAAGTATCAGCATTTGTAAAAGTACAATAACACATTAATTATTTCCTCTGAAATATATACATATGCAGCAGTAAGGAAGCCGTTGACCTTTTATTAATGCAAACCTCAATAGTGTATTAATAACATATTCAAAAAGTTACTGTCACTGTCAGATCTGAAGTAAAACATTTCAGAGCAGAAATAGGGAAAAGTTCCTTCATAACAACCTTCAAAGTTACAAGCAGTTTTTTGAAAGACTGCTACTGCTCTCTACAGTTTAAACACATTTATTTCTTAATTATGAAACATAATTGACCCAGTGCTGCCTTTTTTTCCAGTCAGTGAGAAGACAGCACTTCCAAAAGCACAAGTCAGTAAATCCCATTTGAAGTGTAGATTTCCCAACTTTAAAATACTTCCTTCTTTGGATGTCTGATAAATGATTTCTGAAATGGGTTGCAAAGCCATAACTGTACTTTCAACAATCAACTTTTAATACCCTTGAGGAAAGACATCCATTATCAAGGAAGCTAACATTTGACAAAACCTCTCAAAAGAACTGCTTGTGTCCACAGTCCAGTCCCAAAATGCTGGGCATCTAACTGCCAGTGCAGTTTAATTAGCATGTCAATGTGCTAACATGATGATCCCTGCTTCCAGTTAGCCTATCTAAAATGAAACATGCATTAATGTACAAAGACCCACAGAAAACAAAATACAGTGGTAGAGGGCTGTGATATTGTAGGTTTGGGGATAGATGTTTGGCAGGGAAAATTAGAAGGTAATTTAAATGTGTTTGCCTGGTGTTTGGTAAGAGCCCTCCCACCCACCCTGTTTTGTAGGCTTACTTAAATACTGAAAAGCCACTGGGGTTGGGATTGAAGGGCTGAGTATTTCTGTTTGGGACTGAAATTTTGAAGCAACAGGAGTTGGTGGGCCTGTGACATCATACAACGGTACCTGGAGTCTGCTTACACACACTGTTATGGACTGAACACATACTGGACTGTATGTGTTTGTGAGACTTGGGAACTTTGTTGGTGGGGTTGAAATTGGGTTTGTAAATAACTACAGTCAGTATAGAGAAAACTGTACTCCAGGGAAAGGGACTGAGAAAGGGTGTGCTATTATAAACAGAGGGATAATCAGGGTGGCCATATTCCACCATGGCAGGCATCTTCGGAAGGTTGTAGGCTGCACAGGCTGTGGGATGGCAATAATTCTAAATTGGGCCTGAGAGGGAGGCTGCCCACTCTGTAGACAGCTATCTTGTATTAGGAGTGAGGTATATTGGTTAAGGAGTAAGCTGTGGAGCTGGGGGTGTCCAAGGATAAGGGTGTGGGATATGGGCAGCAGAAGGGTGGGGCTGAGGGGAGGCTGGGGCAACGCCTGAAATTACAGGACATTATGCTACAGCAAGCAGAGGGGGATATTAGGGACAGAGGACCCTAGATAGGGAAGTTGATGCTAAGGGGAAAGCGACAGGGTGAAAATTCTGAATTCAAGGAGACTGAGGGAAAAGTCAGGAGGGCTGTTGTTCGAAAAGCCTAAAACAGCAGACTGTGGAAGGAGCTCCTAAGTTGAACAGTGCAAGAGAGGAAGAAGAGGGTCAGTTTAGAGATGCAGTCAGGGAAACTCGGGTTACTTGATGGAGGCTGACATAGAGTGTCACAATAAATTTGAGATACTAAGCATCCTAGAGGGGGAGGAAGGGGTTGGTGGAAATGAGGAAACTTATACAGAGGCCGGGGGGAGGGAGTCAGATACCCATAGGGCATCACAGAACAGCTATGGAAAGGATAGACATAGTCCCAGAGGGAGAAGGGGAAACATATATGTTAAGCAAATGGGGGAGATGCAACATATTCCAGACATGAGGGAGGAGAGCATGATTGGAGAGGAACTGGGAGACAAGGAGGTGGGAGTGGAGCCCCCCTTCAGCAGGAAGGTCAGTACCAAGGATGGGGCCCTAGCTAAAGGGACCCAGAGAGCCCTGGAGACAGGGTACTATTACAAGGGGGGATGAGGGTGCGGGGGAAGGGGAAACCATCAGGGCCAGGATAAATGGTTCAGATAAGAGAGGGTTAAAGGGGACACCTATTCAGAGGGGGTTTGAGTTAAGTGGGCAAAATAGCAAGGGAGGCAGAAAGGGGAGGGTGACAAGGGGGTCTCTAATAAGGCAGGAAGACTCCCATGAAATTGTGATCATGAATAAAGTGGGGAGGGGGCTGAGAGGGCATAGTGGAGGTAACCATAAGGATGATGGCGGTGTTAAGGTTCTGTTACTGGGAGACTCGATGATTAAGGGTATCCATTGGGAGGGACAGGGGGGTGGATGCCATAGCCAGGTGAAGGTAGTGAGTATCTCTGGGCTGACAGTGCACAGAGCAAAGTTCATGGTGTATGAAATGGTTAGGATTGTGGAGGGAAACCGGATTTCCTGGTGCATTTGGGAACTAATGATCTAGAGGAAATAGCATTATGGAAATCCAAGCAAGGTTCCAAGAACTTGCCAGAGTCTGTCGGGATAATGGATGCAACATTTCCTTTCGAATATTGCCAGTACCAAGGCTCAGTGGAGAAAAATGAAGCTCACAGAGGTTAATAAATGGCTCAGGAAGTGGGTGAAGAGAATGGGTTGGGGTGTTAGGGAACTGGAATGGAGTTTGGGAGGATAAGGGACTATATGCCAAGGACAGGTTCATCTTGCCCCATTAGGGAAGGAAGTCCTTAAACAGGGGATGGCTGACTACATACAAGAAAGGTGGGTTAAACTTGTAGGGGGAAGGGATAAGGAGGGGCTGACTAGGACCTCCCCTCCAGATGAGGGAGTAGCCCTCAAGCCTACAGGGGAGGGGAAACAGACTGGAGGTGGAGGTTTCAGGAGGAGCAGGGGAGGATGAAGTATAAGGAATCTGGGTGGGGTTCGACAAAAAGGATCAGGGATAAGGGGTGGGGTTAGTGTTAGTAAATGCCAGGTTTGGGAAACAAGTTGCCAGAGTTCCAGGCCATGCTGTTGAGGGTGGATGTGGCGGCAGTCACGGAAGCGTAGACCAACAAAAACCATGACTGGGACCTAAATATCGGGGTACACTATGCTAGGGAAGGATAGAAAGGAGGGCAGAGGGGTGGAGTGGCTATGTTCATTAGAGATGACATAGAAATTGCTATAGTAGAAGAGGCAGAGGAGAAGCGTGGAGGCCTTATGGGTCACCTTCGATCCCCAACAGGAGATAAGGTCAAGCTGGGTGTAGCATATAGGCCCCCGGATGAGTGATGTTCTAGAGGATGGTTTGCTGGACAAACATCACGTTCCAGTGTATCCAAAAGGGAAGAAAGTGGTGTTGATAGTAATCTATTAGGTACTAACTGGGGAACCATGTCCTCTATGCGGCCAAGGAGCAGAGGCTGCTGGATGGCTTCCAGGATGTGTTCTTAACACAGCATGTGATGGAGCCCTCAGGGAGGGCATGTCCTGGATGTGGTTCTGGCAGATGGGGATCTGGTAAGGACATGGTTGTACAGGACCCCTGACTGGGAGTGACCACCAAATACTGTCTGGTTTCAAATAAGCATTGGGGAGTGGGGTGAGATCTAGGACACTGGCAGTGGACTTCAGGGGGCAGACTTATGGGCATGGGAATATTCTCAGGATCACTTGAAGGGGATTACCTCAACAACAAGTGTGGAGAAAGGAGATGGGAGGTCATAAACGGGACTTCAAGAGGCAGTCAGGATCTGCGCTAAGTTGAAGCGTAAGGGAGCAAGGTCACATAAACCATGCTGGTGGTCCAGTGAGGTCCAGGTAGCAGTCAGAGAAAAGAAGGCGGCTTCACAAAAATATAAAACAACAAGAGGGATAGGGATAAGGAAATGTACCAGCTTGCATCTAGAAAAGTCACCAGTATGGTGAGGGAGCAAAGTCAGTAAAAGAGCATCGGCTGGCACAGGGGATACATGGAGGGAAAAGGGTTCTTCGGCACATTGGGGAGCGGAGAAAACTAAGGAGCCATCTCAGCAGATTGAGATCAGAAGGAGGGTGGGTGGAAGAGGCGAGGGACCAGGCAGAGTGTATTTACTTTGCCTCTGTGTTCACTAGGGAGGGATGGGATATCTACAAAGCAAGGCACAAAGGGATAGAAGCGGCAGGGGTGGGATCAGGGGAGCAGAAATGGAGCAAAAGGGAGGGAAAGGTACCCCAGGGTGTCACATCTGGTTAAGGATAAAAGACCAGTAAGGTGGAGGGGACAGATGATGCCATCCCACCAAAGGGTGTGGTTGCCCTCAAGGCCCTAAAAAAGACAAATCTCCTGGGCGGGATGGCATTCATCCGAGAGTACTATGGGAATTGGCGGACATACTGGCTGCACCCTGGCAGAGCTTTTCAACAGGTCACTTGAGACAGGGAGGGTACCTGAGAGTTGGCGAGGCACATGTGGTACCAATCCATAAGGGGATGAAGGAAGTACCAGGAAACTATAGACCCATCAGTTTAACCTCGGTGGTGGGAAAATTAATGGAGAGTATACTAAAGGAACGATTGGGGGTTTACTTGGAGGTGGGAGGTCTGGATAGTCGGCAGCATGGGTTTGTGCCAGGTAGATCATGTCAAACCAACCTTGTGGAGTTCTATGAATGGGTAACATCAGAACTGGATAGAGGTAAGCCTGTGGATGTATTATTCTTGGACTTCAGCAAGGGTTTGACTCTGTCCCCACAATGGTCTGGTGGAGAAACTGATGGGGTTAGGAGTAGGCCCTTTGATGGTCAGATGGATGAAAACTGGATAGCTGGACGCACTCAGAGGTAGTGGTCTGTGGGGGAGCTCTCGAACCCTACAGAGGTTGGTAGTGGGGTACCACAGGGCTCGGTCCTGGGTCCAATCCTGTTTAATGCATACATATCAGACATCAGGGATGGTATAGGGTGTGAAATGAGTCTCTTGCGGATGACTCAAGATGGGAGCAGTAAGTTGAGGGAGAAGAGGGAGGTTGGCCTGCAAGGGACCTGGACACCCTGGAAAACTGGGCTCACACATGGAAATTAAATTTAATATCACCAAGTGCAAGGTGTTGCATCTTGGTCGGAAACCTAAACACAGGTACACCCTGGGAGGGAGGTGCTGGAAGCCTCAACAGGGAAAAAGACCTAGGGGTCATGGTGGATACATGTATGAATAACACTGAGCAGTGCAGGAGGCAGCTAGCAAGGCAAACAGGATGTTGGGATGCATCGCAAGGGGATCACCTCTAGGAGCAAGGAAGTGATTCTGCCACTGTACAATGGACTGGTTAGACCACACCTTGAGTACTTGTACAAGTACCAGACCACACTTGGAAGAGGACACAGCTCCTGGAGAGGTTAAGAGGAGGGCAACAAAGATGACAATGAGGGCTAGGGATTTGACTCTACGAGGACAGACTTGAGGAGCTCTGCCTGTTTTCATTGGAGGAGAGGAGAGACAGGGGGACATGATTGAGGTCTTCAAGTACCTCAAGGGAATAAATAGGAGTAAACATGGAGGGATCTTTAGACTAAAGCAGGGAGGCATCACCAGAGGGGCATGGTTTGAAGTTGGAAGGTGGAAGGGTGAGGGGAAAGGAGGAGGAGGTTTTTCACTGAGAGGGTGGTGGACCCTTGGAATGCTCTGCCTGGTGAGCTGGTTCAGAGATCCACAGTGGAGAGCTTTAAGAGAGGGGACAGACACAGAAAGTGGATGTATCAGATGATGGCCTATCCCGGGGGGGTGGGGATGGATGATAGGGGTTTCTGGAGCACAAGGGGTGGGAGGGTCTCGGCACCCAACTAAGGATCTAGGTTCGAGCAGACTTGATAGACCATAAGGCCTAATCTGCTGGCAACTAGTATGTTAGTATGTTAGTATGTTAGTAGCCAGTGTCATGATACGCAGTATTGATATATCACAATGTATCAGGGGAAATACCCATAATGCATTTTGTCCATGGCTTCCACTGTAAACTGCATTTGTAATTTCCCTTTTCATGCATTTAATATAATTTCCTTTTTTCTTCTGAAATCCTCTCTAAAGCATATCACTATTGACCCTCAGAATAATTCATTGTAATATATTTCAACTTCAGGGATTGAATGTGTTCAGTACTGACATTTAAGAGGACTCAACTTCAATTTGGTAACAGTGCCCAGAAATAGTTACAAATACATTTAGATATGAGCCTAATATACACCAACAGCTAGATGTCATCAGATGGCTATAGCTGTGTGTCAGAGCCATGCCTAGAAGGTCCTTCTAGCCTTGAGATGGCTAAAGGCCCTTGTCGAAAAAATAGTGTCTAACTTATCAGTTTCAGTGCATGCCTGGAATTTAAGTCAGGTTCTGGCAAACAAAAGTAGTCAGTTTGTTGTGTTAGACAGCCTTTGTGTGAAACTGAAAGAAGGAAAAAGAGCTGTCAGGGGAAAGTAAGAGACCTTCCACTTGTCATTCCCACACTGCTGTTTTTTTTTTTAACTTTTTGTGAGAAAAGTTTGCTTACATACGTACTGTCCTATATTCTAAACATTGCTAGATGTTAAATAAATATCTACTGATTGCAAATAGTAATTTTTGGCACAGCTGATGTCAAAATGCATTTGTAACCCTATTTGTCATAAAACTTTAAAACTTGTGTTTATGTTGGCACATAGCCTTATACAGGGTTACCCCAGCAAACAATGATAACAGTCTTCAGAAGTTGTGTGAAGAGGGAGCCACTAGGGATCCATTTTTGCTTTAACTGGCACACTCAAAACATTTTTGTAGTCTATCACTGAAATCCAACTAATATGCATGTAGAGTGAGTGCTATGTTCTCAGCTCTTGGGAGTAGTTTTTTTAGTTGTTTATTTAGGAATCTTAAAGGGACACTTTCACCCCTCCTCCCACTGGAGAAAAATATTTCTAACCACAGTGCAGATTTGAATATTGCCTGTACATAGAATATTTTCCTGTAGTTGTTCTCTTGAAAAATTATTTTCATTAAATGATAGCAAACAGAACACAACCACCATTTTATGTTATCACTCCAAATTTTAGAACTATGCTATAAACAATACTAGGACAGTCAGCTTTTAAATATTTATCTTCACTAGAAAACAGAATTTGTAAGCAGAACACACACACACAAAATGTTATGCTAAAGAAAAAGCATGCCATACTTGATATGATTATTTTAAAATGTACTACAGCAATTCAGCTATTGGACTGCTAAAATATTAGTAATAACACACAGCAAAATACATTTTAAGTAGTGAGTTATATAGAATTGTCGAAGACGGCCAACACATAGACTAGCCCATTTGCAATGTGGTAGGGCAACTGCTTGGTATGCTGGCAAGCAGTGTTCAGAAATAAGCTATGGATGTTGGGGGCAGCCAGGGAAGGAGGTTCAAGCATCCCAGAGGATGCTGTCCCCCTCCACCAGGAAGGAAGGGTACTGTCCTCCTCTGATATACTGCCACCTGGGTGAGCATAGGTGGTATTGTGATAAAGGGGCCAGTGGTTCTTTTTAACCTTTTTGTAGATCCCGTACCTTCTGTTATTGGCCATTATTCAGTCCAACTCTAAGCCAATGACATGGTTCTTTTCTATTCTCATAAGAATCCTTATTTCTTTCCTCAATTATTCAGGGTGATCTAGATAAAATCATAAATTGGTTTTCCAATAGCCTTCTACTTTTAAATAGTTAAAAGACTGAAATCATGTTGTTTTGGTCTCAGTCTGCTGTGTCCTTGGCAAATTCTTCTTTCTCTATTACTTTAAAAAAAATCCACTTGAGCTTGTCAGTGAATTTAAAAATCTCGGTCTCACCTTCATTTCATCCATAACTTTTGAATCCCATATTGACAAAACCATTTTAAAAGTCTGTCAATGCCTAGGTCACTTAAAATGTACCAGGCATTGTCTGTCAACGCAGGATCATAAACATATTATTGCCCAAGCTATTCTCCTTATACTAGACTATGGTGACACTATTTACCATCATGCCAATGTTTCAAATATTCTTCCATTTTGTACTGTTTACAATCAGCTTCTATGGTCCATTTTAATGTCTAAGTGGAATGAACACCATTGTGCTCAGCTGTCTCAATTAAAATGGCTGTCCCCTTCTTCCAGACACACTTTCCATTGGTTATCCCTTATTTATAAAACAGTGATCAAGCACACTCCTACCTATCTATTTGAAAGCCTTATAGTTCCCACCTACAAATATAGCCTCGGAGATGTGTCTCAACGTGGTCTTTTGTTTACTAAAGTTTCAAATTCACTTTGGGAAACAATGCTTTTCCTATGCTGCTCCACTCTCATGGATTAACCTTCCTCCTCCTCCTCAGCTAAGAATTTCACTAGCCCTTGGCATTTTTAAACATGGCCTAAAAAAATTGCTGTTGCAGGAACAATCTATATGTACATGTTTTAAATGATTTTGTCTATGTCAGTTTATGTATCTACTGTTCTTTTAATTGACATGGGACATTCTTTTAATGATAATTGCTTCACATAGAACCTATCCTGTAATTTATGCAATTTTTAAATAAAAAATAAATAAACAAAAGTGGCTGGGTGGGTGGGTGAAGACATCCCTGACATTGGTGCAATGATGAACATTGCACACCCTCACCCATGACATCATTTTTATTTGCAAAGAACCCCAACCCCCAGCTGTGGCAGGATGATTCTTGACTAGCCCTACAGATTTCACTACAAGAACTGTGGTACCTATCCTCTTGAAGCTGGATTAGGATAACTCATGGAACCCTCTCCCCAGCCCTGACGCGGGAGCCTCACTGTGGAGGAAAGTCATGGGGCAAGAGGAGGAGAGAGATGTAGTTTGCACAGCAGATATGTGTGGAGCAGGGGAAGGAAGGAAGATGGAGGCCAGCTGGAGAGACAGGGGCATAAATAGAAAGTAAAAAGAAAAAGATGGCCACCCCAAATACTGCTCGGTTATTGGGGAAGCCACATCATCTACCATGCCTATTTTACAAACTTACAATCAAACAGTGCTGCATTTTCTAGGCCACATTTTTAATACTTAGCCATTTTATAGCTGCAATAACACATTCCATGGTGCTGCATTAATTGTGTGATATAGGCCTTCCTCTGGTGTGTCTTGAGGAGTATTCAGCCTTCATTCTTGTGCCTCAGCATACACCAGAGGGATGCCTATATCTCTCAAAGAATGGACACGCTGTCATGTTATTGCCCAAATGGAGGCATCTGTTTTGTCTACAGGATGGGTGCTGAAATGTGAAGGCCTCACTAGCCCTATGTGTGTGTGCAGTGACTGGAGAGAACATTACTGTTTTTGGTGAACTATGCCAAAAAAACACTTGGGGCTTGATTCTCAGTTGCTATTGTCGGATGTAAGTGTTCACAGAAAACAGCAACAGCATGACTGCTGCAACTTCATTGGCCCACACTGAACAGAGGTCCCAAATCTTTCCCTTGTGAGAAAGAGGGTAGGAATTACCATGCAACTGGTCTGCACTGCAGTGCCTTTTTCAAATGCATGGCAGTCTTTACAGGCCTGCTCACTCACCACTGCATGTAATCCTGGTGTAATGGAGTACAGGTATGCAAGGAAGCCAGCAAATAAGATCAAGCAACACAGGATGTGAGACAGTGGTGGAAGGAGGTGCATCGGGACATCAGGGTGTGCTGACACTGGGGTCAAGAGGGGAGCAATCAGTCTACAGGGATGTGTAGCATGGTTAAGGAAGGGGAAACCAGTAGGTGACATGGACATGAAACTATCTGGACCAAGGTGGCTGGGCAGTGTATTGGCCATGCAGCTTGGTCAAGTGCAGAAGGTTCCTGGCACATGTTGCAATTCCATACTGTGCCATGTTCACAAGCACACGCAGGGAGAATGTGAGTGGGTGCAAAGGGGAGCACTATGATGGCGATTTCTATTACACTGAGTTGCAGAAGGGACTCCTTATTTCTCACTGCATCTATTTCTCTTTGTAGTTGTTTGTAACTCAGAACGGGTATCTTGATTTTCATTTAAGCAAAGTTTAGAAAGGGAAAACTAAGTTTAAATAATAATTTAGCCAAATCCCTACTATACCAGAACAAGCCATTGTGTTTCACTGTATATTGTAAAGACTGTTAAGGCTGTGTCATCATAATTCCTTCTTGTTTATCAAGCAGATACCTCAATATCACTCTTTAAATCCATTGTCTATGTTATACAGACAAAATGTGTTAAGTCTAGCCTCCTACAGTAATTTGGTTAAATGACCACTTTATTTTTTTTAAATACTCATAAGGCATTGTATGGTATTCATGTCAATGTTTGTTCTAATCATTATTTTATTTAAAAAATGCCTATTTAGGTCTGAAAGGCATTGACACTGTCACTGTAAATAGTGGTCTACAGAAAATCCCCAGGTACAAGAATAAATATGCACTAAATTAAGGAAAATTTTCACTCAGCAGCAGGAAAACTGAACAGAGAGAAGCAGAACTACTGATAAGCCCTGTAGCTCAGACTGATCAGCTGCAACAGGTACAAAATGATACCTCTCATTTGTTAACTTTCCCGAACATTTTTTTTATAACTCCATCTTTTTCCACCTTCCTTCCCCATCTCTCCACTCAATCCGAACCCCTCAAGCCACCTGCACACCTGTAGAGCCTCAGGAGTCTGCTCCTAGAGTACCAACTGCTTGCTCCAATTTAGACCCTTGATGCCTGAATAACCCCCAGGTGGGGTGAGGAGAGACTGGCACTTACCTCCCTCAGCCTTCAGATGGGTATGCGGTGCACAGCGGAGTCTGTTCCTTGTCAGCTGGAGGACATGCTTTGGCTCTGGACGGATCGTCACCTAGGAGTGGTGGGGTATATATTCCCTGTTCTTGTGAGTCCTACCCTGCAGTTGCCTGCACTCAAAGACAGCCAATTGGGAGGTATGAGTCGTGACTCAACTCCTCCCCAGGGTCTCGTCAGAAATCTGCCCCTCCCCATCGCTTGTCATGACTGCATTGCCAATCCCAGGTTCACCCAGGAGATGACAGTATAGCAGCAAGGCTGGCACGCAACCCTCCCCAGAGAGGGAGAGCCACCATTGGGTGCTCAATCCTTCTCTTCCTCTGCTGACCCCTGGTGGCACGAGTCCATCACTGAACCCGGGTCACTAGTGTGGAGTGAGGTGTGGTCCAGCACCTCAACCCTCAGTACCACTGGGCCAGCTCTTTCAAGAACATTTGACCATATAGCTGATTTTAAGAAGCTACCTTTGACTTTCTATGAGGCAGGGCATACATGAAATACCTTTCTTAGTTTTTGTTGCCTTCTGTTCCAGAGCAGCTAAATTATAACTCCAGTTTGGGGGCTACTTGACAAAGGAGGTTCACAGCTGTGGCAGGCCTGCTTTGGCCATGTGGGGGTGTGACCCACCAGGGTGGGAAGCTTATGCTTGTGCAGGACAGGGATCAGAGAGGGAGGCACCACTGGTCACTGGGAATTAATGTAACATTATGGGAATGGTTTTTCAGGGGGAGGGACCACTGGACACCAGGAATGAATTTTAACATTATGTGGATAGGTGTCGGGGAGGGAGGGACCACTGGACACCAGGGATTTATTTTACTGATACAGGGATGGGTGTTAGAGGGAGGGAGCACTGGACATCAGGGACTTACTATGACACTACTGGGATTGGGATCAGAGGGCGGTGGGCACTGCTAGACACCAAGGACATATTATTACTATAAGAACTGGGATTGGAGGATGGGGGAGGAGCACCAAGGATAGTTCTCTGGACCGGGCTATTTATGGCACTAAAGGATCTCCCTCCCCAATGAAATGAGCCCATAATGGGCATGCAAATGGCCACTTAGCACCTCACATGCACAATGGGCTAATTTGCATGGGGACTTTTGAATATTACAAATTTTGCCCTGGCACTAGTTATTGTGGGGGACCTTTTTCCAGGGCGCTATGGGGTGCTGCTAACTGGCTTAGTGCTGGGCATAAATGGACCTATATTCAGACAAATAGTGCCCTGCACTATTCCTCTGAATATAGCACATTTTCCCACCAGTGCTATTGCAAGACGGAGTACAAATATTTGTGCTCCATTTTGCAGTTTTTTGAATATCTGGCCCCTGATATTTAAACTGTGCCTCTGCTTCAGAACTCACTCCCAGTTCACTTCTGCTCTTATTTTCCAGAGCACTTTTTTGAGCTAGTGCACCACTTGAAATCTTTGCTTTGTTAAGCGGTGAACTATTATTTCTTGTATCGAATGTATTTTCTTTCTTGAGCTAAATAGAAGTTTTTATACCAGGCTTTACTTGGTGTGATGAGAGGAATAATACTCTACTTGGAGGCTGAGATATTTGGTCCCATTCCTCCTCATACATAACCAGCTCTAAGACCTCACTGCTGGGACATCCCAACTGATTAAGAAGAAGTTAATCACTTGCTGCACAGTTGTTCACTTGTGATGCCACAATAAGTGAGGTCACACTGCTGATAAGGTATGAAGGGAAATAGAACTAGATATGTTAGTTTCGAGGTAAAGTTCTGTTATTGTGCAACACACTTAATACTATCAAGAGGAAAACCTTCTAATGAGCAACTGGAAAAAATAATTCAGAAATAAAAAGTAACAGCTGACTACTTTTGAAAATGAATCACATTTTCTTCCTCCTATTTTGGTGCTTCTAACTCTTTAAATCATATCTCCTACATAAAGTATTTACTTAAAGGAGCACCGTAACCCCCCCCCCCCGCCAAATAAGCCAATTTTTGCCCTTTTAAACTAAAATGAGCGGGAGTGGGTGGTACTGGCACTGAATGTAAAGCTGTGCTTTTTTTCCATTTCTTTTTAAAAGTCATGGTTATCTCTGGTGTAAATAGTGTGTCTTATGCCTCCCCACTTTCCTGGCTATCCATCCTAACAAGTGAAACCACTGATGGTCATTCTTCAGCTTATCACCCCATTAACAATTAGACTCTTTCTCCTTCCAGCATAGAACCACAGAAACATAGAAACTAATGACTGATAAGGTCCATTTGTCCCACCCAGTCTGCCTATCTGTTCTTGCCTATACTGTTACTACAGACCGTACTCGATCTCTAGCTCCTGCCCCCACCCCGGCTTCCCCACTAAGATCCCCTTGTGCATTTCCTATGCATGCTTGAAGCCCACTACTGTTTTCACCACCACTACCTCTGCTGGAAGACTGATCCAGGTATCCACCACTCTTTTAGTGAAGAAGTACTTCCTCACATCTCTCCTAAAGTTTCCTCCTTCCAGCTTCATTGCATGTCCCCTTGGTTTTGTGCGTTTTTCCTTTGAAAAATACTCCCCATCTGTTCCATCTTTAACCATGTGAGGTATTTATAGGTCTCTATCCTGTCCCCCATTCTCTCCTCTCTTCCAGGATGTACATATTCAGATCCTTCAGTCTCTCCTTGTGGGGCTTCTGATGCAGCTCCTGAACCATTTTTGATGCCCTCCTCTATACGGCCTCTACCCTGTCTATGCCCTTCCTGAGCTGTGGTCTCCAGAACTTTACAGAATACTCTAGGTGGGTTCTCACCAGTTATCTATACAGTGGCATCACCACCTCCCTCCCTCCTTTTACTGGTGATACCCCTCCCTATGCACACCAACATCCCACTTTCTCTATCTATTAGCTTATCCCACTGCCTCACACTTTAAGGCAGTGGTGGTTAATCCATGGCCAATCTATGGCCTCTTCATCCATCCAAAAATATACCAGGAGGCTAGACAAGGGAGCTAGACTGAAGGCTGTGATAGACATGTATTATGTAGCTTTTTTTTAATTCAAATGTATAAATTTGGCTTGCGACTATGATAAATGAGGGCCTTGTGGCCCCTGGGGATGTATAAGGGCCACATCTGTGTCTCTCTGATTATCTTAGGTTGCCCACCCCTGGCTTAAGGTCATCAGATATGATTACTCCAAAGTCCCTGTCCTGTTTGGTGACCATCAATACATGTTCTCCATTTGATGCTTCGCCTGTGGGTTTCTGTGTCCTAGGTGCATGATTTTGCACCTTTTTGCACTGAAACCCAGCTGTCATACCTTTAATCTCTCCTCAAGTGTTCTCAGGTCTCTACACATTCTCTGTTCCTCCTCTGAAGTGTCTACCCTATTACAGATTTTGGTGTCATCTACAAGTGGCATACCTTCAATTCTAGCTCATCTGCAATGTTGCTTGTAAAGACATTAAAGTGGACTGGCTCCTGTACTGAGCTATGAGGTACCGCACTTGTCACCCTCCCTTCCCCCAAGTGAGTTCTGTTTACCACTACATTCTGCCACCTATCCATTAACTAATTTCGTACCCATTTATCCTCATTAGGACTCACCCCTTGGCTTCCCAGTTTCCTGATGTAACTCTTCTATGGCATGGTGTCCAAGGCCTTGCTAAAGTCTAAGTAAGTCATGTCCTCCACCCCACCCTGATATATTTCCCTTGTCATCCAGTTAAGGAAATCTATCAGGTTTGTCTGACATGACTCTCCTGTCCTGGGTCCTCAAGAGGACATAAAGATATTCAGGTTCACTCACTGTTGAGTGGTGTGTGGCTGGATGGCATTCATTCTCCTATTATACCGCTAAGAATTTTTGGCTTCCTGTTCCATGTGGGTTACATTCATCCTTCTATGTCTGACCTCTGTGTTGGTGAGCAACATCAATGCCATGCTGAGCTTGACCAGAGAAGGTACTCCAGTGGGTGGGGAAGGGGGGTGACAGCCAGTGCCCTTCTGTAGCATCACAGTATGCTAGGTTTCCTCTGCAGCACTCCCTCCCCACATTTCAGTAGCCTTGAGCTGGTATCAGAGTGAAGATACGAACTTTGGCATTCCACATGGCAGAATGACACAGTACCCCAGCTACATTTGGTCAAATGTGTTCATGTTTTATAAAAATTACTGTTGTTTTTTTTATTAATTAAAAATAAAGCAATAGTGAGATACCAACACTGTTTATACTGTATGCTGATTGCATGGAGTGTAACTGAATGAGGTGACCCATGTTGGCATCAACTCACCAGTAGGACTTCCAATTAGGGTTGTGTACTTATTAGCTGTACTATTTTCTCTAGTTTCTAATGTGCCAAATATCTACCAATACAGATCAGATCATGCATTATTAGAATCAATTGTCCTGACTAACAAAATCTAATAACCACAGATAGTGCACTTATCAAGCTTCCAGATAGCCTGTTACCACTTTTCAAATGAAAACAAATGGGGCTTCATATTTAAAGTACTAGGTCTGCACCATGCAAAGCACCTATCCTGTGCACACATTAGCACTGTGCCCCACCACTACTATACTGGAATAGAAAGTGTGCACATGTCATGTGAGCAATTGCTGTTTAAATGTACAAGTGTTAGTGACAGGCAATAACAGGTGCACCACTGTACCCTCTACAACATTGTAGGTTGGGGCTCACTTAGTCTTAGATGACAAAAGAACACAGTGCTCTGGATTTATAGGGCCATCTGTAACAAGCTGCCTCAATATAATAAGGATTGCCTACCTTCTTGCTTTCCTGGCAGCTATCTGCTGAGAAGCCAGACTTGTATCGCCCTTTACATACCCAGAGTTAGGATGCACTTTGCTTGGGTGGCAATTAGTCATGCCTTATCAGTCCTCTGGAATACTACTCAAAATTTACTGCAGCTCATTTCACCTGTACCATTAGCTGCCTTTAAAAATCTTAACCAACAATAATTTATGGAGTCCTGCAACTGTTTCCGGTGCTGAATCTCTGACTCTCCCTCCTACCTGTCTATCACCTCCCTTACTAATGGCACCTTTTCACCCCCATACCCTCCCCCTACCTAGACCTACCACACCAAATAATGCAGCTATGTCAATCCTGAAGGTATTACAATGCCCCTCCCACCCCTCCGAACCTCTCCTCCCTCCACTGTCCTTGGCGCATCCTGTGCTCTCAGTGCCCTTGCGTCATAGTCTTCTCCTTGGCCAAGTAATGCTTTGCTGGTCTAGACCTCATCCAATATAATATTGTACTCTACTGTCTACCATAGACCTGTCTTGCATAGAACTTGCACATAGTAATATGCTGTCTGCCTTTGGTACCATGCCTGTAAATGATGCTGCCTTGTTCTGTTCTCAGTATCAAGCCTTATGTTGTTATTTGTTAATTATTGTACACTACCATGCCAAGCCATGCCTTTCTCACTTGTAATGACTGTACATAGGCTGCTAATGTTGCTACACCTACTCCAAATTGTTGTATTGTGACTTGTTTGTTGTTTAAAGTACCAGGTCCATTTTGTAAATGAGCCCTGCTCAATGGTGTTCCGCCTGGCTAAATAAAGATATTGATTGACTGATTGATTGCTTGATTGATTGATTGATCAATGTGCACAGCAGAGACACCTGCTGACCATAAAGTGGTATGTGACCATCCTGCTGAATAAGACTGTGTAGGATCAATAGCATGTCTCACATGGGATTGCACCTACAATATGTTTCACACTGCTTTATTCAAAGAGTAAACTGTTTTCATAACCTCATAATAGCTGCAGATTGCAAATGACACTTTTGCATCCCATTATGTGACCATTAACCAAGCTGTGCCATGCCTCCCCACCATGCATAGCACAGCGGCATGGTAGTACCTGACTGATGGCCCTGCACCCAAGCAACAAGAAAAAGGTTTTGTCCCCACCCACACCCAATCCCCTGTAGGCCTTTTATTATTCTTATTACATCCTTGATAGTCTAGTGGACCCCTCTCCCACACCCAGTCCTCATCCACACCTGCTCCCCATAGCCATTATCTTTTCTATTTTTATGACATCCCTGGTGATCTAGTGGACTACCCTCCTACACCAAATCCCCAAAGGCATTCTATTACTTCTATATTATCTCTGGTTCTTTAGGGGACCCATCTCCTGGTCCTGGTTTCCCATACCCACCCCAGCCTGGGGACTGGCACAGACTCGCCTCTCACCTCAGTGGCTGTCCACCATTAGCTTCTTTCTAGTCTTGTAGCTCTATACAGCTGTGCATAACACTACAGTACATGCATGACATCTATTAAGAAGAACCCAACAGACATCACACAAGTACTGTATTGCTTTACAGAGCTATATAGTGATACAGGATTTACATGAGGCAAACAACAGTGGATGTGGAGGTGAGGGTTGGGTCTGTGGCAGTCACCCTTGCCAGTCTGGGGAGTAGGCACTGGCAAGCAAAACCTAGAATACCAGGGATATCATAAAAATAAGAAAATGTTTAAGGGGATCTGGTGAGAGAGAGGTGGTCTGGTGTGGGAGAAGGGATCCTCTTGACTACGAGAGATGAAATACAAATAAAAGAGTTACATAGATACATAGATACATAGATACATAGACAGTGTCGGCAGATAAGGGCTTATGGCCCACCCAGTCTGCCCATTTGAGCTTGTAAGTTCAGTTTGTTTTCCTAGAAGTCTGTTGCCCTTCCCCTGACCTCCAGAATTCCTTTATGTCTATCCCATGCATTCTTAAATCCATGATTGTTTCAGCCCCCACCACTTCCTCTGGCAGGGTGTTCCACTTGTCCACCACCCGTTCTGTGAAGAATTCTTTCTCATGTTTCCTCTGAATCGTCCTCCCTCAACTTCATCCCATGCCCTCTAGTCCTGAAACATCTTTTTGCTTAAAAATAGTGTTTTCCTGCCCTTGTTCCTCCCTGTAAGATACTTGTATGTCTCTATCATATCCCTCTCTCCCTCCTCTCCTCCAGGGAGTACATGTTCAGTTCCTTCAACCTGTCTTCATAGGACTTGTGATGCAATCCATGCACCATCTTTGTTGCCCTCCTCTGAGACCTTCTCTACCCTGTCTATGTCCTTACGTGGGTATAGTCTCCAGAACTGTACACTGTACTCAGGTGGGGCCTCACTAGTGTCTTGTATGTGGAATTATGACCTCCCTTTTCTGCTGGTGATGCCCCTGCCTATACATCCCAGCATCCTATTTGCTTTACCTGCTGCCTTGTCACACTGCTTCCCTACCTTGAGGTCATCAGAGATGATAACCCCAAGATCCCTTTCCTGCTTGGTGCATGCTATATCCTCACCCCCAACTGATATATTGTGCCAGGGTTTTGTGCCCCATATGCATTATCTTGCACTTCTTTGCATTGAATTTCAACTGCCAAACCCCTGACCATTCTTCAAGTTTCTGCAGGTCCCTTCTCATTCTGTCTACACCCTCTGGTGTGTCTACTCTGTTACAGAGCTTTGTGTCATCAGCAAACAGTGAAATTCTGCCTTCTAGGTCCTCTTAATGTCACTGATGAAGATGTTGAATAGGACGGTCCCAGCACTGATCCCTGTGGTACCCCACTTGTCACTCTTCCCTCTGTGGAGTGACAGCCATTTACCACCACCATCTGTGTCCTGCCACCCAGCCAGTTACCTACCCACCACACTACTGTCCTGCCCACCAATATTCCCCAGTTTGTGTAATAGTCTTCTAGTGGCACAGTGTCAAAGGCCTTGCTGAAGTCCAGATAGGCCATGTCCACTGCCCTCCCCTGATCCACCTCCCTAGTCACCCAGTCAAAAAATTCAATGAGGTTGGTCTGACATGATCTCCCCCTGGTGAAACCATGCTGCCTTGGGTCCTGTAGTCCATTGACAACCAGATGTTCTACCAATCTCTCAATTCTACCAATCAACCAAGTTGCAGCAGGGATCAGGTTGGGGGAGCACTGGCATCAAGGATGTTTTTCTCTTTTCCTTGAACACTGTATTGCCTGTGCTGGCAACTCCAGGTTTCCATGGTTTTCACATAGCATGCTATAACATAGTTGTTGGAAATGATACATAACACTTGCACTGGCAGCCTGTTAGTACAGTACTTCCAGGAACCATTGAATAAACCATCTCCTATTATATGCATGCATTTGCATAGGCACATGGTACCTGTTAGCACAAATGTGCTAACAGATTAGCACTGCACTAGGTGTATCTTTGAATGCAGCAGCAGCCATGCTAAGTGGTAGTTAGCAAAGCTATTCACCCTTAGTGTGGTACTGACAATATCTGGGCCACTATCAATTCAGCAAATAAACACAAGGCTATATTCTGTATTGAAAACACTGCTGACTGCCATTCCACCACATTTTTCTTTAAAAAGGGCTAAACTTGACTAGTGGGGATTAATGGTGTTCCTTTTAGTAACTGTAATTTATGTCAAAGTGCCCTGGGGTACTAAATGGAATGTTTCTATACATGTACAGTATATATAGTATACTGCATATGCAAGGCCCCTGGAATTCTGCGATTCTGCGGTTGCGGAATTTTCCGCAGAATTTGCATCATGCCGCAGAATGTATATAGTGCCACAGAATTCACTGTTTTTAGTGAATTTTTATTCAAATATACTGTTTTTCCATAGTGCCAGGCTTTCTTTCCCATCTTGTTTATCCTGAAGCCCCTCCTCATGCTCGGCATATGATGTCATTGATGATATCACATCATATTTAACCTTTCTGCCAGAGAAATAAATAAATCATGCCTCAGAAATCATAAAATGCTGCCTCAGAAACCAAGGAGCCCTTCCAAAGAAATCAGAAAGTTCTGCCACAGAGCACTAGGGGCCCTGTTATGTACATAGAAACAGAGAATTTGTCGGCAGAAAAGGACCACTTGGCTAACCCAGTCTGCCCAGATGTTCCCTAGTGAATCTGTCTCCTCAGACACTATCTGATCTCTGGCAACCTCCTGCCTCCCTGCCTATTTTCTAAAATACTTCTATGTCTATCCTATGCATGCTTGGAGCCCCACACTGTTTTAGCCTCCACCACATCCGTTAATCACCTGTTCCAAGTGTCCACCACTCTTTCAGAGAAGAGATATTTAATTACACCTCTTTTAAACTCCCCCCCAATGCAGCTTCATTGAATGCCCCCAGTCCCGGTGCACTTTCTCATTTAGAAAAGACTTCCCACCTCCACCCTGGTCACCACTGTGAGGTACTTACAGGCCCCTTTTATGGCTCACCTCTACCAGGGTGCACATGTTGAAATCTCTCAGTCACTTTTCGTAGGGCTTCTCGTGCAGTCCCTGCACCATTTTAGTTGCCCTCCTCTGGACTGCCTTCAGCCTGTCTTTGTGTGTTCTGAGATGAGGCCTCCAAAACTGGACACAGTACTCTGGGTGGAGTCTCACCAGTGAGCAGCACAGTGGCAACACCTCCTCCCTAATCCTGCTGGAGCTGCCACTCCCTATGCACCCCAGCAGCCTAATGGCCCTAGCAACAGCTGCGTCACACAGACCTCCCACTTTGAGGTCATGAGATATGATAACTGCAAAGTCCCATTCATATTTATTGACTGCCAGTGCCTTCCCCCATCCTATACTCAGCTCCTAGGTTCCTATGCCCTAAGTACATGATTTAGAAGTTTTTGGCATCAAAGCTCAACTGCTATGCTTTAGACCACTCTTGAATTTCCAAGACCCCTGCACATTCTCTCCACCTCCTCTTCAGTGTCCACCCTATTGCAGATTTTGGTATGATCTACAAAAAGGCACACCATCCCTTCCAGTTCATCTACTGTGTCACCTATGAAGATACTAAAGAGAACTGATCTCAGACTGAGCTCTGTGGCACCCTGCTGGTCACGCTCCCATTATTAGAGTGAGTGCTGTTAACCACCCCCCTCTGTCTCCTTACCTATCAATTAACCAGTTCCTAACCCAGTTCACTTTGGCTCCCCACCATAGGCTGCTGAGTTTCTTTACCAATCTCCTGTGTGGTTCAGTGTCAAAGGCTTTGCTGATGTCCAGGTATGCTACATCCACTTCCCTCCCCTGATGTATTTCTCTGTATGTATAACTACTATAAAACACAAAAGCAGATACTACAATTAGATCAAACTCACCTCATTTACTGCTGTCAATACTATATCAAAGAATTAGACTTTGACAGATAAACCCAGAAACAAGACAGACTAATTTTGATACCTTTTGTATTAAATAATTTGCACAGAATATATCAATTGTCATATGTTTATTTGATCATTTTGGATTTTCAGTGTTTTGGCTTGATTAATTTGCATGCAAATTTACTGAAGCAATCAGGGATATAATTAATAATATCACTTCAATGTAGAGCAGGTGCTTGTAAGAATACTGTTATTTCTGGAATAAAAGCTTACATTTTGGCAATATATGAGAGAAATATATTTTCATTAAAGCATTATATTTATTTAGTAACATAAATCAAGGTTACATGTGTCTATTTTTATGCTAAACATAAAACTAGACAACTGATGCAATGTTCTGTTAACACTGTGCTTGTGCTGCTCATATTAAAGCCATACTGGTGTAAGCTAACAGATTTTCCTAATGTATTAACTGCTCTAATAGCTCATACAGCTGCTTAAATGCGCAGGACCAGGGTTACAATTACTAACAAATTTCTAAATAAACAATTTGTTTAAGTATCAGCATTTGTTTTGAAAACTATATTTGGGAGCAATAAATGATACCTCTTACACAGGTAGACTTATTTTGGCATTTTTATTTTAAGGTGCTGTTAGCCTTTTGTGGAAAGTCTAGAAAATTATGATCTCTGAATAAATGAGTAACTGGTGTAGACACTGAAAAAATATGACATTTTCCTGTGAGTGTCAGCTTGGTTGGGCTTTGTGTGCTTAACTTGCATATTTAATCAGGTTTTCCTGATAAATGTTTGATAACAATGTGTACTGATTATGAATAGTCAATTAAATGATTGAGTTTGGTTGTCAGGATCATGATATCAAACATGCTGGAAAATATGTCATGTAAAAATAGCCTCTTTCTTGGTCACAGGTGTACCTGACAAGGGACCAAAGAAAGGATAGAGAAGGATTTAAAACAATAAATAGGAAAGGAATTTGGTTTTATATCATGCCTTTCATACAAACTGCATCTCAAAGTGTTGTGTTGTGTTGTTGTGTGGATATGAAAAAAACGCATCATTGTCCTATATAAAATGAGTTAAATTGAAATAGCTTGGTAATAAGAAGAGACAAGCAATTTTTGGCTTTTAATTTAGTTCTCAAAAAACAATATAAATTCTAAACAAACTATCTCAACTTGACCATAAATATAGTTTAAGAAATATGACACATTGTTAGTACCAAATGCCAGAAATCTGAACAAGGTATGGAGTACAGTACTAATCATCCCACACTGTAACCAAATCCTGGAATTCATTGTCAGTCTTTCTGAGTGCATCAACAACAGCAAACAATGCATATGCATTATATAAACTCATATTCATATTTTTCTCATATACCTGCCTACAGATAGTTTCTTCTGCTGTACAATGGTTTTGTGTCTCTTTTGTATATTTTGTATTTATTGAAATGCAACTGCATTGCTGTGGCAGGATGACTCTGAAAATAGGACGTGTTCCTAATAGTAAAAATCCTGTGAAAATAAAATGGGGCCAATTCTCAAAACACTTAGAATCATGCAAGGTGCCTGCATCAAAGAAGAAAGATGCAAATGGCGCCTTGTGTCAATAAATGTGCCCCAAGCTGTTCTCAAAAGCAGCCTGCAACAAATGCAGGCTGCTTGCAGCAAAGGGGGCTTGCGCCAGCCTTGTCCCATAAAATGGGCTGTGGCATGGTGCTGGAGGTTTGTGGCAGACACAAGCTGCCACATCATCTAAAATGGTATTCTGAAACCACCCCCAGAGGACAAATGTCTAAGTGTACCTAGGTGTCCTCTGGGGGGTTGCTCCAATGTGCCACCAGGGTCCAAAGCCCCCATAGTACATGCCACTGCCCAACAGCCCTGGTCACCTGTAATATATATATATAGTAAGTGCCCTGGTGGGCTAGTGGAACCCCAAGCCCTTATCTCCAATAATATTATTTAACCTGATACATTTCCCCGGATCCCACCAGCCCCAATCTCTGATAATATTATTTAAATTGTCCTGGTGGGGTAGCAGTCCCCCCCAAGCCCAGAACACCCATAATATTAAATTACATTACCCTGGTGGATTGTGGCCCTCCCCTCATACCCTGATCACCCTGTTATGATATCTGAACTATTCATTTGTGGTCAAGTGGATCACCCAATCCTGATCCCCTGTTACATACATAATCAGCATACCTGATAGTCTAGCAGACCCCTCCACCCAACAGTGCCAGACTGCCACCTGCAGTCCAGGTCTGATGAACCCCACCTGCCAGACTGCCACACGCAGTCCATGTTTAAAGCCACCATCCCCTTGCAGAAACGCAGGTACGGACTTGCCCTCAGGGACTGATTACCTCCAGGAAGGGAGCCCTAGCTGCCAGTTTTTTCACTCCCCCCGGTCCTGATTAAATACACATAAACCCCACCCCGGCTTTCTAGCTCACTCCTCTTTAGCTCCCCCCCCCCATCTTTATTCCACTATGTGTGTCAAATCATGGATCCTGTTCTGGTCCTTTTTCTATCTCATATCGCATGCCCAATATATGCCACCTCAATGTTTATTATTGTGGATACTAATCTGATCTGCTCTGTAACTAGTTCCTCTCCCTACAAGGATATATGTCTTTTCAACTCCCCAATTCTTCAACACTATTTTCATATTACCTTTAACGCTGGTACATGAAATGAATTACCACCTCAGCTTATGATTTCCGCCAACATCATAGGGGTGTCACCACTACAGATAGCAGTCAGAGTACTCGTCTCTGCCACCCTTAGTGGGAAGGGCAAAAAATGCTGGGGCATGCCCCCCCCAGGACAATGGCCCACAACGACGTAAAGGGGTTACCAATACGAAGCTTACTATTGCCACTGTAAGAAAACTTTTACTCCTTCTTCTCCTCTGCTGAGGAAATGTGGAGCTCAATCCAGGGCCACCAGCTGCAATTACATCACCCTCTGACCTTGCCATACTGAAAGGCATGAGTTTCTTCCACATTAATGTATGCAGTCTGTTAAAAAAGTTCTCCATGATCCAGGCCTGGATCCTCCATACTAGACCAGACATCCTAATGGTTTCAGAAACCTGGCTTAGACTGGCCACCTCCGACAGGGAAGTCAATATCCCTAACTATTTACTATTTAGACCAAACACTCCAGGGGTGGAGGGGTTGCCATCTATGTCAAGGATAGGTATACGGCATCCTTTCTGAGTGCTTTATCTGTTGCAAATGCTTATGAATGTCTGTCTCTTCAAGTCACTATCTAGCACACTTCAACATTATGTACCATAGGGTGCTATAGACCTCCTTTTGCTGATCTACAATTGTTACTTCATCTGAGTAACATCATCGAACAGCAATCCTCAGAAATAATTATTCTTGGGATCTTAATTTAGACTGGGTATCTAAAACCGCCGCTCCTCTCGTAGCTTTCTGTGACACCCATGGATTATCGCAACTCATTGTAGAACCAACACGAGTAAATAAAAAGAACATGGATAACAGCTCCCCGCTAGATGTTATCCTAGTGAATAAACCACATCTCTTCTCCTTTGCTGGCATCTTCTTCAGTGATATCAGTGATCACTCATTTATTGCTTGCATAAGATCAAGCAACAAACCTACTACTTTGCCAAAGTTTGCTGCCAAGAGATCAAGATGGAACTTTGATCTCACTGCCTACATAAACGAACTGAAACACTCCATGTAGTGGCATGAGTTCTATTTGGCAAAAAACACACAATCAGCATTCGACATATTCAGCAAAATTATCACAGATGCCCTAAATAAATATGCCCATATAGTTAAGGTGCGAATTGCAAAAAATGCACGTAGATGGTTCACACCATTATTAAAATCTGCATTGACAGAAAGAGATAACCTATGGAAAAATGCATGCAAAACCCAGTCTGCTGCAGACTGGTGCAAGTTCAAAAGGGCACGAAACTCATCTACTAGAATGGTTAGAGATACAAAAGCTGCATACTATCATTCTGAATTTCTCCCTGCCTCCAAAAATCCTACAAAATGTTGGAAAACTGTCAAGGACTTGTCTGGTCACATGTCCGGTGGCTCACTACCTGATGAAATCTCCTTAAATAATAACACCATTAGTGACAGACTGGAAGTTCTGGATGCCTTCAATAATCACTTTGCGACTGCAGGCTTAGCCTTTGACAATTCCCCTGTGAATTTGATACACTCTTAGGTGAATGATCAAGGTGTAGATCCTAGTGTCACCGATTCAGTCTTCTCCTTGCGTCCTACTACTCTGAAAGAAGTTGAAGACCTATTGCTAAAAGTGGATGTAAAAAAAAAGTGCTGGTGCAGATATCCTCAACCCATATTTCTTGAAGGTGGCCATCCATGTGTTAGCCGTGCCCATAACCCATTTATTTAACCTATCATTAACTCAAGGATCCATTCCTTCAATATGGAAAACAGTGCACATCATACCACTGTTCAAGTCTGGAAATCCCTGTGATCTAAATAATTACAGACCAGTTTCGATTCTCACGGTCTTGTCAAAATTACTGGAAAAAGTCATAAGTAACCAGCTGAGGCACTATCTAGAAGCTAATAACCTGCTTAATCCAGTCCAATAAGGGTTTAGAGCTACACATAACACCATCACAGCACTTGCCAAAGTGACTAATGACTGGCAAAGAGAGCTAGACAACAGGAATTACACCTGCGCCATATTCTTGGACCTGAGCAAGGCCTTCAACACTGTCGACCATTCTCTGCTACTCTCTTCCCTGACCTCACTAGGTGCTGACCCATTGTCTTTACAGTGGTTCAACAACTACCTCTCTGATTGTTTCCAGCAGGTGAAAGTGGAAGGAGATCTCTCAACTCTCAAACCTCTCCTAAGAGGTGTTCCCCAGGGTTCTATCTTAGGACCGATCTTATTTGCAATATACATCAACAATATTGACGAAAGCATAACTAAGGCCAACATTCATCTGTTTGCAGATGACACAGTTCTTTACGTAAGCCACCCATCATTACAATCTGCATGTAATCACCTTCAGTCTGAGTTCAACCTGCTGCAACACCAACTCCTAAACAAAAAAATATTACTTAACACCAAGAAAACAAAAGCAACGCTCTTTTCTCCCTCTGCCCAAATGGTAAATTCAGCCCTATCAGATCCTGTGCCACAGAATACTACAATTCTTGGTGAGAAGTTGGAATTTGTCCCTAAATTCAAATACCTGGGAATATGGCTGGACCATAGGCTCTCCTTTATAGAGCACGTTGAAGAATTACTCAAAAAATTATGATAGAGACTTGGCCTGTTCTTTAGGATAGCCTGCTTCTAAACTAGAGATGCCAAACTACAGCTGGTACAATCAACCTTTCTATTCTTGATTGAGTATGCTGACATCCTCTACAGTCACTGTCCCATTTCCTACCTCACCAAACTTGACACATTATATCATAGAGCTTTGAGGTTCATCACAGGCCTGCCTTATTCCACTCACCACTGCTCCCTGTATCAATCAGTGGGGTGGAGTTCTCTTCAATTCAGGCATGATAAAAATGCAACCTTATGGACCCTGAGAGCCATCTACAAAAAATCTGCCCCAATACATTACAGACTGTCTTCCTATAAAACCAATAGGCAATTAAGCCCTGAAAAGTTGCAAATCTCTCCTACTGATGGCTCCCAAAGTTAACAATCGCTTTGGCAGGGCTGCTATAGCCTTTACACTGTCCTCTTTGTGGAATAAATTGCAAAAAAACCTGAAACTGAGGTCACCCATCTGCATCTCATATTTCAAGCTCTTATATTCACGTCTCAGAAATGATGTGCAATTGTTTCCCATGACCATGAATTGTCATCATGCTAACCTGTGCCATTTAATCATGAATGAATTACTTCTAGTGCTTGTCTCCTCCTTGGCCCTGGTCTGTCATCATGCTTTCATGTAACACCTTAATGCCTCTGTCCTCCCTTTGATACTGGTCCATCTTCCTGCTTTCTCCAGCCTTCTTTTCACAACTCTATACTGCACTCATCCACAATCTACATGCAATCATACTATAAAAGTCCCAACTCCCCTTTCCCTCTCCCCGTAGGCCCCCACCACAGCATCAGTTCTACTGACCTATCCTTGGGACTTCACTTCTCACAATATTTATCCTTCACTTACATATTACATACCCCTCCTGGTACCCCATCTGCCATTAGTTGGTGGTTCTCCAAGCCATTTTCATGGCTAGTACTAGTGATTGCCCCTGGTAAATGAATTAACTGGTACTTCTTTACAGAGAACATGGTTTATATACAGTTGCATGGTTCAATGGTGGACCTGCCCCCTTGTATTTGAATCCTCCTCTGTTATGGCTTGCCTTGTCTTCCTTTCATCATTTGACTCCCCTATTACTGCACCATTGTGTTTATGTAAATATACTTATTTACATGTATTTATATGTTTTTATGATGGATGTTACCTGGCCCTGTTCTAACCAGGTCCATCTTGTAAAAGAGCTCTGCTCAATGATGTTTGCCTGGATAAATAAAGATTTTGATTGATTGATTGATTGATTGATTGACCATCCCACTCTCCCCACCCATAACCCAGCCGGTGACTGGCACAGCCCACCACTCACCACCATAACCAGCCATTGAGTTGAGCTATGCATGAGCATGTACTGTACATAGTGCACACTCAGTGAATGACAGCAGCTGTCAGTCACTGAGCACATACTATATACAGTACGCACTCTTTCAAAGATCAGTCGGTAGCTGGCCATGAGGTGAGCGGTGGGCTGTGTCAATCCCCACTTGGGTTATGGGTTGGGGGGAACAGGGTGGTAAGGCATTGCTGGGTGGGGGAAGAGGGTCCACTAGACCACCAGGTATGTTGATTATGTATGTAATGGGAGATCAGACTCAGGGGATTCACTGGACCACCAATGAATAGTTTTATTTATTTATTTTATTTAGTTTTTGTTGACCGGGTAAGTGCACTAGACAAATCCTGCCTATTTTCTGGCATGACCTGGGGGGGGGGATACAGATGAATGCCAACTGACCTTGAACCAGATTAAGCTGTTGGTGGTATTTTTTTAGTGAATAAGGGAAATTTGTCCAGGACACCGGGAAAATTCCCCTACTCTTTTCAATAAGTACCATGGGATCTTTAACATCCACCTGAACTACCACCAATCCAGGCAGTTCACATAACATAACAGGGGGATCAGGGCTTGGGGGAGCCACTAGCCCACCAGGAAACTGTATATTAATACTATGGGTGATCAGGACTTGGGGGGGTCCGCTAGCCCACCAGAGCACTTTATATTAATGTTCTGGGTGATCAGGGCTGGGAGGGACCACTAGACTACCAGGTATGGTATATATTGCAACACTGGGGAATCAGGGTCCAGTGGTCCACTAGACACCTAGGGTTCCCTTCGGTGTTACTGCATGAGATCAGGGCTGGGGAGGCACTTGTGTTCTTCCTCTGTACACTATCACAGGCTTGCAGCAACCTATCCAGGTGTGCCCTTTCGCAGGCCGTGGGACTTTGCCACCAGGACCCTGCTCAATAGAGAATCAGGTGCAGGATACCTGGTGCATCGACAATCGGCGCAAGCTGCCTTTGGTGTGGTTTGTGCCTGGCTTTTGAGAATTGACCCCACTGTTTACTAATACAATACTACTAGTACTACTACCTACTACTACAACTACTTTACAGTCCAGGAGATGGAGAGAGGGGAGAGAATAATGCAGACATTTAAAGGGCACAAAGAGTTTAAACAGCACATTGGTAGCACATGAAGAAATTAGACAGAGGTTAAGCATAGGGAGGATAAATGATTTTGTCTCAGAGTCACACATACTGTACTGCAGCTAAGTGGCAGCTGAGAGATTTGGACCCATGTTTCTAGTTCTGCTCTGCATACTAAGCACTAGGCTATACTACATAGAAACATAGAAACATAGACTTTGACGGCAGATAAGGACCGCTAGGCCCATCTAGTCTGCCCATTTCCCTACCTACAGGATAGGCCGCAGATCCTAGTTAACCAACAGCCTATATCTTCCTGCCCCCCACAAGAATTGCCTTATGTCTGTCCCATGCATTCTTGAATTCTCCCACAGTTTTAGACCCCACAACTTCCTCAGGAAGGCTGTTCCATGCATCCACTACCATCTCTGTGAAATAATACTTCCTCACATTGCTCCTGAACCGCCCTCCTTCTATCTTTAAATTGTGTCCCCTTGTTCTTGCAAGTCTCTTTTTCTGAAAGATGCTACCCTCTTGGACTTTGTTGATTCCCTTGAGGTACTTGAAAGTTTCTATCATGTCCTCCCTCTCCCTTCTTTCATCAAGGGTATACATATTAAGCTCCTTTAGTCTCTCCTCATACGGCTTCTCTTGCAGACCCTGCACCATTTTAGTTGCCCTCCTCTGGACTGCCTCTATCCTATCTATGTCCTTGCGGAGATGGGGTCTCCAGAACTGGACACAGTATTCCAGATGGGGTCTCACCAACTGTCTGTATAGAGGGCTAACAACTTCCTGTTTTCTGCTGCTGATGCCTCTCCCTATACATCCCAGTATACCCCTGGCCCTCCCTACTGCCTTCTCACAGTGCTTGCTAACCTTAAGGTCATCTGATATGATTACCACCAGATCCCTTTCCTGTTTTGTTGTTGTTACTACCTCCCCACCCATTGTGTATTCTTCCCCTGGGTTCTTGTTTCCCAGGTGCATTATTTTGCACTTTTTTGCATTGAATCCTAGCTGCCATACGTCTGACCATTCCTCCAACCTTGCCAAGTCCCTTTTCATCCTTTCCACGCCTCCTTGTGTATCAACCCTGTTGCAGATCTTTGTGTCATCTGCAAAAGGCATACTTTTCCTTCAGTCCCTCTGCAATGTCACTGATGAAGACATTAAAAGGACTGGACCCAATCTGAACCCTGCGGTGCCCCACTGGTAACCGCCCTTTCTTCAGAGTGGACTCCATTTGCAATTACCTTCTGTGTCCTGTTGTCCAGCCAATGTTTTACCAGGCTACCATCCTGGGACCCACTCCCAGGCTGGTTAATTTGACTAATAATCTTTTGTGTGGGACTGTGTCAAATGCCTTGCTAAAGTCTAGGTAGGCCATGTCCACAGCCCCTCCCTGGTCTACTACTTTGGTCACCCAGTCAAAGAAATCTTTTAGATTCATCTGACATGACCTTCCCGCTGTGAACCCATGCTGCCTTGGATCCTGTGCTCCACTATCTTCTTAAAATAAATAAAAATGGATATAAATATAGAAATAAATTAATTTCAATTTGATCCCTGGCCGCAAAAACTAGGTTGTAACCCTGCAGAGTGCAACTGTTTGTGTCACTTTTTTAATTAAGCAATATGCACTTACCAAGATCTATATAGAGAGGTGGGTTAGTTGGATCAGTCCTAAAGTATACCATTTGACTAGTACCCCTCAGCATACAGTGTGCATTAGCAGCCAATCATCACATGCTCTCCCCTAGTCCTACCACATATGGCACTAGCAAAATTATGGTGGTGGTGAGGTAGCAAAAGATCACTGACCTTCCTGAAGAACATTATGTTACATTCAACATTTCCCTCTGTGTGTGGAACCTAGTTCAGAGACCCTAGGCCTGTAGCTAAAAAGTCAAGTAAACTGAGCAGGTGGGAGTTTTATGTGATATTGCCTCCCCTTCCAATCTGTAGGTGCATAAACCCTCGGTCATCATGTTGTCAATATCATTCAGTGGTTGATGATCAAAACAAATCCACAGTTTTGTGAGTCTACAAGATTTCAAAACTGAGCCCCCACTGGTTAACTGAGAAATACAAAAGGACATGTGACGGTGGCCCACCCACTAACTCCAGATCCCTACCCTCAATGGACACTATGATAAGCTATGCAGGGGACCACAATGAAGTCTCCCAAATAGATGGGAAGGGAACCCCAAATGACACCTATAACAAATCCTGTTGAAGGGGAGGTCTCCTCCCTCCCACTGATGCCTCAAGATCCACCAAATCCTAATACCAATACTGCTAAGCATAACTATTTGCAGGTTGTCTATGTCTATATCTGGTTGTGTGGATGACCACTGGCACTAACAGTAACAGTACATAAACCCAAAAGCAGGGATGCATGGTTCTTATGTGACTAGATACCTAGAGCCTAGAACAATTCACCAGCATGATTTGTGATTTGCATATGTTACCAGAGACTACATAACAGGCTCTGTCTCTATTAAGGACTCTAAAATCCATGAAGAGAGACACAATGACTGTATGTGAGAAAGTAAGGTTTTGTTTATTAATGCACAATTTATATCAGCTTGCACTCATTGTTAAAATGACTATGCACATCCAGTGTTATGTTTTTATGTATGTTAGAAACAGAAAACAGTTATACTGTCATTTACAAAAAAAAAAGATTTCTAGTTTGAATAAGAACAGTCACTTTAGGGTGCATTCCTGCTATTATATTGATAGATAATTTAATAAGGTGACATAAAAAATTTAAGTGCACACAATTTAATACACCTGTTTTCTAATAAAACTACAAGTGTTGTAAAGCATGCTGTTCTACAAACCCTCATGTGCTAGTACTTATTTTGTATTTATAGTTAGCCTTACTATTTAAATTAATGAAAAAAAAGTTATTTATGATTATAACTGTAAGCTAACAGGAATATATTAAAAAGAAAACACATGCTGAGGAGTTGTGTACCAAAAGTTTTCCTGCTGTCTGTGATACAGCACAGATTGCAGTCGTGACAGTAAATCTGGTGCTATTGTTAATGCCATGGCACTCTGTTTTTTGGCTTGCTGCAGCCCAATCTGTGACATGCTCATGAATATCTTACTTCTGTGCTGTTTGAATGGCATATGGAACCTTGGGATACAACAACAAATCCATCCAGATAACAAGTCTTTCGAGCACCATGTAGTTTTTAAAATAATCTATTCAGAAGAAAAAAATATTAAATATGTCTGATTTAAGTGCAAGCAGATCTGGAAAATATGTACAACATTGTTTGGTCAAAGCTTGCTCTCATTCAAATTGATTATAAAAACAGTCATACACACACTACAAACTCACTGCAAAACTGCTTGATGTCTGATGGTTGAATGACACAGGATGATGTTAGATTTGATAACTTTTTCCTTCATTATTTTCATAAGGCTACTAACACACATTTATCAACATGCTACAGTATGTGCCCTAAATTGTAATCAAGGTTATGTGCTTTGATAATTAAAGATGTAGAAGAACCAAAAAAGAACCGACAGGAATGTGTTACAAATTTTAAGTAGTAATCAGTTGTAACTTTTTGTTTCTGAAGGACTTTGTTTTTCCTTTTGCTCATTAAAAAGTTTTCTATGTGATTATTAGGCAGGATGTATGGAATAGCACTCTGCCTGATAGCTGACATATCTAGTTCTATTCCTCTAGGTCTGTTCCTCTCACTACATCACCAGCACTGTGACCTCAATGAGAGTGACATCACAGGTGACAGACCTGGCAGCTAGTGAGTGGCTCCTGAGCAGCTGTGATGTCACTGGCAGTGGGGCCACAATGCTGATGATGTGATGGGAGGAACAGAGCAAGATATTTCAGCTGCCAGGTAGAGGGCTGTTCCAAAATCATACCTACTAACATCAGGTAGAAATCTTCAAATTAACCAAAGGGAAAAGAAAAAGTACTTATTGACTGCTTTTAAAAAATCATTTTTATTTTAGGTACTACACTAGCTCTTTATGCATGAAAAATAAAAACAACAAGACATATTTGTTATATTATTTAATTGCATTTAATTTATTGTAATTGTTTGACCAGTAAAATGCCCACTGAACTATAGTAGCTTTTCTCCAGGTGTGCTAGGGTGTGTGTGTGTGTGTGGGGGGTCTGTTTTAGTGAAAGAAGAAGGTTGGTCAGGGCACTGGGGAAACTCTGTCTTTTCTTTTGTTAATTGCCTTGAGCTCCTTATCTTCCACCTTGGCAGCCAGTGATGGGCAGAAGGGACTTTGGTTTAATGCCTTATCCAAACAATGACATCTCAACAGTGCAACACCCCACAAGCATAGCACTGTCTATCAGTACTGGGTTGTATCCCAGGTTTCTGGTATGAGACCAGAACCTGCAACCTTTTGAACTTGCAGCCCAAGTGGCATGGTTGCAGCATTCTCAGCCATGAACAATGATTACATTACACTGCTATAAAATTACTTTATAAAGCTTTATAATGGATATACTCAAAGCATTTTGGTAATTTTTTTATAACTTATTTGCTCAGTGTTGCCCAACTTAAATGCATTTTCAGGGGTTCCTGCTTTTACCTAATGCTACAGCTGGAAGGATTGATGTGTAGGGAGTTCAAGTGGATTGCTTACATCCACAAGGTGAGTAAGTGACTCTGGTTGGATTTGAACCTGGTTCTTCTACTTCTCAATTCTAATCAGTAGACTCCATTGTCTCTTTTTTTATGCATTTACTTAATGTTGGAAGGTTTCAGGGTGTTCATACTGAAATAATTAGCATTAATTAGGGGTGTGCAAATAACTTATTTTGAAGAATCAACTGCATTATGGCTGCATAGCTAAAAGCTGTGCATGACATAGTGCTATGACTTAGGAGAGTAGGACAGTGGAAGCACATGACCAGATACCTACAATGTGTCCATCCACCAGTGGAGGTGAAGCAAATGAGGTCAGTGCTCTTCCTTGGTTTTCCACTACCCTTCCCCTCTGTGATGCACTATTTTGTTGCTGCCCATCACTTCCGATTTATATCCAGTTCCCTGTTGCAGCATAAAAAAAACAGATCTGTTTCTGCTCCGTTGCCCTCCCTTTGCCCATTGCCCGGTGTTGTTTGGCATCTTCATAGCAGACATCTCTCATAGCATTAAGAACAAAATCAGCCTGTTTACAGATGACAAAAAGATCAGAGCAATGGTATAAGACACAGAAGGGTTGCAGGGGCTGCAGGATGACCTGGTGAAGCTGGAGCACTGGTCAAGCACTTGACAGCTGGGGTTCAATGCTAAGAAGTAGAAAGTGATGCACTTCAGAGTAAGGAACCCAAGGAGGTGTTATCAGCTGGGAGGGATATAGTTTGCCACTACTGAGGAGGAGAAGAAGGATCTTGTGGTGACAATAACAGGGCAAATGAACAACTCAGCATAGTGCAGGAAGGTGGCAGCTAAAGCCAACAGGATGCTAGGGTGCACTGCTGGAGGAATCATCTCCAGGAGAGGGGAGGTGATCCTGCCTCTGTACAGGTCATTGGTGAGGCCGCACCTGGAGTACTACATGCAGTACTGGTACTCATACTTGCAGAAGGATGTCAGATTACTGGAAAGGGTCCAGCACAGAGCAAAAAAAATTATCCAGGGATTGGATGACAAACCCTATGATGGGAGGCTGAAGGAGCTTAACATGTACTCCCTGGAGGAGAGGAGGGACAGGGGGGATATGATTGAGACCTTTAAATATGCGAAGGATATAAACAAGACAGAGGGGATATTTAAGTTGAGGGGGGGGAGGGACAGAAGGAGGCATGATTTGTGATTGGAGGGGGGAAGGTTCAGGAGAGAAATGAGGAGACACTTTTTCATGGAAAGGGTGGTGTCTAGGTGTAATGTGTTACCAGAGGAGGTGGTATCCTGTAAGACAGTGGGCAGTATTAAAAGGGGATGGGACAAGATGAGGGGGAGGATTACTGTGGGAGAGGGGAGATCTACAACCAGTCATCGATAAAGTTTTTGTTGAAAAACCAGACAGCGAACCTGTCAAGTTGACCGCATTTCACAGTCAGCAGATGGGTTCCTATGGGGCAACATGTTTTTATCGGGGGACTTCGTCCCTGAACTTCCCCACATGGGGGGCTGTGCCCCCCGCACCCCCTACACTAAATATAATCAACTCTGAGTTAGAGATTATAAGGGGGGATGCAAGACTCCCAAAAGACAGTGCTGGGTTCCTGCACTGACACTACAGTGATCTGGTGCTGTGGTCACTGATGTGTCAGTTTCTGTATATGTGTTGCTGTTGGGTGAGTATACAGGGGAATGAGAGGGAAGAGCAGCTGCAGTGTAAGGGTGCTAGCTGCACATTAGAGCAGACTTGACAGAACCATGTGGCCTGTATCTGCTGGCAGATTCGTATGTTCGTATGTAATTTAATGATCACTTGCAAAACTGTCATGAATTTGATTTGATTTGTTTATTTAATCTGGTAGGTCCATGGACCAAAGACACTTTTTACATATCACTTATTAATAAAAATATTTAACATATGGTACATATTAATACATAATAATTATAAATACAAACAGGTTGGAGGGATAAACAAAGTACACAATAGGCATTAACTCACAGAGCATTTACATCCACTGTCTAATAAATAATTTCTCAGAGCCTTTCTAAATCAAGACATTGCAATCTCTATACAATCAAAGTTTGTCATGATTGTATTAAATAATATTGGTAAGTTATAGAGCAAAGTCTTCTGGCCAGTTGCTGTTTTCATTTTGGGGACAGAAATAACAATGAACAGATGAACCAGTAGGAATAGGGTTTATATATTTTCTAAAGATAGTCTGGAAAATGGTAGAGACCTTATTCAGGGTGATCTTTTTTGTTAAGAGACCAAGTTGAAATTTAAATCTAGGCTCTAAAGGGGGCCATCCTTCTTGCTTAAGAAGATCACAGTGATGTGTCTGAAATGGTAACTGAGTGGTAAATTAGGCAATTTGGCTGAAAAGAACTTTAACCTTTGCAAGTAACCCATTACTAGCAGTATGGTAAAAAAATCAACCCATAATTAATAATAGGAAGAAGAAAACTTTGGGACAAAAGTAGTCTGGATGAAGGAATTAATAATGGATTCAGTCTATATTGTAATCCAAGTCATTGATGCACAATTTTAACCAAATTAGAAATGTGATGCTCATATCTCATAGCCGAGTCTACAGTTAGGCCTAAGTAATTCAAGCACTTGACCTACTCTGTTTTAACCCTGGTGACAGAATGCATTGACAGAATAGGTTCAACAGTTAGCTTTTTTCTGTCATTATAAAATACCATAGATTTAGTCTTTTTTTAATTTAAAACTAGGTTATGATCACAGAACCAAGTCTGTAATTTCAGGATGTCAGAAGCCTAATCGGCGTCTATGCGTCAAGTCTAGGACTGCTTGTGAGGATCACCACATCATCTGCATATAAAAAAATTGGGGATTTGTTACAAACGATAAGTAAAGTGTTTAAAAATAAATTAAATAAAAGAGGACCCAAAACCGAACCTTGAGGTACACCCATTGTGATCGGGGCTGGAAAAGAATAATATCCATTTATCTTTGTAAGTTGTGTGCATTTAGTTAAATTACTCTCACACCTCCCAGCAACATCATGGGACACTCCAAGACTAACAAGCATCAAATTAATGAGACTATGATCAACTAAGTCAAAGGCGTTGGTGAGGTCCACAAACACAGCTGCAGCAATTTATGTAAGGTTTTATTACCTCAAGTCACTTACCAGTAGTAGATCATGTATCTGCATCATTTTCTGAGCAATGTTGCAGTGAAAGTTTGCTAACTGAGAGTTTTTAGCTAATATGTGATGTAGCTGATGCTTTTCTTTCTGTTCTAGATACCTGTTTTTCTGTACAGTTGACATACTGCTTGATGACACAATTTAGTGGTTTACACTGAGTCAGGCATAAAATAGAAAGTGCTGTGCTGCCGTGCTACAACCCACAGATAAAACATTTCAGGACACCCAAATTACATTATGTCTTCAGAAGATGAAGATCACAACAATTTGTCAGCTGTCTTGCACGCAGTATTGCCTGTTGAGCTGTACTTCTATAAAACTTTCAGCAGATCATTCAGCTTGCCTGATATTCAGGCATCAATTCATCATCAAGCATCGCATTCTATTCAGGTTTTGTCTTGCTCAATCCCCCACACACACACAAACACATATCCTGACCTGGCAATGATTGGTGTGGGCACACTGAGTATCACTTTATTCTACATGTCCCTGTATTATTTGGAAAGAAAACAAGCACAAACACTCTGTTTATATGTTTCAGTGATAACCTTTAACAAG
Organism: Neoceratodus forsteri; assembly: GCA_016271365.2. Classification (NCBI taxonomy): domain Eukaryota; kingdom Metazoa; phylum Chordata; order Ceratodontiformes; family Ceratodontidae; genus Neoceratodus; species Neoceratodus forsteri. The sequence continues at coordinate 992,573,616 of CM028132.1, forward strand.
GAAACAGTCAGCAAGGAGTCATTAGTGATGAATGTCCATCACAAAATAAAAGATACAGCCAGTAATTTTTGAAGAATTAAGCTGGCATTAGTTTTATGTTCTGTAACTACAGTAACTAACAGTAAAAATAATGAAACTTTTGAGAACAATCTATATTATCAGTAAATGCAGGCTAGCTTATAAAGTCGGCTATGTGAAAATGCTTTGTTATATGACATGTTTACTTGGTGTCTAGTGATGCCCATGTTGAAAATTTAGGGTAAAAATATTACAAAACAACAAAGTTATGAGTGTACATTGAAATTTTCCAATGTACACTCATAACATTGGTAAATTTTTTGTTCATACAGCTTTTTGCCTGCCCACCATCACCATGCTCCTGCCTTTGGGCCCTGGCTTGGGACCCCCAATCTGGTCTGCCACTCCCTCACCATCATGTCATGGTGATCTACAAGGTGCAGGACCCTGGAGTCCTGAGTGGCATCACACATGGTGATGGGGGAAAATGGCTTTCTCCCCCCATTTTCTCACCTTAGCTTCCCTGGGCCTTAGCGACACAGCTGTGCATGCATGTAAAGGTGCACATGCACACTGGAATCAGCAACCCCATTACAACTACCCAGCCTAGTGCCAGCCCCCAATTTGCTTGACACTACCACTGACTCACCACTCGGCGGCAGCCAAGAGTCTGGAACTTTTCACCTACCACTCTGGGAGAGGAGAGCAGCCAAGAAGTCACTCAGTCCTCTCCCAGCACTCCCCCCAGCTGACCCATCTGTCAGCCTGAGCTTGTTCCCGAACCCAGGTCACTAGTGTGGGAAAGGTAAGGCACTCAAGGCACCTCAGCCCTCTGTGCCACTGAGCTGGCCCCCAACATTGATAATTTTATGTGGACAATAGTAAATGGAGTCCACAGTGAGTAATAGTAAATGGAGTCCACAGTGAAGAAAGGAAGGTTACTAGTGGGGTACCACAGGGTTCAGTACTGGGGCCGGTCCTTTTTAATGTCTTTATAAGTGACATTGCAGAGGGACTGGAAGGGAAAGTATGTCTCTTTGCAGATGACACAAAGATCTGCAACAGGGTTGATACACAAGGTGGGGTGGAAAGGATGAAAAGGGACTTGGCAAGGTTGGAGGAATGGTCAAATGTATGGCAGCTTAGATTCAATGCAAAGAAGTGCAAAGTAATGCACCTGGGAAACAAAAACCCAGGGGAAGAGTACACAATGGGGGGTGAGATACTGACAGCAACACAAATGGAAAGGGACCTGGGGATAGTCATATCAGATGACCTAAAGGTGTACCAGCAATGTGAGAAGGCAGTAAGGAGGGCTGGGGGGATACTGAGATGCACAGAGAGAGGCATCACCAGTAGAAAACAGAAAGTTGTTAGCCCTCTGTACAGACAGTTGGTAAGACCACATCTGGAGTACTGTGTACAGTTTTGGAGACCTCATCTCCACAAAGACAAAGACAGGGTGGAGGCTGTCCAGAGGAGGGCAACCAAAATGATGCAGGGTCTGCATCAGAAGACGTATGAAGAAAGACTAAAGGAACTAAAGATGTATAGCCTCGAGGAAAGGAGGGAGAGAGGGGACATGATAGAAAACTTTCAAATACTTCAAGGGAATCAACAAAGTCCAAGAGAGTAGCATCTTTCGGAAAAAGAAATGTGCAAAAACAAGGGGGCACAATTTGAAGATAGAGGGGGGGTGGCTGAGAGGTAATGAGAGGAAATATTTCTTCACAGAGAGGGTTGTGGATACATGGAACAGCCCTCCTGAGGAGGTCGTAGATTCAAAAACAGTGGGGGAATTCAAGAATGCATGGGACAGACATAAGGCAATTCTAGTGGGGGATATGAGGAAGTAGGCTGTTGGTTAACTAGGATCTGCAGCTTATCCATTAGGTAGGGAAATGGGCAGACTAGGTGGGCCAAGCAGTCCTTATCTGCTGTCAAATTCTATGTTTCTATGTTTCTATGTTTCTATGATAATGACCTTTAAAGCAGCATAGCGGCCGTGGTGGCTCTGACCAGAGTTTGTTTTTGTATTCCAGGGGTGCAAATATTTGAATACTCATTAGAATGTATTTGTTATTTGGGCTAAAAATACTAATACTAATAATAATAATAACAATAATAATACTTTATTTTTAAAGCACCTTTCCAAAACCAAGGCACTATACAACATTACAGCATATAAAAACAATAAAACATAACAATTTCCATACAGCCTGTTAGACAAGTAGATAAATATATTAAAAATAATCATTCTGAGTAGGCCAGAAATGTCTTTGAAAAGCTACATTCATTCCAGCTGGTCAGGACTGGTCCCATGGTCCCTTTGACACCCTCCTCAAGTGGTTTAATGCTCTCCACTCCCCCCGTCCTCTCTACAATGGAATCTATTGTTTCAAACTCAAAAGTGGCTCTAGCATATTGCCAGCTCACATAAACATCTTATAATATATCCTGATCTCTAGCTTTACTTTTCCAGCCAAAGATAGCCATTTGTTAAGTTGTGTCTCCTTTCTGACTCACTACCCATGAATAGGTTTGATGGGGGTAGAAGGTAAAAAGAATTCAAGCTAGTCAGCAGTCCCCACTCTAGAAATCAGAACCTGTTGCTGACTGTTATCTTACTGTTACTTGATAGTCTCTTGGGGGTGTTTTGTGCTTTATTGATGATGCTGCACAGACTGATTGCTTTGTCTGCTTAGAGCCATTAATGATGAGCAGACTGGTCCTCCCTTTCCCAGGCATGCTCTGTAGGCTGTCTTTTAACATCAGCATTGCAATTGGTATTGCCTTTCAGGTTAGGGAATGGAGGCCACTGAACAGCTACAATTATCTCTGCCTTCTATTGCTTCCCCGATCATAAATTGGGGCTAGACGGGGGGGTGCTACATAAAAAATGGACATTTTTGGCTCAGGAGGAGTCAAGCTAGGGAAAAGATTACTTTGGTACTTTGGTGTTTTAGGAGAATGGGTTCACTGAAGGTGCTTTTAGCCTACTCCTCCACTGTACAGTGGTTGCCCATATATTTTCCCAGGTGTCCATGATAGTATCTAAGCTTTTTTTTAAAGCAATCTATGTTTGGAGATTCAACAACATAATTGGGCAAGTTGTTCCAGTATTTTACCACTCTTTGACAAAAGAAGGATCCCATTTTGTTTCAGTTTTAAAATGTTTATCCCACTTATAGTTTGCTATGACTGCTGGAGTTGAATGATAGCTCTTTAAATACAAGTCCCATATTGTACATTAGTTTACTATTTTTTATTACATTATATACTAATATAAGGTCACCCCAAGACATCTTCTCTCTAAGCTGTGTAGTCCCAGTAAATGTAGACTATCACTGTAATTAAGATTTTGTGTGTCATAGATTGATTTTGTGAACCTCCTATGTACCCTCTCACTTTTAAGTTTATCTTTTTTAAACTGTGGAGACCAAAACTGGGAACAGTAATCAAGGTGTGGGTTACCAGACTTTTGAATAATGAAGCTAGTACACTCTATGCCTACTGTAAAAATGTCTTTTGATGCAACCAATAATTTTATGATGCCCTAGTAGGTGCAGCTGAACTATTAGATCGAAATGACAAGTTCTGTTATATCACAATCCATAGGTCCAGTTCCTTCTAACAGCTTTTAACATGGATGATCCTAAATAGTAATTAGCACAAGGATTGTTCTTGCCTAGCTGGAGCACTACACATTTATCAGGGTTGAACAGCATTTTCCAACTTTCACACCACTTATGAAGCAAATCGAGGTTAGTCTGCATCTGGGCAACATCTACATTATTGGAGGTTTACCTCCAGTTTTGGTATCATCAGCAAATGTGTTGACATATCCCTGTAAACCATAGTGCAGATCACTGATGTATATATTGAACAAGACTGGGCCCAGCACAGAGCCCTATGGCACTCCACTGGTGACTCTAATATAACCTGAGGCACCACCATAAATTCTGACCTTTTGTTTTCGGTTTGTTAACCAGCTTTTAATCCAATATATAATTCTGTTGTCCAGGTTTAATCAATCAAGTTTTGTAATTAATTTACCATGGTGTACTCTGTCAAAAACTTTGCTGATATCCACATAGATGACTTCACATGGAATTTTGCCATCAAAGAGTTCACTGATGGGCTCATAAAATGATATCAAGTTGGTGGCACACGAGCAACCTCTAGTAAACCTGTGCTGTTTTTATCAATTGTTCCTGTACTATTTATGGTATCCAATATTGTTTCTTTGAATATACTCTCCATTATTTTGCCCATGATTAAAGTTAAACTAATAGGTCATTCATTGTTCACAGATTGTTTGCTGCCTTTTTTTATGGACTGGAATAACAGTGGCAAATCTCCAATTTTCGAGTACGAAACCAGTGTTGAAAGATGTAGAATAAATTTCACTCAGGGATTTTGCTAAAAGATATGCCAAGTTTTTAAGTGTATGTGGATGCACATCATCATCAGGTCCTGGTGTTTTTCCTGGTTTGATTTTAACCAGTTATGAGTGATTTAGTCGACATTTAATAATTTGCTACCCATTTCCTCTGTAGATCTTGAACTGTCGATATTATCAAGTGTTACCGGTTCAGTATTGTTGAAATCTGAACCAAAATAATTATTTAAATGTTCGCCCATAAGTGCCAGATTTTCAATTACTGATCCCTCAGTTTCAAGTGGTCCAATATTTGAATTTCTACCCTTTATAGAATGAATGTAACTGAAGAAGGCTTTTGAGTCTTTAGCGTTTCTGGCTATAGTACATTTCACTTCTTCTTACCTTTTCTAATGGCATTTCTACATTTTTTGAGGTCACTCTTGTAAAAGTCATAAATGATACTGCTTGGGTTATTCTTAAACCTAGTGTATGATTATTTTTGAGAGTCCCCTTATACTTCACTTAACCCATTTGGGCCTAATCTTATTTTGTGTGATTTTCTTTTTTTGGTATGTACCCATTTCTCCTGAAGATCTAATATTTTATCGCTAGGAATTTGTCACATGTCTATTGCATTCTTGCCATCAAATAATCGCTCCCATTGCCAAATGCAACACTGTCTTTCCATTTCTGTAAAGTCTGCTTTATTGTATTTTTTTTTCTCTCTGGATTTTTATGGTATTTTTTGAAATATTGTTAACAACAACCTGTATCATACAGTGATTATTGCTGCCAAGTGGGTGAATCACATTACATTTAATTACCCTGTTTCTATTTTTAATGTTAGTCAAGACCAGATCTAATACATTTCTACCCCTGGTGGGTTCGGAGACTAACTGATCTAGTTCACATTCAGTCACTTTGTCCATTAATTCAGAGTCTGTTTGACTAATAACAATATTATTTTCCCAATCAATGTTGTTGATATTGAATCCATCAAAAATGATATATTTATTAGTCCTGTGTCTGCTTTGTATTGTATTAAACAGCTTTGACTGTAGTCGTAGCTAATACTAGGTGGACTATAGCAGGTCCCAGTTATAAGTGGTCTTTGGTTGCCTTCAGTTTTGATCCAAAGACTTTCTGTAATAACACTACCTTTCTCTGGTAGTGAGGGTAATAATCTGCTGGTGAGTTTGTTTGTGACATAAATTGCCACTCCTCCACTTCTGTGACACATATGGTTAAAATGGTATAGGGTGTAGCCGTTAATTTGCTGTCCCCAGTCTACAGAATCATTCCATCAAGTTTCAGTTATTAATATTATGTCATAATTATGTTTGTTTTTTCAATCAATAACTCATCCATTTTGTTGTTTAAACTTCTGGTATTTTATGATAGTATACTAAGTTTAGTGATGCTAGTCATGTGAGATTTATTGTGTTGCCTAGTCAGGGCAGAAGAAGTGTGATGTGATTTGGGTTTCACCTCCCCACAGTACTTAGTCTAACTGTACTGGATTGCACTTTTTAATCTTCTTTCCAGGACTGCTGCCCCTCTCTTGTTTAAGTGGATACCATCTCTATTAAATAGATCAGTATGACCCATAAAAGAGTTTTGGGTTGTGTTAACAATACATATACTGTGGTATGCTGTGTTAAAAAGACACATACTGTGGTATGTTTGAACAACAACAGATGCAGTTGTATGGACGAGGAGGGAGGTGGGTAAAGAGTGGGAGTCCACAAAGAGGGTGTAGAGGGGTCATGGAACCAGCCTCAGCCATCTGAGGAGAGCCAGACATTTTTTACATATATTTTTTTACATATATTTTTTACCTTTGTGATATTTTCTTTTCTCCCCAAATACAGAAACCACAAATAGTGGAACATATTTGTTATTCACTCCTGAATAATAAATACCCCATTAATTGTTGTACTCAAGAATTAATATGTATTAGTCTTCCCATACCCTTACTGTATACTTATTAGCCAATTAGACTGTGAGAATCTGGGCCATAGGCTTATATTATTTAATAGTAACTTATTTAATTGGATATAGGCAATCTGGATACTGAACAGAGTTTTTTGGGGTTTACCTATGTGCTCCTATCTCTTTGTCTTAGGAGCAGTTGAGTGTAAGAAAATGTGATTTTAATATACTGTAGCACCTTTCACACACTTTGTAAAGTACTTTTTCAACACAGTGAGTTAGATACTGGTAGTGCATTGGCTGTATGCAGTATACATGCAGTATTTATTAAGCATGATAATACCATATACACAGACATATTGCATTGGTACTGTACTTGTGTTTCTGAGTGTGGAAACACTGGCCAAGTCATTGAGGATCATGCCCCTGGTTGCTGAAAAATGCCATGGGCTCATCACCTTCCTCATAGATTCATAGATTCTATCAGCAGATAGGGACTGGCAGGCCCATGCAGTCTGCCCATTTATGCTAGCTCTCAAAGTGACCAGTGACCCTTATTGGTCATTGGCTGAGCTTTTTCCTCCTACCTCCATTATTCTTTTATTTCTGTCCCATGCATGTTTAAAACCCACCACAGTATGGGCTGCCATCACCTACTTGGGCAGGCTTTTCCATGCATCCACCACCCCTTCCATGAAAAAGAAATTCCTAACATTTCCCCTTATGTGGCCACCCTTTAATCTCATGTCATGTTCTCTTATCCTGGCACTACTGTTGAGCTAAAATATGTTGTCCAGTTCTACCTTATTTATGCTCTTAAGGTATTTGAATGTTTCTGTTATGTCACCTCTCCCCATCCTCTGTTCCAGTGTGTACATATTTAGTTCCCTCACTCTCTCCTCATAAGGTTTGTGATGTCATCTGTTCACCATTTTGGTCACCCTCCTCTGCACCATCTATATTTTGTCAATGTCCTTTTGAAGGTGTGGTCTCCAGAACTGTACACAGTACTCAAGGTGAGGTCTCACCAGGGTGCACCAGCTCGGCTATCCCCTCGGCTCTGAGCCCCCTGAGGAAGGGTCACTCTATCTGCCCCAGGCGCTCTATCTACAATTCGGCCGGGCTGGGCTCAGCTCAGGACAGGAGGTAGTCCTGCCTGTGGTATTTGGCTGATGGTTGGTGTTGCCATCGCCTATCCCCGAGGGCAGGGTATTTGCATTTTTTTCCTCCAGTTTCCCCCAATGCTCAGTCGTGCAATGGCATCAGTGGCACTATTGCCAATGCCTGCTGTAGCACCGCCTCCTCGGAATGCATAATGACGCAGACTCGGCATTCCTCTGGTCTCCACCAGAGGTCACCCCTGTGTGACGTGTCCCCTGGAACCCTCCCTAGCAGGAGAGAGCAGTCCTCTGGACACTTGATCTCCTCCCTCTCCTGCTGACCCCCAATGACCCGAGCTTGTTCCCTAACCAAGGTTGCCAGCATGGCATGAGGTGTGGCATCCAATGCCTCAACCCTCAGCACCACTATGCCAGCTCAACAGGGTCTTGTACAGTGAAACCATTACCTCCCTCCTTCTGCTTATGATTTCTCTTCTGATTCATCCCACTGTCCTTTCCCACTGTCTTTGCAGTCTGCCTAGTGGCTTTCAAATCACCTGTGATTATGACCCCCAAGTATCTCTCCTCCTTAGTTACTGTCAGCAGCTCCCCCCCATCCTGTAGCATGCTCCAGGGTTCCTGCTCCCCACATGCATGATTTTGCATTTCTTTGCATTAAACCTTAGCTGCCATGCCCCTGACCATCTCTCCAACTGTTCCATGTCTCTTTTCATCCTTTCCACCCTCTCCGGGGTATCCACCTGTTGCCAATCTTGGTGTCATCCACAGACAGGCAAACCTTTCTCTCCAGCCAATCTGCTATGTCACCAACGAAGACACTGAAAAGGACTGGCCCCAGTACTGACCCCTGAGATACCCGACTGGTCACCTCCCTTTCCTATGATTGGGTTCCATTTACCACTACTCTCTGTTTTCTGTCCCTTAACCAGTTGCCAGTCCAGTTCACCTCTTTGTGTCCCACCTCCAGGCTGCCTAGCTTGTTGACCAGTCTCCTATGTGGGACTGTGTCAAAGGCTTTGCTGAAGTTGAGGTAGGCAATGTCTACTACCCCCCTCCCTTGGTCTACCACTTTTGTCACCCAGTCAAAGAAATTTATCAGATTTGTTTGACAGGATCATCCTGCAGATAACTCATGTTGCCTGAGATCCACCAGCCCATTGGCTACTAGGTGTTCCACAATTCTTTCCTTGAGGAGTGCCTTCATAATCTTCCTGACTACAGAGGTTAGGCTAACTGGCCTGTTATTCCCTGCTTCTTCCCTACTACTGTTCTTGTGAAGAGGGATGGTGTTTGCCCTTCTCCAGTCCTCTGGGACCACTCCAGTGTCTAAGAACTGGGATGTATGTCATCTGGACCCATGGCTTTGTCAACCTTTAACTTTGCCAGTTCCTCTAGGAACCTCTCCTCTGTGAATGGACTTGTGTTATCTCCCTGTCATTAACTTCCCTGAAGTCCATCTGTGGGCCTTGCCCATCCCCTTCCTCAGTGAAGACTGAACAGAAATATTTATTCAGGATTGCTGCTCCCCCCCCTGTCTCCCTCCTCTATCTGCCCCCGTCCCCCTCTAAGCTTTGCTATTCCCCCCTTTGTCCTCCTTTTCTCATTGATGTACTGGAAAAAAATGCCTTGTCCCCCTATTTAACTGACTGAGCTATTCTCTCCTTCATTTGTGCTTTAGCACTCCTTACTGCCTTTTCTGCCTGACTCAGGCACTTATAGCACCTCATCTTCTCTTCGTGTCTTCTTATACTTTCTGAAACAGATATATGTTCCCACTGGGAATCAAACCACTGATACTTTGCTTTCAAGTCCAAGACACATCCACTGCACCACCTGAATCATTTAGGAAGCCTCCAAGTATTGACAGAAAGAATCTTAATTTAATGTCTTATACAAAGGATCACACCTCCAGGAGCTCAGCCCCCTATCACCACTGCAGCCAGTGCAGCAAGACTGGGACTTGACCCTATGGCCATCTGATTTTCCTGGCCTATAGGGGTGAGAGCTACAGTACCAACTAAGACACTGACATAATTTGACAAGATAGTCATTTAATGGTCCATTTACTGTACAACAGTAGTTATTTCATCTGATATTTGTAAAAATAGAGCTGGCATTGAACTGGACAATGACGCATAGAGTAAATATCAGATCTAAGTAAATAAATGGAGCAGATCCGAGACAGATATAAAGAGTGGCACTGTCCATCAGACAGCAATCATATTAAACACATTTTTATTAGTCCATCTCAATATATTTTATAGCTCAAATAACAAAATAAGTACTTGAAACTGATTAGCAGCTACATTAAGATTAATTTTTCAATTTCCTGATATAAATTGATAAACAAAAAGGATACTACATTTTCAAATATGCAGCTGATAACTGAGTCTTTATTTGGTATCAGTAGCTTGGATACAGCAGTACTCGGGCAAGGTGGAAAACAACATTTAACAACCAATGAACTGCTGTGAACCTGAAGAATATTTCTATATATTTATTGACACATGCAGATATAGAACGTGTCCTTACCATCCAGGATTGAATGTCTATCTCTGAAGTTCAAAGTGATTTTGAGACTAAATCCCTTAGAAACTGCTGCAAGATGCCAGCCTACCAGCAAAGCAATAGTGCTACTGCTTGCAATGTGTATGACTAGGATTTGGGAGTGAACCCAAGGTGTCAGAAGGTCAGCTGGGGAAGGGGATCAAGTATCCGTAGAATTGCTGTCCTCCTCCGGCGGGAGGCGGGGGAGACAGAACGAGTCTGGCACTTGCCAACCCTAGTGGAGGCTGGGGGAAAGGCAGTCCAAGCCAGCATGTCAGGGGGCATGACTTGTATCATAACATCACTGCATGCCACGCCTCCCAGGAAACTAGAAAGGAGGAAAAGCTGGTGGCAGGATGGCATCGAGCACTCACAGGCCCCACACTTGAGCAACTGGGCACACCAGCCAAAACTGGATTCTAACCATGGTGGGGCTTGGGGAACTCTGCTGACCATGCCAGGAGGTGCAAGCCCTGGGGAAAGATGGCTGATGGGAAGTCCCAGTGGACAATGTGGTATCAAAGCTGTGACACTCAACAAATGGGGACTGACCAGAGAAGGAGAAACAGAAACTGAAAAAGAAACTGCTGCAAGGTATTCTCAGAATATCCAGGTTCTTGTCTATGGTTTCTTTCACATCTCTTTTTCAGATTTTGAAATGGAGATGCAAACATCTCAAAGCAGATATGACTATGCAGAGCCACCCTGAAATGAAAGTCATCTGTGGTATAATTTTGCTAATGTTTAAAAACAAAGCAAAATTGCAAGGTTTTGCTCTCCAACATTTATACATTTATTTATTTATTTGAAAATTAGTGACCAGGACAGTCACATTGAGTCAAAGCTCATTTCCACGTGTGTCCTGGGGGACAAAGGAAAGGGAGTACAACAATACAATAATACAGTGTACACAGCACCAGTGAAAAGGTACAGAGTAAAGAGCATAAAAGTGTACACGTCAACATTTTTTTTGCCTTTTTTTAGTGTTTTGGTAACTAAGTAAGGCCCACTAGGCACACAAGTGCCTGTTTTCAGGGGTGACCTGGGAGCACTGGAGTGGTTAAGTGACTTGTTTAGAGTCACACAGTATGCAAGTGGAGGTTGTGGGAATCAAATCCAGGTCTGCTGCATGTACCAAGCTCATCCACAACTCATCACTCTAATATCTAGGCTATATTGCCAGCCCCATAATATAGTACATAGTACAAGTGCAATGACAATGCAGGAAGCAAACAGTGGTACATTTAGCACCACTGAAGTGCCAAGTAAGTGACCAGTGCAGGTAATAAAGTAACAGTGCAATAGGTGTTGGGAAGACTATATCAGGCGGGGTGGGGGGGGGAGAACCCAGGAGGGAGCAAAACACAGTGGTGGTAGGGCCAAATAGGGAAGCATGAGATAGAGGGATGGCTCTAAGAAAATTTGAAAAATACTTGAATTGTAGCAGAAGCCAAACTGCAAAGATCAACATGTGATGAAAAAATATGAAAGGGAACCAAGGTAAACCTAAATGGGTCAAGCCTGTTTTGACTATTAAACTGTAGTTGCTTCTTTTCCTGTTCTCAGGTTATGTCATTATGTCACTTCAAAAGATGTACCTATTTTGTATATTGCAGGGAATGACTATTACATATTTCTTAATTAATTTTGAATTCATTTACTTTGGTTAGTCCAACTGTGATGTAACCCCTGGTTGTCATTGGGTGCCTGCTTCTGCCCTGTTTTAATGATTGAGGGACTAAAGTCCAGGGAGGACGAGTGACTTGCTCAAGGTCTCACAATGAGCCAGCAAGAGTGGGGGGATATTAACAGAATTTGCCAGGTCCCAACTCCTGTGCTTCAGTCACTGGACCACATAGCTTCTTTCTAGGCAGGCCTAGATCTGAATAACAGTATTATTTTATTTTGTATGTGTGAATTTTACACATTGCTACTAGTCTGATTTTTCAACATATGTAAATCTGACATAATATTGTTTGTAAAAGCTGAAATCATATCTTCTCTTAGCCTTCTGCAGGAGGCAGTATAGCACAGTGGTCTAAGGCTCTGAACTGCAAATCTGGTGACATCTAGCAGACCAGACCTAGGTTTGAATCCCACAGCTTCCACTTGCATACTGTGTGACCCTGAGTAAATCACTTAACCTCCTTGTGCTCCCAGGTCGCTCCTGTAAAAAAGCTTTCAGCTTAGTGTGCTATACCTGGTTAAACAACTAAAAAATTATTTTTCCTGGGGCAGATATGCAGTGGAGTCAGCCAGGATGCAATGCTCATATCACAGTTTCTATGCAGAACATGCTGCAGAATACTTAAGGAATACAATGTAATCCAATGGCATTTGCTCCAGTGTGTCATGCAGAAAAGCATGACATGCTTATTACAGAGTGTTGCATCCTTACTAACTCCACTGCACTTAACTCTTTCAAGACATTCCTTATAGTATAAACTATCCACTCACATAATCATTTTAGTTGTTCTGTGCTGTATCCTCTAAATTTCTCCAGTATCATTTTTCACTTTCAGATATGCAAGGCAAACATATTTTTACAATGAGTTTCGTAGGTGAGTCACTAATGGGTCCAGTTCAGCTCAGGCTGCAGGGAGCTCGACAGTAACAGCCCAAGTATCAGTGAAGCTGATCATGATAGTGATCTTTGCTTGTGGGTAGAAACTTTGTGTAGCTGAAAGGAGCAAACTGCTCTGATCACAAAGTGGCTCAATCCTTTCATCTACATGATACCGCCCAGCAGGCAGCCTCACAATCCTTCCCCTAGTGTCCCAGTTTTACAAATAAACATCTTCCCGCTGCCAAGTATCTTGCCCCCCTCCAAATCCTTCCCTGTGACCTGTCTGTAAAAATAAAACAGCCTCCCACTGCCAAGTATCCCACTCACCATCCTACCAATCCTTCGCTGCACCTCATCCATAAAAGATATTCCTTCCCACTGCCAAATATCCCACTCACTTCCTGATTCTTCCCTTTTGCCCCATCTGTAGAAAAAACACACTCTCCCAATGCCAAGTATCCAACCTATCTCCCTATCCTTTCCCATGTTCCATCCATAAACCTTTAAAAGGAAGCAGTTCAGCAATGACTTCTACCCCTGAATCCTCCACCCCCCACCCCAACCCACTTCTCATTACCCCCACCCCATTGACTGAAAACAAGTTAAGAAGTTAAGTCAGTTAATGTCTTTTTAAAGCATTTTGAACTTTTACTCATCACTGTCATTTCTTAAAATTTTTACACAAAAACTTCAACATTGTTTTTTCTAACCCCACCTCATGAACTAGGTAGGCGAACTATTTCAAATCCCCTCCAAAATGTGTGTTTGCAGTAGCTCTCCAACATCATGTTTCAGATGAGATTTCAAAAATTTCACCTGTTTTTGGGCGAAAATAATACAACACCAACATTATGAAGCAACATTGAAATTCTTCAGTGTTTACTCTTAATAGGGGCTATGCATGTTGGGGGTGGGAACTATGTGCCAAAGGCTTGCATCCCACCTGCGCAACTCTGCACCTACAGGCAGGTGCACACCTGACAGCATTCCCAACCACCAGCTACCTGTCCATGGTCCTACCCTCCTAGCACATGGGTATGCGCAGGTTTGCATGGGGTGGATCTGGGCAGAGTTGCACACCTGGGTGGGCATCCAATGGGATGCCCAGCCGTTCTCCCTGGGGTAACCCATGCCCTCTTCCTCACCCCTGTGGCCAGCAGTACACACCATTGTGGATAGTGTGTAGTGCTGGCATGATCCTCTCTGGCCCCCTGCTAGTTGGGGGTCACGCGGGTGGGGAATTGGGTGTGTAGGTGCTGTGTTGTCCATATCGTGCATCCTGTGCAGGTGGTGCATTGAGTGTGGAGTGTCTCTGCACTGCACATACGTGGTGCAGAAGCACTCTGCACCTTCATGCATAGGCCCCATTGTTACTATTTTTCCAGATTTTGACCACAAATTTTCAGCATAGCCTTTTTGTTTAACCTACCTAATGAACAAGGTAGGTGTAGGCTGGCCCACTGGTGCAGAGGCAGGTTGTCTACCTGCAACGCCGGTGACCTCGGGTTCAGGAATGGACTCAGGATGTCAGAGGGCCAGCCTGGGGAGAAAGATTGAGAATCTGAGGATTGCTCTCTTTCTCTGGGGGGAGGGGTAGAGTATTCAGAACAGCATGGACACCTAGTAGAGGCTGGGTGTACTGAGCACACTCATGCCAAATGTTTAGGGGGGTGGGACGGATGCTGGTCATCATTGCATGTTCATGCCACCACACACTGGGGAAACAATGCTGCTGGCCACCGTGAATGAAGCCCGCCCTCAGCTTCAATAGCTCCCAGTCTGGCCCATTGACCTATTCCGATGTTGCGGCACTCTAGGACCAGTGCCATGACCCTGCCCTGGGGGGTAAGCCAGGGGGTATCGATGAGGGACGACCAGTGTTGGAGTACAAATAGGGGTCCATGACCGGGCTGAGAAACTGGGTGGTCGATGGCAGAAAAAAGCATACTGAACAATAAAAAAAAAAGAACGAGGTAGATGTAATTTTTTAAATCCCCTTCAAAACATGATTTTCTCAGTTGCTCTGTGAAATTACTGTTCTGATAGGATATAAAAATTCCACTTGTCTTGATCATAAGGTAGGGTCATACTAAAACTATGTCAAAAATTTGGGGTTAAAATCTCAAAAAACAACTAAGTTGTGATAGATAGAAAGATAGAAGATAGAAGTAGGGCAGTTCAGGGGCAATGTGAGAAAGTATTATTTCACAGATAGGGTAGTGGATGCATGGAACAGCCTTCCTGAGGAGGTTGTGGGGTCTAAAACTGTGGGAGAATTCAAGAATGCATGGGACAGACATAAGGCAATTCTTGTGGGGGGTAGGAAGAATTAGGCTGTTGGTTAACTAGTATCTGCAGCCTATCCTGTAGGTAGGGAAATGGGCAGACTAGATGGGCCTAGCGGTCCTTATCTGCTGTCAAAGTCTATGTTTCTATGTGAAGAAATGCTGACATTCATCAATGTTTACTCATACTGTAGTTTTGCTATTTTACCAGACTGTGACCCCACGTGTTTAAAATAGCCATTTTTGTACCACACGTCATGAACATAAAGTATCATTTTTTCAAATCCTGCAGAAAATGTCTTTTCACACTTGTGCTGCAAAATTATAATTTGGACAGGATTTCATAAATGAGATCTGTCAGGTTCATAAGGTGATGTATAACAAGAGCATGTTGAACATTAGCAGTAAAAAAAAGTTATGAACTAATGCTTTCAGTTTTCAATGTTCACTCATAACTTTGCAATATCTTTTATTTTGTTTTAAACCCACATTTGAAATATACTGTACTCATGATTTTTATCCCCATCAAATCCCCTTCCAAAATTTGTTTTTGCTGTTGTTCCACAAAACAATATTTTGAGTCGCATTTCATAAATTATCCCTGTTAAGTTCATATGCTGTGCAAAAAAAAAAAACACTAGTATTTTGAAAATTCAAGGTCATAATCTAAAAAAAACAATGTTATATGTGAACCTCATTTCCCAATCATAACAATTTCACTATTTTAACTTGTGTTATTAATTTAATTATCGCCTCTGCACCATCAGTGCCAAACACCTGCACAGCAAATACAAGTAAGAAAACATTCAGCATTGACAAATGCTTGTTTGTTAGCCACCACAATGGCACACTGTATTCCAAGTGCAACATTACAAGCCCCTTATATACAGTAGGGACAGGATCACATCACTTTCGCTATATGTTGCAATGAGCCGTTTTGAATGCAACCCAGCATCATGAGTGCCTTTATCTGCTGCGACTCTGAATTTCTGCAACAGCTTTAAAGCAGCAGTGCAACAAGAATTATTTTCAAAAAGCTTTAGTTACTATGAATATTAGCATACCTTTCAAATCTACATTTCTTTTTTTTTTCATTTGATATATTTTATTGAATTTTAGCCATTACAAACACAAGAAAATCAAATCTACATTTCTAGATAACTCCTATGTTGCAAACCATGAGTTTTGCTTATTTTCTCAAGCCTAACCCTTGCCAGATCTACAATGCTATTTCTAAGCCAAATGTGGTGACCATCTTTTTTTCTTGAAAAAAAATAAAACATTTATAAAATACTCACAGTTTAATGGCAATAGAAAATACTGGCACAACTGGAAGATGCTTAAAATCTTTTCTAATGAGAAAAATGAAGGGTCACATTTTTTGTATGACTTTTGATGTTTCAGTTTGCCCTTGGGTAATATACCAGTTGTATGTTTGGAGGATTCAAGCACAGTTTCAGTTAACTACAAAGAAAGTTGGATTGACTCCCATCAATTTAAATATAGTGTATGGTGGAATGTGGTTCTGTATGGAAAGCCATACACTACAGAAAATCATTCTGCTGCAGTAGTGATGTCCTCAATAATGCAGAATGACTTTTCATTCTGTATTAGTGAGGACATCATAATACAAGGGACTCCATCAGCAGTTGTGATTGGTCCGTTGATGTGTGAGAGTCGCGCATGTGTGCTGGCCGGCAGCAGTTGTTGATCAAGTGCCGTCAGCAGAGTGGACCTAAAATGGGTAAAAGCGAGTGATTTTTTATTTTACATGCCATCTGAAGACATTGGGACCCACAGAACCGTGTATGGGAAACATACAATACTTGGCTATTCTTCCACCGAGTGGATACAATGCCGACTTAGGGACCTCATCAGTCGGCCCTGTATCTACTTGGTGGAAGAATAACCTTGTAGTGCATGGTAACCCATACACTATCCTATATGTTCTTTATTTATAACATTCACCTATTATAAAGTTACTAACGTTCCGTGGCATGTGGCTGTATCCCTTTAGAACATTGGTGGTCACTCCTTGTAAGGTTCTGGTCTATTTTCTTGTTGACTTTCAGTGAAAAACACCTTCTCTTGATATTATACTTACTCTGGTAATTTGCAGCGAGTATTTCACGCTACTCCAGTATCGCAGAGGATGGATACTGCAACTTACCAGAATTCAGGAAGCAGAGATAAAATAAAGACAAGTGGAGCAGTTGAGTAAGCTGATATCAAGAGAAGGTATTGTTCGCTGAAAGCCAACAAGCAAATAGACAATGGACTTGCAAGGAGTGACCACCAATGTTCTGAGGAAGTGGGCAAATGTAACAAAACATTAGCAACCTAATAATACATGTATGTTATAAATAAAGAACATTTGAAAACATAGGGGTCACATTTTCTGCTGGATTTTGTTGCACTGTTGCTTGAACTTCCCACCAGTTACGATGCCTTGGTCTTTTTCATTATCCATTACTGCTAGTTGTATACTTTTTACAAAGTATATTGACTGGAATTATTTAGGTCTGTATGAAGGACTTTACCATATTAAATTTAATTTGCTACTTGTTGGACTACTCACCCAGTGCATTGAAGACCCTTTCTGGACAGTCTTCTTCACTGGAATCAATCAGCATCATTAATGTTAAACGATATGCAGATGTGATTATTTTACAAGAAAACCCTGATTTCAGGTAATCAAGAAACATATTGAGCAGTATGGGTCCTAACAGTAACCCCTAGAGAATCCAAGGTGACCTCCTTCCAGTCTGCTATCCCATGTGCCACTACTTCCTAAGTCAATGCTGAAACAAGCTCTGTAGTCATTGTGCAATATGTCCTGTGATTGCAAATTTCGTTAGCTTTAGAATCAGCTTCCCAAGTGGAACAATGTAAAATGTTTCACTGAAATCGATGCATATTACATAAACTGCCTTTCACATGTCTACTGCATTTGTTGCCTCCTCATAGAAGACCAACAAATTAGACTACAACAATCACCCCTTATTGAATCCTTGTAGACTCCTTTAATTGTTACAATCTACCCAGGTTTCCATGTTTAATCCTTGATCATCATCACTAGTATATTTCCTAGCAAGTGAGGCCAGAAGGCTCACTTGCCTGTAATTACCTGGGTCACGTCTACTTCCATTTTGAATACAATCCCCATTTGCCTATATTACAATCCAGTTGATTGCTAAAGTTCAGCTCCCAATTTAGTCCAAAGCACTTCACTACACATGACACCAGTCTTGGAAGAAATTGCCACAGACATGTATGTATTTAAAAACTGTACATCTTACAGCAAAGCCATGATATTCTCAATTCAGGATTCTCACCAAAGGCATCAGTAGGCCTCTGCAGGTCCTCCATAATGAATGGACCCTACATGCAGACTACAGTGATCAAGCATACACTCTGAGGAGGGACCTGGCCCTTAAGGAAAGGGAGCCCCTCAGGATGGGTGGTAACCACCCCTCCCCCCACCTTGCAGATGCCTTACCTGTGAGCAAGCCCAATGAGGGGGGCCCTTGACCCACCAAACCAGGTCCCAGGTTGTTAGCCTCTGTTAGATGACATTTCCAGATGGAAGCAGACCCCCCCCCATTCTTACCTACTTAACAGGGAAACTGCTGCTGCTTAATCTGCTACTGATAAAAAAGAAGCCCTGGCTCCTTATCAGGGCTTCCGTTTAGTGTGTGTGTTGGGGGGGGGGAGACATTCTGCCAGTTGAACTGAGCAGAGATTTGAATTCCTGTATTGAATGAAGGAAAGATAAAAAGGAAAAATTAAAAAAGGGGAAGACAAAAAGTTAAGAAGTGGGTAGATGGGGGAAGGTTGAGGAAAAGGGAAGGTTTAGGGGGTAACCTAAAAAAATGTTGTTTGTTGGGCATAATATTTGAAATTCAGATGGCATGCATGGGTGGATATGATTTAAAAATATGCTTTAAATCATTTTATTTGTGTGCATTTTTTCACCCCTCAAATCTTGAATGCAGTGAACGGTGAGTTACAGGGGCACACTTGCTGACACAACAACAGTATGTGAGCAAGGCTCTGGTGCCCCCCCCCCCAACACACACAAACCAAGCACTTCTAAAGCAATATTGCTTATCCTCCAATATGTTTCAGATCTCATGACACTTAAATTAAAAGTAAGGGATTTTCCATGGTGTCCTTGTCATCATTTCCCCCTCAGTGAACCAGGTCCATGTAACCCACCCTCAGAGAGCAGCTGGAATTATGCTGTCACAACTCAGTTTGTCTGTACTAATCAGAAACTACAAATCAATGAATAAATCCCAACACTGCTTTCCTCAACCTCCATCTCCACTGAAAAATTATACATTGGCGTAAGGAAAGACAGTAGAGGGTGGTGGAAGGGGGTGAAAACTCAGCAACCAGAAGGGTCATCAGCGGGGTCCCACAAGGTTCAGTGTTGGGCCTTATCCTATTTAACGTGTGTATGGCAGACATCAGGGAGGGGGTTGGTAGAAAAATGAGTTTGTTCACTGATGACTCTAAACTGGGGGCTAAAGTAGACAGCGAGGAGGGAAGAAGGACACTCCAGGATGACTTTGGGAGGCTGGAAAACTAGGCTTACATATGGCAGTTAGGGTTTAATGCACACAAATGTAGCGTTCTGCACCTGGGTGTTAAGAAACTTGGGTATAGCTACAACTTGGAGGAGTACAACTGACTGTTGCGATGATAACATAGAAACACAGAACTTGACGGCAGAAAAGGACGAATGGCCCATCCAGTCTGCCCAAACCCTGCTCTGAGGAGAAGGATCTGGGGGTGATAATTGATGCTAAATGGAACCACTCAGAGCAGTGCAGGAGAGCAGTGGCTAAGGCAAACAAAATGCTGAGTTGTATTGCCAGGGGAATAACATCCATGAGAAAGTAGGTTATACTTCCCCTGTACACCTTGCTGGTGAGGCTGCATCTGAGTACTGTGTGCAGGTCTGGCACCCCGCCTAAAGAAGGACATCAAACTGCTGGAGAGAGTCCAGAGAAGGGTGACGAGGATGATTAGTGGTCTGGAGGGTTTGTCATATGAGGACAGACTTAGAGAGATGAACATGTACTCTCCGGAGGACAGAAGGGATAGGGGGATATGATAGAGACCTTCAAATTCCTGAAGGGGGTTAACAGAGGGAGCAAGGAGGGACTGTTCATATTGAGGGGGGAAGGGACTATCAGAAGTCATAGTCTAAAGTTGGAGGGGGCAGCAGTACAGAGGAGGGACAAGTGGGCCTTATTTCACAGAGAGGCTGGTGGCATCCTGGCATGTGCTGCCAGATGACCTGGTAAAAATGGTAACTGTAGGAGGTTTCAAGAGGGGTTGGGACAGGCACAGGGTCAGGGTACAGGCTGGAGGTATGGTGAGCACCAGAGATATACAGGGAAAGGAGTTGGGAGCGAGGGAGGAATTAAGGGAGGGAGGTAGAGCAGCTACTGTACATTACCAGTTAGCTGTGTAGTGCAGATGTTTCAGACCGTTAGGCCTAATCTACTGGCAACTATGTATGTATGTATGTATTACAATCCATGGCTGGACCTGGAAGAGGATAGAAGTCTTTATCATTTAATAAGCTCTTAGTTCTTACTTGTCCTCCAGCTGACTGGCTCTTCTTGTCCTGGTGCAATCATGAGGGCTGCACCCTACCCTCTCCATGGTTGTGACTTAGCACCTGTCTTCTCCACTGCTGCATATCTGGTTTCTGTACTGCTGCAACATGGAGCAATACCTTTTTCCCTGTTAAGACCTAGCAACCAGATTTCTTTATTGCTGCAGCCTGACAATTTGCCCTGTCCCTCTCCAACACTGTATCCCAGAAAACTATCTTCTCCACCCCTACAGCATAGTGTGCTACCATTTCCATGCTTACATCCATACAACTTGACCTGCATAGTCAGATCTAGAATGTTTTTAAGGGGTAGCATTTTTTCAAAAGAGTAGCACTGTTCTCCAGAAATGTAAAATGTTTAAAGCTCAGATTCAGGTAAATTAGCTACTGGTTTCTGACCTAAGGGTTTAATGGGTGCTCATTTGCTATGCAGCTGGATCTGTTAGTGATGCCCTGCTCACTGCTATGATCTTGGACCAAGCCATGCCCACCTTTGCAATTCAGGGCCCAAATGGGGCTCCAATGACTCCACTACTGCAGCACAGTGCACTTCCCTCTTTACTGGTATGGCCAGACACCAAGCCATCTCCATCGCTATGGCTCAGGGCCCTGATGACTCCACCCCAGTGGGCAGTGCCATCTTAGTTCTATAGAAGCAGTTAATGGCCTGTTCTCTGCACAGCTAATACCTGGCACTCTGCGCTCTTCAACACTGTGACCCAGCGCTGTGTTCTTTGCACCACTGAGACCTGGCACCTTGTCCTCTTCACTTCAGTGATTAGCAACCTGCCTTATCCCTTGCTTCAGCATGTGCCCTGGCCTCTCCACTGCTGCAGTCATATACTCTCTGCTACTGTCTGGGTATCTCAGTTCTCCACTACTGCAGTGCTGGGTCTTTCCCTCTTTACCACTGCAGTCTAGGGTCCTTTGGATTCCACCACTGCAACTTGATGCCCTTCCATCTCCACCACTGAGGCAAGACACCTGTTGTCTCCACTACTATGAATCAACAACTTATTCTTTCTTCAGCAGCAGCCCAATGTGCCAGACAATGAACCATTCCTTCCCCACCACCACAGATACGGCTTGCTCTCTATTACAACTGTACACCATTATGGCTGGCCCATATCCTTATCATCAGTGTGGCTAAATACACTGCCTGTCCCATTTATAAGGCCAATCACTTTTGGTAGTAAATGCAATTAGGAAAAGTTGATGGTGAGCATTTCCACCACATCGAGATACTCCGCCAGAGGTACTAGTTAAAATACGTATTTTTAATTTTTCAAAATTAATAAGTTGTAGTACTTTCCTGTTATTCAGCAGCCATTTAGACACTTTCAAGATGCCTTGGACTCACTCTGTCTTTCAGATGGTGTGCTGCCAGGGTAGTCTGAGGTGGGCTTGTGATCTTTGAGTAGGTTGTCTCTACAGGGCCAACAAGACCACTACATTCCTGCAGTTGCCCTGGCTACTAAAGGAATGGGTGTTAAGGCTGCAGTCTCACTAATTGCTCCTTTTGGAGCTGGGGTACAGTTTTTTTTTCAAACTGTCAAATTTCAAAGCCTGTCAAAAGTTGTATTAGTAGGGTAGTGCTATCTCCTTTTCTGAAGTCACCTAGTCGGAGTGGTATGATGGCTTTTCACCCTGCTCCCAGATTGTATTATCCCCCTTTCAGATTTCAGCAGTAGGATTGGAATGGTCCACCAGTGGTTTTAACCAGAAGAATTTTGCTTCTTTTTGGGATCCTTGGTGTTGTAGGTGTCCAGTCTGCTGGCTATTGAGTTTTCTTGTAGTAGAAAAAAAATCCTGTGTTTCAGTTTTTGGAGGTGTGACAGGAATAGGTGGGTGATGTGCTAACTGCAAAACTGGGAGATGTTAGATATGCCACTGGGCAGTGGAGTCACTGGACACCTTAAAAGAGAAGGCATGGCACAGTACTACTTAAATGCCAAGTGTCCTTTTTTTACATGTATGATGGATTTCATTCTTTAAGGTATCAAAGAGTATGGCAAGAGAAAATAAACAAAATATGTTCTTTTTTATGTATCACAGAAACCATATCATAAGCAACAAACTGAAATATCAGCAACAATACAGTGTTACGCAAAAACAGCAAGTAAACTGCTTGCCAGTATTAAAATAACTTATATAGACAGTAATGCATGGGTGTGGGTGCACAGATGATTTTTTATACATCCCAGGGGTGGGATACCTATAAAACAAGGAGAGTGAAGTTTGAGTGGTCTATCAAGGTATCCCACAGTGACAATGTGTAAAAAAAAATCTGAGCCCCACTCCATGATTAATTTTAAAATTAAAAGTTTATTAAATATTTTACAATACAGAAACAGATCCACACCAGTAATAGTTTTACATGTCATGATCATAACAAGTGAGGGATCCTCCCCACTCCTCCGCAAACTTTAAAATGCTCCCTCCTCACAAATCAATCTCATAATCCTCACCCACTCTCCCTTCCACATCCCCACACCCCACCCCAATCCCAGCATGGTAGGAACTCTATAAATCATCTAGACAGCTTATGATAAATGCCAGTACCAAACAAATTACAAAGAATACAGAGAATAAAGAGGACCCCAAATTTTCTTGAATCTGGCTAGTTGATTGTGATGGCTAGCAATCATCTTTTCTGTTCTGAGATTGGCTAGTAGTTCATGCAACCATTCAGTATAAATAATTGTGTGAACATCTTTCCAATGTTTTAGTACAAGTTTCTTGACCTACATAGATATGAGAGCCATACGGTATTTACAGTTCCGGACACCAACCTCTATAAAGTCCCCTAAGAAACAAATTTTTGTTGTAAGTAAGTCTTCTATCCCTAACAGTGGGTCCACCTTTTGTTTAATATAGGTCCATAATAGGGCCCCCTTGGAGCAGTCCCAAAAGATATGCAGCAATATACCTTCTGCCTGTTGGCACCTTGTACAGGAGGAAGGTGTTGCATTACTAAACTTGGCTAACCTCTCTGGAGAAGAATAGAGATTTTGAAGAATATGGAATTGCATTAGTCGAAATCGATCCTGAGTTACAAATTTGTGACAGCCTTTCCATAATGCACTCCAGTTTTTAGGTAGATCTGGAAAATGGGATGTCTAATATGCTGTAGGGCCTATATGTTCTGGGTAGATCCAATTATACGAGTCCAAAAATTTTAGACACTGTATGCAGGGACCCAGCAAGAGGACCCAGCTCTGGGTGAATCTGAAAACTTGGGGGCAGTGGGGGAGGGGGGGACTCCAAAAAATTGTACCAAACGGTGTTTTAGTTGGTATACCTTAAAAATATAAACACCAGAAGTGCCGGATTTGGATATGATCTCTGGAGAGGTAAGCCAGCTGCCTGCTTCTTGCACAAAATATGTATGAGGGAGGGAGGCTAGCTGAGGTAACCATGAGGATGGGAGCATTTGCCTTCAATTTTAAAATTGGGATTACCCATGACGGGCTGAGTGATATCCTGGACGAGGTTGTATTTAAGAAAAGTACAAAGTTGGGAGTGGACTCTGATGGAGGTGCCAATTGGTGAAGTGAGTAACTCTGGAGAAAGAGACTTTGGCTTTACATGTAAAAGGGCAGCAGGAGAAAGGCCATGAGATCTGATCTGGGCTTGCTCAATATGAAGCCAAATGGGCATATAGGAGGATGGATCTTGAGTCATTTCTGGAGCTAACCACCTAAGGTATTTACAGCTTGGCTGCCCCAATAATAAAAACCCATGTGAGGAAGACGTAAGCCTCCTCTAGTTTTAGGTACAATTTATAATAAGCCATATGTGGTCTCTTACCTCTTACGGGAGGCAGTATAGCGCAGTGGTCTAAGGCTCTGAGCTGCAAATCTGGTGACATTCAGCAGACCAGACCTGGGGTTGAATCCCACAGCTTCTACTTGCATACTGTGTGACCCTGAGCAAGTCACTTAATTTCCTTGTGCTCCCAGGTTGCACCTGGAAACAAGTTCTGGCTTAGTGTGCCTTTTCTGGTTAAACAATTTCCCCTATCCCCTTCCCCTTACCTGCCCATATAAAGTCTGTGTTGAGACCATGTACTTTTTTAAACCAGGAGAGAGGAAGCCATAAGTTAAGGGGATTGATGGGATAAAAAAGGCAAGGAATGGCATTCATTTTTATCAGATTAATTCTGCCCCAAAGAGAAACGGGGAGGAGAGACCATCTCTTCAAATCTTGGGCAAGCGTTTGAAGGAGGGTATCTAGATTTGCCTCCTAGTAAGGTCAATTCCCAAATATCTAAGAGTGTTAGGCTCCCAAGAAAGTCCAAGAGCAGATATCATAGGCTTCTGAATGTTATAATTTAGGGGAAATACTACTGTTGTATCAAAATTTAATTTATAGTTCAATAGGGCACTAAATTCTTTAATAATTTCCAACATGGGGAGGATAGAGATGGCCGGGTCTCAATTGGAGGAGAAGGTAATCAGCATATGCAGATACTTTGACTTCATGGCCTTCTATATTATTACCTTGCACCAGTTGGCACTCCACTAGTCTACAAATCAGGGGTTCTAAATATCAGTTAAAAAGGAGGGAGGAGAGGGGACAACCCTGTCTGGTACCCAACTGAAGTGGGAACAAGTCTGATAGTTTCCCACTACTATAAATATGGGCAGTTAGGGGATTATAGAAAGCCTGAATCCATTGTAGAAATTTGGAATGGAATACAAAGGCATGCAAAGCCCTAAAGAGAAAGAGCCAATTAACTCAATTGAAGGCCTTCTCGGTGTCCAGGGAAACCAACACTGCCAGATGTTCAGTGTCCCTGGACACCGAGAAGACATGGGCCAGAGTTCGTAGATGATCTACAGAAGACCTACCACTCATGAATCTGACCTGTTCTGGGCCAATGATGTTGGGTAGAATTAGATTAATGCTATCAGCTAGAAGTTTTGCAAGAATTTTAATGCCTTGGTTGAGAAGGGATATTGGCCTATAGTTTGTAACCAACTCTAGTTTACTGGGTTTAGGCAGTAAAATGATTAAGGCTTCAAAAAGGGTTCTATCAGACTCTGTACCCAAAAGAATATGTTGGAAAAGGGACTGTAATAGTGCTCCCAACTGGTCAGCAAAAGCTTTATAGAAGTTGGAAGAAAAACCATCTTGCCCTGGAGCTTAGTCAGTGGGGAGATCTTTAATTACTTTTAAGATTTCCGCCTCTGCGATGGGGGACAGGAACTTCTGTAGTTGTATCCTGGAGAGAGAAGGAAGATGGGAATTCTTGAAGTAGTCATCAAGAGTCTGAGGAGAGGGTGGATTTACCATAGGGCCATACAAATGCCTGTCATATTTTTCTAATTCAGTCACAATATCTTTAGTGGAGGTCTTTAGGGAGCCATCTTCAGGAGAGCAAATGGCAGCAGTGAGCTTGGCTGATTCTTGTTGCTTAATTCTCAAAGCAAATAATCGACAGGCTTTCTCCCCATGATCTGTATAACTGGTTTTGGCCTTCAAAATAGCATACTCTGCTTTCTCTCACAGGAGCTCCAGATAAGCTTCCTTTAATTTAATAAGAGCGTGCCTAAGATGGTTTGAGGATTAAGATGGGAGTTGAGCTTCCATACTTCTAATTTGAGAAAGTGTATTCAGAAAACACGTATTTCTCCTTTTTTTCCGAGAAGAGGCTAGACCAATAAGAACTCCCCTCAGAAAAGCCTTCAAAGAGCACCATTCTACATCTAGTTTACCAGCAGAGCCACGATTAATAGTAGTAAATTGGGTAATATGATCGAAGATAAACTGACTTGCTCCAGAATTTTTCAAAATCTGGTTGTTTAGCCTTCAACTTCCTCCAGCTTTAGGTAGGGAGGAAAGAGCAAGCCTGCAAGTAACAAGGTAGTGATCTGAAGGGGGGCCCGGATGAATATCGGAATCTATTACCCTTGGGAGTAGTGTGTGGGAAATAAAGGTGTAATCGAGCTGGGAAGAAGTGCCGTGTACTAAAGATGTAAAAGTATACTCTCTGGCAGAGGGGTGAAGGGTTCTCCAAATATCACATAAGCCTAAGCGGTCCACTAGGTCCTCTGTGGAGCCAATTATTTATTTTATATAATAATTGGTATGAAAAGAGTTTTGTCAAAAAAAATTGCTGTGGCGTACTGTGTTCTCTCTGTGAGACCTGGCAAGAGGGAAGGCAATGATACTGAAAACAGTGAAACACTTCAAAAAACCATGCAAGAAAGTGCTTGAGAACTGTCAAATGTGCAGCTCAGCTGTTTGTGACTTGCAGCTTTGAGGCACACGTGAACTCCATTATACTCAGGTGTGTATAACTGAGTTTGACAGCCACAGATTTTTTATGTATAATTGAGGGTTGCCAGTTATTATATAAATATAATAATGTCCTTGAACAGATTCTTGGTTAAGCCCATCTAGTATGTACAGTTCTAATTGCCCCTCTATTGAAAGTCAGAGATATGCTGAAGAATTCAGAGTAAGGCAAAAAAATTACTTGATGGTTAGGGGGATTTAAACTATGTGAGCTGAGTGAAAAATACTTGATGGTTGGGGGGATTTAAACCATGTGGGCTGAGTGGTGAAGGTTTTCATGACTAATGGCATGTCAAAGTACTTCTATGTTGGTTCTTCCTTCAACTCCAGTGAGGTGTGCTCCCTGTCAGACATGCTCCTCCCCCTATCTAGTGTGCCACTGCCACTGTTATGGCATTCTGGCCCTCTTACTGGTATGCCTTACTGCACAACAGTGGTATGTGAGACAAGAGTGTTGCATCCCTTCTGTACACAAACGTGGCATCACACAAATTAGAAACCAGCTTTATAGTTTACACCTAAATATGTGGATATAGTTGGTTCAGCCATGTGTCTCCATTCTGACATCACACTGATAGCCCTAGTGGCCCAAAGAATAGACTTCCATGTCTCGTCCAACTCTGTGGGACTTAACTTTGCACCAGCTCTTGCCTGGCCCCCTTATCCTGGTGATCATCTACTACTGCAACACACCATTTAACCTATTTATCTGCTCTGGATATCCTTTCTCCTATTGAGCACCAGCATGCAAGGTGTCTTAAAAATGTCTCCCTCCCTTGCATTCTTCTGATGGAAGTGGATCAAAAAGGAATCTGGTTACCTCCTATGATGGTGGGGGGGGGTGCACAACACTACTCTTTATTGACAACTGGGTTGATTGTCTTTCTTCCGCAGGCAGGACTCCTTCTGGGTCTTCCTACTGACTGCTCTCCAGGGGTGACCTTCCCCTACCCAGGAAGGGGGTGAGGAGAGATTAAGTTTCCACTCCTTGGGTGTAGCTGTATTCAAATGCTCTGGGCACGCCAGATCTCTGTGTATCTGAATCTTCAAGGGTCTAGCTGTAACTGACTGGCCTGTGCCCTCTGCTAGCTTTCCCCTCTTGTAGTGTAAAGAGGGAAGGCAGGGCCATGAAAAATGTTTGAATTTCCCACTTCTAGCTGAATCAGGAAACTCACAGCAAAAACTCCATACACCCTCGCTCCTAGCTGAGGCCCACTAGAGAGCAACTCTCAGGGTCAAGCATAACTCTTCAAGTGCCACCTAGTAACCTGTCTTGGGCTTGACAGAAGAGACTGGTACATTTGATTCTCAGCACTCTTGTTAAAAGCCATTTAAAATAATTAGTTTTAGCCTGTATGTTTCACTGAAAGGGGGCTGTGGTAAATCACGTACATTAGACTTTTTTAGTGCTGGTGAACTAGCTCTTTGCTATGCTTCTGCATGTCACTGTGTTGCAATGACTGTCTGGAATGTCACATGAAGAATATAGGCCTTCTTCCTATTTATCTGGTATACAGCATCCTGGATGTACGTGGGAGGAGAAACCTCAGTTTAAAACAGATTACCCCCAGCTGCCAGTTTCCATTCAAATGAATACAAGCATCACTTCAATTGTACAACCCACCATACAGTTCCATAAACCCAAACTACCAACACCCTAAGATTTTAGTGTTCAACTATGAGGAGCCTAGTGTTCCAGAAAAAAACAAAGAAGAACACCAGTCAGTCCAGTTCCCCACCAGTTGATGGTCTTCTTCTAGCCCCCAGCAAAGGAAAAATGTATTTTTTGCAAAAACAGGTCTGTATTCAAGGTATCACCCAATAAATAGTTTTATTGCAGGGTTGAGGCACCCCTGTCCAGAATACCACTGCTGTGAAGAGTTGCATGCTAGTCAGAGGACTGGAATGGCAATGTGGCAGATATATGCCAGAGAGGGGTAGGGGCACAACAGACAGGGATCATGGCACTGCAGGATGCTGAAGCAAAGAGACATCAAAACTGAATAATTCCGCTGAGCATAATTGAGGAGCATGTAGTCCCAGGGCCCACTACACAGTGATAAATAATAACAAACATAGGAAATATACTATACTGACCTCAGATTATTATTTTATTGTTCCAGGACCTGTAGTCATGAAAATCCAATGTTTCTTTCATTGCTCAACCTCATCAGGGAATTAATGGCTATTTACAATAAATGTATCTTTCTATTGTTAATCTGAAATATCAATAGACTATATAGATATTTAGCAGGAATATATTCACCTGGGAAACAAGTTTTTTCCCGTTTCTTTATTCATATCTGGCCTTTTTTCAGATTCTCCAATCTGTTTCTATAAACATTAATGGTATATATAAAGCATTCATATTTAAATTCCCCCAACATAAAATGTATCATAATTACACTTAATTACACTAAAACTCATTGTCAGACTATTGCTTGATTCAAGACATAATATTAGTTTTACAATAATCAATGTGGATGTCCTTCTGTGAAATTAATAAACTTTGAAAAAAACTTTACGGAAACGTACTATATTTATAGAAGTTAAATTAAATGAAATGAAAATACTGGATTATTCTCCTCCTTGTATTTCTCCCACTTCTTATTTCAGTCTTACTCCTGAAATATGAAGTTCATATCTTAATACAAACCTCAACATCTCTGACTACAGACTAAACCCTTTTGATTAAAAACAACAGCAGCAACAGCAACAAAAAACTCAGTATTACATTTTTTTCTGTAACAACATTTATTCATTCAGCTTTTGTGAACCAGGTAAGCACAACTAGACAGTCAAATGCCTATTTTCAGGTGTGACCTGGGAGTTTACATGGAGATTACAATCAAAAGCAGGTATACAGGATTACAGGGAAAGGTAATAGTGAGGTGCAGCATGACTTAAAAGGAAGCATGTAGAAGAACGTAACATGACAAGGCATGAGTTGGCATTCAGAGAAATTAGAAACATAGACTTTGATGGCAGACAAGGGCCTCTTGGCTCACCTAGTCTGCCCATTTCCCTACCTGCAGGATAAGCTGCAGATCCTAGTTAACCAATAGCCTATTTCTTCTTACTCCCCACAAGAATTGCCTTATGTCTGTCCCATGCATTTTTGTATTCTCCCACAGTTTAGACCCCACAACCTCCT
Source organism: Neoceratodus forsteri (assembly GCA_016271365.2). Lineage (NCBI taxonomy): Eukaryota > Metazoa > Chordata > Ceratodontiformes > Ceratodontidae > Neoceratodus > Neoceratodus forsteri. The sequence goes on from CM028132.1 coordinate 992,603,558, forward strand.
CAGGAAGGCTGTTCCTACGTCCCACCACCCTCTCTGTGAAAACATACTTCCTCACATTGCCCCTGAACCACCCCCCCATCTTTAAATTGTGTCTTCTTGTTCTTGCACATCTCTTTTTCTGAAAGATGCTACCCTCTTGACTTTGTTGATTCCACTGAGGTACTTAAAAGTTTCTATCATGTCTCCCCTCTCCCTCCTTTCCTCAAGGGTATACATATTAAGCTCCTTTAATATCTCCTCATATGGCTTCTCTTGCAGACCCTACACCATTATAGTTTCCCTCCTTTGGACTGCCTCTATCCTGTCTATGTCCTTGCAGAGATGAGGTCTCCAGAACTGGATGCAGTACTCCAGATGGGGTTTCACCAACTGTCTGCACAGAGGGATAACAACTTCCTGTTTTCTGCTGGTGATGCCTCTCCTTATACATCCTAGTATACCCCCAGCCCTCCCTACTGCCATCTCACACTGCTTGCTAACCTTAAGGTCATCTGATGTTATTACCCCCAGGTCCCTTTCCATTTCTGTTGTTGTTACTACCTCCCCAATTGTGTAATTTTCCCCTGGGTTTTTGTTTCCCAGGTGCATTATTTTGCACTTATTTGCATTGAACCCAGGCTGCCATACTTCTAACCATTCCTCCAACCTTGCCAAGTCCCTTCTCATCCTTTCCACGCCTCCTTGTATATCAACCCTGTTGCAGATCTTTGTGTCATCTGCAAAGAGGCATACTTTTCCTTCCAGTCCCTCTGCAATGTTACTTATAAAGACATTAAAAAGGACTGGACCCAATACTGAACCCTGCGGTACCCCACTAGTAACCCCTCTTTCTTCAGATTGGACTCCATTTACAATTACCTTCTGTGTCCTGTTGTCCAGTTAATGTTTTACTCTGGCTACCATACTGGGACCCACTCCCAGGCTGGTTAATCTGACAATTAATCTTTTGTGTGGGACTGTGTCAAATGCCTTGCTAAAGTCTAGGTAGGCCATGTCCACAGCCCCTCCCTGGTCTACTACTTTGGTCACCCAGTCAAAGAAATCAAAGATTCATCTAACATGACCTTTCCACTGTGAACCCATGCTGCCTTGGGTCCTGTGCCCCACTGGCCTCTAGGTACTCAACAATTCTTTCCTTCAGAAGTGATTCCATCACTTTCCCTACCACAGAGGTGAAACTGACAGGTCTGTAGTTTCCTGCCTCTGTCTTGGTCCCACTTTTGTGAAGGGGAATCACATCCACCTTCCTCCAGTCCTCAGGTACCACACCATCCTCCCATGATTTGCTAAAAAGGGTAGTCAGCGGTTTCACAAGTTCTCCCCTTAATTCTTTTAGAATTCTGGGGTGAATTCCATCAGGCCCATTACTTTGTCCACTTTCAGTTTTAGGAGTTCTTTTAGAACCCTTTCTTTTGTGAAAGGACTGGGATCAACCCCCCTATCAAGAGTGCTTATGTTAATTGGATTAGGCACGTCCCCCTCCCCCTCCTCCTCTTTTGTGAACACTGAGCAGAAGCATTCATTTGGTATCCCTGCTTTTTCACTTTCCCTCTCTGCCCACCCACCATCTATTCTATTCAGCCTCACTATCCCTCCCTTTGTCTTTCTACGTTCCCTGATGTACCTATAAAAGGTTTTATCCCCCTCCTTAACCAAGTTGGCTAACTTTTCCTCAGTTTGGGCCTTTGCTATTCTGACTTCCTTCCCTGCTTCCTTCTGCCTTAACTGGTACAACTCTCTGTCCTGCTTCTTCTGTGTTTCCTTATACTTCCTGAATGCTATCTTTTTCTCCCTGACTTTCTCCGCCACCTCTTTTGAGAACCATAGTGGCTTTTTCTTTCATTTTGATTTGTTTATTTGCTTCACACAAAGGCTTGTTGCCTCTGTGATTGCAGTTTTGATGTTTTCCCATTGTTGCTTCACCCCTCCTTCTAGCCTGTTTGCTAGTGCTTTTCTAAGGCACTCTCCCTTGTTGCCAAAGTCAGCCCTCTTGAAGTTCAGTACCCTCACTTTTGTATAGCTTGACTCTGTAGCTGAGTTTATCGTGAACCACAATGCTTGATGGTCACTTGTTCCCAGGTGGCATCCCACTTTGAGATCTGAGATCCTTTCACTGACCCCATTTGAGAGTATGAGGTCTAAGATTGCTCCGTCATGAGTGGGTTCTGAAACTAGCTGTCAGAGGCATGCCACCTGTAGGGCATTGAGAATGGCCCTGCACTTGGATGTGACTGCAGCAAATGTGCGCCAATTAACATCTGGCATATTCAGGTCTCCCATCAACAGTATCTCCTCTTTCTCTGCCATCCTAAGAATGCCTTCTATCATATCCTTGTCCATTCCCTCCCCCTGACATGGGGATCTGTATACAACTGTTTTACAGTAGAAACACTCTGGATACAGAAGTTGATACCAGCCCATTTACAGAAGAAAGAGTTCTGAAAGAGCTCTTAAAACTGAAGGTGGACAAAGCAATGGGGCCTGATGGAATTCATCCCAGAATTCTAAAAGAACTAAGGATAGAACTAGTGACACCACTGACTACCCTCTTTAACAAATCATGGGAGGATGGGGTGGTACCTGAGGACTGGAGGAGGGCAGATGTGATTCCCTTCACAAAAGTGGGAGCAAGGCAGAAGCAGAAACTACAGACCTGTTAGTTTAACCTCAGTGGTAGGAAAATGATGGAATCACTTTGAAGGAAAGAATTGTTATGATCTAGAGGCCAGAGGGCACAGGACCCTAGGCAGCATGGATTCACAGTGGAAAGGTCATGCCAGACAAATCTGATAGATTTCTTTGACTGGGTGACCAAAGTAGTAGATCAGGGAGGGGCTGTGGGCATGGCCTACCTAGACTTTAGCAAGGCATTTGACACAGTCCACGCAAAAGATTAATATACAAGTTAGCCAGCCTGGGAGTGGGTCCCAAGATGACAGCCTGGGTAAAGAATTGGCTGGAGAATAGGACACAGAGAGTAATAGTAAATGGAGTCCACTCTGAAAAAAGGGGGATTAGCAGTAGGGTACCACAGGGTTCAGTATTAGGACCGGTCCTCTTCAATGTCCTTATAAGCTACATTGCAGAGGGACTGAAGAAAGTATGTCTCTTTGCAGATGACACAATGATCTGCAACAGAGTTGATGCACAAGGTGGGTGGAAAGGATGAGAAGGGACTTGGCAAGGTTAGAGGAATGGTCAAATGTATGGCAGCTTAGATTCAATGCTAAGAAGTGCAAGATAATGCACCTGGGAAACAAAAACCCAGGGGAAGAGTACACAATGGGGGTGAGATACTAACAACAACAAAAATGGAAAGGGACCTGGGGGTAGTCATATCAGATGACCTAAAGGTGGGCAAGCAATGTGAGAGTGCAGCAAGGAGGGCTGGGGGGATACTGGGATGCATAGGGAGAGGTATCACCAGCAGAAAACAAGAAGTTATTATCCCTCTGTACAGACAGCTGGTGAGACTACATCTGGAGTACTGCGTGCAGTTCTGGAGACCCAATCTCCACAAAGACATAGACAGGATGGAAGCTGTCCAGAGGAGGGCAACTAAAATGGTGCAGGGTCTGCACCGGAAGACATGAAGTGAGACTTAAGGAGCTTAATATGTATAGCCTCGAGGAAAGGAGGGAGAGGGGGGACATGATAGAAACTTTCAAGTACCTCAAGGGAATCAACAAAGTCCAAGAGGGTAGCATCTTTCAAAAAAAGAGGTATGCAAGAACAAGGGGGCACAATTTGAAGATAGAAGAGGTGGCTCAGAGGTAATTTAAGGAAGTATTTTTTCACAGAGAGGGTTGTGGATGCATGGAACAGCCTTCCAGAGGAGGTTGTGGAGTCAAAATCAGTGGTGGAATTCAAGCATGCATGGGACAGTCATAAGGCAATTCTAGGGGGTGGGGGTAGGAAGAAGTAGGCTGCTGGTTAACTAGGATCTGCGGCTTATCCATCAGGTAAGGAAATGGGCAGACTGGGTGGGCCAAGCGGTCCTTATCTGCCATCAAATTCTATGTTTCTATGTTTAACCCCTGTGCAGATTGTGGTGACATTTCCATTCTCTAAGGTGACCCACAGTGCCTCCTCTCCTCCCTGTTTACTCTTTTGTTCAGTTGCTTTTATTCCTTCCTTTACATTGAGAGGTACTCCTTCCCCTCTTCTCCCCTCCCTGTCTCTCCTGTAGGTTATGTACCCTGGTATGTTAACATCCCAGTCATGGTTCTCTGTATACCATGTTTCTGTGACTGCTATGATATCCAGGCATCCCTCTTCCATCAAGGACACCAGTTCAGAGAGCTTGTTGCCCAGACTACAGGCATTGGTACTTACTACCCTCCATTTCCTGATGACCTTTCTCCTTTTTGCCCCATCCCTGTCCTTAATGCCTTTGTCACTTTCTCCATTTACCCCTGCCCTTCTCCCTATCAACATCTCTATCTTGGTGTTTACATCACTTACTACCTTGAATTTTTTGGGGGGGGCTAGGATTTCCCTGTTCCTTTCCAGTGCATACTCCTTGGCTAGTTTAAATGCTTGCCAATGAATCATTTAAACCTATCACCTAACATCCTGGTTCCCCTCCTGGACAGATGCAGCCCATTATTCCACTATAGGCCTACATCACTCCAAGTGGACCCCCAGTCCCCAATGAAGCCAAATCCCTGAGCTCTGCACCAGTTTTTCAACCACTGATTGAATCCCATGGTGTGGAGCACCCTAGTCTCACCTACACCATACACAGGCAGCACCTCTGAGAAGATTACTGTGCATGCTACTTGTCTAAGACTCCTCCCCAGCTCCACAAACTCTTCCTGCACTGCTGCTCTGATCCCTTTCTTAGCCAGGTCATTTGTCCCTAGGTGGACAATGACATCCAGCTCCCTCATCTGGGCAGCTGCTCCGGTGATCCTGAGGATTCACTCCCTGTCCCGCCAAGCCATGGCACCAGGCAGGCACCTTACCTCCCTCTCCCCTTCCTCCCCCAGTTCTACCTTCCTAACAATGGAGTCCCCCACCAGAAGTTGTTTTCTTCCCCTCTGGGGTCCCATGCCACCCTCCTGTGGGTCTCCCTTGTGGAGGTTCCCAGCATCCTCCTTGGTCTCTACTGCGGGTGCCTCCATAGAGGAACCACACTTTGCCAGAATGGCATAGGAATTGTGGAAAGGTACAACTGGAGAGATGTGCCTCTCTTCCACCACCCTCACCCTCTCCAAGCCCACTGTGGTCCAACCACTCCTCTTTCTTGGCAACCTCTGAGGCAATGGCAGTGGTCCTGGTGGTCCCTGAATGGAAGATGAGGTCCCACAAATCCTGGCCAACTCAGCCTGGACATAAACAACCTCCTCCCTCAGCCCAGAGAGGTGCCTGCAGATGGGACAACACCCCATCCTCCAGAATGTCTCCCAGAAGAGTGCTGCTCCACAGCCACTGCATTGCACCACTCCCATCATGTCTAACTTCTGGCCCCTTCACTGTTGTTTGGAATCCTTACTCTTTCCTCTGTTTTTTTTCTTGTCTCCCTACTTACTTACTGCCTCTGTGCCTTTAAAGCTCCTGATTGTCCTGTTCTGAGACAAGAAGAGCATATATTTCTCAGTAGGCCCCTTACTTGCTCAGAGGCAGACCTCCAGAAGCTGGGGAGGGAGTGGAAAGCTACTCTTGCCTTTCTAGGATGGTGAGTCTTTGGTGGCTTTGTGATCAGTCACTTCCTGCTCCTAAACAGGAAGTTACTGTTGTCAGTCAAATCCTGTGCTTATAAAAGTAAAACTAGCTTTGGGTGGGAGGGTGGAGGGAAGGGAAGGAGGGCAATATAGTCCCAGTAGAGAAGTCCAGTCACACAGCACTCCTTCCTCCTGGTGTTCTCTGCCAACCCTCTGGCAGAATCTATCTAGGGCAGTGTTTAAATCTAGCTTCCTTCTAGCTAAGCCACTCCCCCTACATAGTAGATCTTTCTACATGTAATTATATTGCACATATAACAATCCCCTTCTGCCACCTGAGATTTGCACCTAGATAACTGCTCAGTCATCTGAGAAAACTGCTCAGATAACCATTCAATTCAGCTAACTCAGACAAACACCCTGACTTTTTTTTGTTTGTGTTTTTTTACCCTAAATTGAAGGTCCCAGTAGAAGAGTTTTACTTCTTTAGTCCCAGTAGAGAAGTCCAGTCACACAGCACTCCTTCCTCCTGGTGTTCTCTGCCAAGCATACAATAACAAGGTACATTTGATAGCCATAGACAATAATATTTAATTAACATATAACTTATGATGTTAACACACCAACTTAAGGCCGTGGCAAGACAAGACCATAAAGTGCAGCACAGTTTGGGGAGAATGGGTTGGTACCTTTGGTACAATAACAGGCTGAGGCAAGTTTGAGGGTGCTCCAGACAGAGTTTCTGAAGCAAGTATCGGAGGGGGAGGTAAGGACTTTAACAAGGAGGGAGGGAGTTCCATAGTCTGGGAGCACAGATGACAAACACCTGATCTCCAGTGAGGGTATGGGTTTTGGGAACTTGGAAAACTTGTTAGCCATTAGACTTTAGTTGATAGAAGGGGTTGACAGGCTTTAATAGCCTGGTTAGTACTGGGGGAGTGGCAGTTCTGATGACATTGTCAATGAAGTTGCCCATTACAGAGGTACGATGGTTGTCAGGGGAAAGCCACTCAAGTTTGCTGTAGAGCTCACAGTGGTGAGTGAGACAAGGGACAGAGAGAGCAAAGTGGCATATATTAGAATTTGCAAAATCCTATTTTGCTAAACAGGTTTTTGGGGCTTGTGCAAAGAAGACCAGTCAGTAGTAGAGCATGGGTAATAGGATCCCTTTAGCCAGAGCATGGCATGCAGCTGGAGTAAGGCAGCTTTTGGCTCTGTAGGCCAAGCCCAACTTGCTATTAGCAGCCTTGCACACATTGCTTATGCGTTGTGAAAAGTCGAGCTGAGGATCAAGTGTTACCTCCAAGGCTTTAAGGGAGTCAGCAACATGCACAAGGGATCCATCGGCTCCAGTGGCACTCAGAAGTGCAGGACATGCTTTGGTTTTGGCTGAGGATCCAAAAAGCATTATCTGTTTTTTTTGAGACTGATGGCTAGCTTATGGGCCTTTAACTAGGATTGAATGGGGTCAAAGTTGGCATTGAGCTTGGAGTTGATGACACTGATGTCATGGGAGCTGGTCAGGATCACAAGGTCATCCACATATAGGGGGAGCAAGCATGTGCTGGGACCAAGGGTAAGTTATTGATGAAGAGGGAAAATAGAATGGGCCCTAGGACAGATCCTTGGGGGACACCAGAGGTAACAGGTGTGGGCACTGACAGGGCTTTGTTAAATTTAGTGAGTTGCTGCCTTCCAAGCAGGTAGTTGAAGAACCAGAGTAGGGAGGGAGAGGCCAAGGGACTGGAATGTGGAGCACAGGAGAGAGTAGTCAACTAGATTGAAGGCTTTCAAGAGATCAATGAAGTTAGCCCCCATCAACTTGCCCTGGTCAGTAGCTGTCCTAATCTTGGAGGTGACCTTCACCAGGGCAGTAGAGGTGTGGTGTGCCTTGTGGAAGCCATCTTGTGAAGGGGTAAGTAGGTCATAACTTTGGGTGTAGTCTGTGAGCTGAACAGCAACCACCTTTTCAAGCAGTTTTCTAATAGCAGAAAGGATAGTGATAGGGCAGTAGTTATCAAGTATTTTTGAGTCATCTTGTTTGAACATAGGGATAACTCTGGCCATTTTCCATATGTCAGGGATGATCCCAGTGACAAGAGAAGTATTAAATGTGTGGGAGATGGGCAGAGTGAGGTAAGGGGCCCCTAGGCAGGTGGATTTGGGCTCAATACTGTCATGGCCAGCACCAGTGTGGGGGGAGTGGCCATCAAGGAATTTCTGAGTTTCACTGATAGAGATAGAGATGGTCATGAAATAGAAAGGATGTAGGGGTGTAGTCACGGGCTGAGGGCAACAGTCAGAACTTGGTTCCCTGGGGTCGGGGAACTAGGAGGTATAGTCAGGCAGGTCAGAGAACTGGGAATTGAAGACATTGGCAATGGTCACAGTGTTGTTACAATTCACCCCTCTAATAAGCATGTCAGAGACATTGGCTCTAGAGGAGCCACTAGCAACATTCTTGATGATTCACCAGAAACTCCTCAGGTTCCTAGGTGAGGATAACAGGGTGGATTTACAAAATTCACTCTTGGCAGAGTGGAAGGCTTTTTTTGCAGGTGTTTCTAAGTTGCCTATATTTCTGGAATATTGACATATCCCGAGAAACCTTAAATTTTGCACAGCATTTGTTCTTTAACTTCATAAGGGACAGTAAGCCCCCTTGTAGCCATTTGGTAGTGGTGCCCCTCGCTCTCCTCTTTGTGAGGGGAGCGTGTTTATCCTGCAGGGATGTGAATATGGTGAGAAAGTTATCAAGGGCCATAGAGGTGTCACTAGTAGCTAAGACTGGGAACCACTCTGTGTGTTGCAGGTCAGCATGGTAGGCTTCAGTGCTGAAGTTGGAGAAGTTCCTCATTTGGATAACTTTGTAGGGGATTTTAGGTGGGGAGACTCTCCAGACACAATAGGTGGGGGAGTGACTAGGGATAGAGTCTGGAAGAATACCAAATAAGACAATCCATTCGGGCCTGTTGGTTAGTATCCAGTCAATGAGGGTGCATTTCCCCCCAGATGGGAAAGCCTAGTTGGCTCAGCAATAAGTTGGGAGAGAGTAAGGCCCACCAAGAGAGGTTCATATTGCTTAGCATTGCTATCTACCCAGTTTAGGTTGAAGTCTCCAAACATTAATAATTAATTGGGGTGCACCTTAGAACTTCTGCTGTCAAGGAGGTAGGAGAGTCCTAACATGCCAACTTTTGGGGGTTATAGGCACAGACTAGGTGTAACTTTTTTGTGTTACCTAGTAGGAGCAGGGCATGAAGGAATTCACAGGTAGGGGATGGTGGGCATAGATGAACTATGGCTGACACATTAAGGTGAGTCTTATAATAAAGCAGCAGGCTACCCCCTCATTTTTTCCCAGCACAATCCTGCCTAATTATATTGTACCCCAGGAGGGCACACACAGAGTCAGGGTGGCAGGTCTGAGCCACGTTTATGTGACCCCCAGTATGTCTGGGCTGTAGTGAGCAACCCAGGTCATAAGATCTGTGAGATCTGGCAGGAGGCTGCGGACATTCTGATGGGCAATTTTTAAGCCCTTAGTGGTTAGCCAAGGGGGGGTAGAAGGAGGTCAGGGTTGCAGGGGGCCCCAGGGTTAGGTTCAATGTCACCAGCCAGTAAAATAAGTAACAGCAGAAATAAAGCAAGGCAGGGCAGTATGCTTCATTTCTTGTAGGACTTAGGCATGAGGATGGCTTGCTTGAGCAGGAGGCTTGTAAAAGAAAAGGTCTTGGATTTCAGGCCCCATATAGGACACAGATACAACTGTTTAGCAGCTAGTAAGTTAGAGAAGATAAAGTCATCCTCAGATGGGTAGGGTGATGGTTCCAGGGAAGGGAAGAGCAGCCACTAGGAGTAGCAATAATAGTTGAAAGGCAGCAGAGTAGACTAGGTAAGGCCACACAGTAGCCTTGAGGCCTACAGCAGTATGGCAACTTCCATGGGATGGCATAATTTCACTTTGTATTAATTGATACATAGCCTACTTTACTTTAACTGCTCAGCAAACACTGTTGCTCAGTTTCTGGAAACCACAAAAACTCTCAGTATTTCTGAATTTCCTCATTCTCATGTGATACTATATTTAATTTAAAAGCACAGATGAAACTCATCTATTAGCAGCTATCTCTGTTTATCAAAGGATGCCATCACCCATGTGGAAGGCTTTTTTAAGCCAAGATGGCACACTGTACCATGACTGCAATCACCTACTGATGACACAATTGCATACAAGCATGCAGATGCTAGAACTCTGTGGAACTAACTGCATTTGTACAATGTACCCCTCACACAAGTAATGGCCATTTCGTGGTTTCAAATGTAAATAACTTTATGGATATCTACATTAGGCCATACATTTTACCTCAAATGGAACATCACTGAAACTCAAACTGGCTTGTGTTACATAGAGAAACTGGTTAAAATGCATAACAGGGAGTACTGCAAGAGAAGATGAGGGCACAACCCTACTGGGTGAAAATGCCACATGCTCTACGTTGCATGACATTGACTGCAAGGTAGAATCAGCATGGTTGGTAAGAGCAAGAGGATGCAAAACAGTGAAAGGAAGCATGTGCAGTAGTGCACCCTCTCACTCTTCCCAGTGCAGGATAAGAATTCTGCTGGGAGAGGGGTGTGTCTAACAGCTGCCATGGTTCAATGGGATGAGCTGTGGGCAGCAAGGGAGGCAAGCAGTGCAATGGGATCAGGTTTTGATTCCTGGTCCCAAATGCATGGAAACAAATTTTCTCACACTTTGTGCGATGTTAAGTGTGAACCCCTCCCCCTCGGAGTTTGTTATTTTATTTGGGGGGGATGGGGCCGTCTGCAAAAAAAAAAGAATTATGCCATTTGCAATACATCATGCTGTATTGGCAGTGCAGTATATTGCTACAGCATAATGTTTTGCGACATTATGACCCCATGCTGGGAACAACTAGTGATGCAGTGAACATTTAAATGAATTCACTCCATTGCATTCCTTCATTAATTTAATGCTATACTTTTTTTCGGGCACATAGAACTCCAGTATCCAATGTGAATCTCTTTTTAACAGATTCTTCCTGTTGGTAATATTATTGGCTATATGTTTTCTTGATCTAAGCCCATGAATCTAAGACTGATAATTTTATGCCTGGCTTCATGAAGTGCCTGACAACTGGTGATGTGGGGTCTTCTCTCTTTATAGCATTTTTGTGGTCAGAAATTTTCTTTAACTTCCAAGTGCCTGGGGGTTTGTCCAATGTACGATAGGTCATGGGGACACCTAATTACATATACAGTATAACATGCTCAGTATTACAAGTCCAAAAACAACTTTTAATCTCTGCATATTCCCCCTTACTGGGATTGAATATACTTTTGTTGTTTGATGTGTTTGAACAGTGAACACATTTAATACACTTGTAAAAATCAACTGGATTCTGTCTGAGCGACACTTTGTCTCCTTCCATGTTATTTGGTACTTTATGAATACTGTGGACTTAACCTGTCCTTCAAATTTCAGCATTTTTTTGCTGTTGTCTATGGTCTGTCTTAAAAAATCCTGTCATCTTTGGACTTCGACTGATGTATACACCAGTTTCTCAGTATACTATCCCTTATCTGGATAAACTTGATGTGAAAGATAGTACTAATGGACAACTTGTTTTTTTTGTACCTTTCTAAATTATGTCTCTGATCCTGTATCAGTGTTGCTCCATACTTTGAACCCTTTCTTGAGCTCTCCCCAGACCTGCATTTTTATACCTGCTCTCTTTAAATCTCTGTAGGAATTAATTTTCTCTTTTTAGAAACTCACTCTCACATGACCAATTCCTTTTAACTCTTAATAATTGTGCCACTCGGATATTTCTAATAAGGCTCCTCTGGTGAAAAATACTTGCATGAATTAAGGTGTTTCTCTATGTAGTTTTCCTAAACAGGTCTTTATATAATCTGCTTTCCTCAATGAACAGTCTTACATTAAACTAGTCCCTACTCTTGTTGTCTGTTTTATTGGTAAATTATAGGTTAGACCTTCTAGTGCTAAATATTCAAAAATGCATTAAGATATGGATATTCCCCTTACCACAAAATGATGTTATCATTGACAAGTCATTTATATACTATCTCCTGGTGATTAAATTCTCCTGTGTCCTCATAGATGTATTCCTTCTCAAATTCAGGCATATATGTTTGCATATGATGGGGCCATGGAGGATCCCATTGCTCTCCCTCATACCTTCCAATAATACTATTTTTCAAATCTGAACACATTATTAGTCAAAATCAAATTTGGTAATTCAATCAAAAATTCATTAGAAACATAAAAACATGGGAACAGCCTTCCAGTGGAAGTGGTGAGGATAAAAATAGTTGTAGGCTTCAAGCATGTGTGGAATAGGCACAAAAAAAACTTGGTAGGAAAGTGTGTGGGGGGGGGGAGGTAGCTGGAGATCAGGTAGAGTGCTGTGGTGACAGTATAGGCAGGGAAAAACAGGCAGACTAGTTGGGCTAAGCGTTCCTTATCTACTGACAAATGTAATGTTTCTATGTACAAAGTATTGAATAAATGTTTAGTGTCCCAAAGACTGCTTAGGCTAGAGTGGATATAATTTTGGGGAAAGGGCCTTTGTTTTGCCCCTGTAGAAAACTAGACCCTGTACAGCTGAAAACTGATGTAGAAAAAATGTATTGAAAGAACAGCTTAACCAGGTTAATAATCAAACAGCTCCAGATGACTATGTGCTAAAAGAGATGAAGAAAATACTAAATGTCAGATAGTCATTTTACCAACCTGGAAACAGACCTGCTTATACTGATATTTTACCAAAACAATGGATGAAGAAGTAGATTCCAAGAAAAAATAATCAAGGATTTTGAATAGGGAAAAAATGACTACTACAACTTAACTAAGGAAGAAGTGTACTCATTGGCATTATTAGGAAGGGACAGAACAGTATATTGTTATTAGGGGGTGTGATAAGGGTGGGGTGTTAGTAATGAATTATGATGCCTAAGAAACTGAATTCCTGTGGCAACTAAAAAGGATAACTGTTTATGGAAAGTGATCTCTCTAAGAGTGTGGAAAGGGAATTTAAGGACTTGTTAATAAATGCAGAACATCATAACAAGATTGATATGTGGGTAGTTGAATTAATAAGAGAGATGCAAAACATCAAATTTCTATACAATACCTAAAATCCCAATAGAGTAACAGAATCATCCTGTCCAAAATGTTCATAAAGCACCAAATAAAATTAAAGGAAGATGAATATGGTTGGGACAGAATCCAATTGGTTTTTACAAGTGTGGTAGATGTGTTCACTGCTCAGACACATCAAACACCAAAGGCATATACAATCCCAGTAAGCGGGAATATGCAAAGGTTAACATTTTTGTGACTTGTGATACTGAGAATGTTATATATCTAATTAGGTGTCTCTGTAGCATTTTGTACGTTGGACAAACCTCCAGGGAGTTAAGGAAAATAATCTCTGAGCACAGAAGTGGTATAAGGAGAGCAGACCCCTCATCACCAGTTGCCAGGAACCTCATAGAGGCCAGGCATAAAATTAGCAGCCTTAGATTCTGAGGATTGGATCATGTGAAAAAAAATACACAATAATATTACCAACAGACAGAAACTCTAAGAACAGATGCTCATTGGATACTACAGCCCTATATGCTTTGGAAAAAATATAGCATTACAAAGGAATGGAATGGAATGAATTAAAATCTTCATTGCATCCCTAGTTGTACCTGTGTCTTCTCTTATCATAATCCTTGTTTTGCATTTTTACCAGTTTCTCTTTATAATACAAGCCAGTTCAAGTTTTAGAGATCCTACTAGGTCCATTTGTTGTATGCTCTACAGCGTAAGACAAAATCATGCAACAGGGACGGTGCAGTAGGGAAGAGCGAGAGGGTGCAAAACTGTGAAAGAGTGTATGGGCAGTAGCGCACTCTCTCACTCTCCCAGGCAGAGGATAAGATCTCTGCTGGGATGGGGTCCAACACTCATCTGCCATGGCTCAATGGGATGAGCCACTGGTAGTAATGGAGGCAAGCAGTACATTTGGGACTGGGTTTCGATTCCTGGTCCCAGACACATTGACTTTTTCATTTTTTGCACATTGTGCGATTTTAACTGGTAACGCCCTCCCCCCGGAGTTAGTTATTTTAATTGTGGGGGTTTGGAGGTGCAGCCCCCTGATAATGGGGGTGCGGTGGGTGGTGCCCCCTGCAAAAAAAAAGATATGTCACTGGCAGTATATTGCACTGTATTGGCAGCATGGTATATTGCTGCAACATAATGTCTTGTGACATTATGACCCCATGCCTCAGAGATGATCCATTAGAGGTAAAAGGTATGGTCTGAATGGAGGCATCCATAGTGCCATTTACATCGGAAACCACCAGATGGCCCTGAATTAGTTGAGGGAACTGCATTGTACAAATGCAGTTAGTGCAGCAGTGTTGCTGTCACAAGGTCCTTGCATGTGTGAGCTTACATGCAATTGCATCATCAGAAGGTGACAGTGTGATGCTCCATCCAGATAAAAATGGTACCAGGCAGTTCATATGCTATTCATCTTAGTACTTCTTCTGGACTCAATTGCCCAAATTAATTGTCTTCAAAAACATGCTCTATTCAATTGCAGTTGTTTAGCTCCAAAGGAATATAGTTGCTGCTCATGCATAGTCTGCAGGGTAAAACTCTGAGCATGTTCTCAAAGGAAGTGGCAGTGAAGGTTCAAGAGAAAAAGAAAGCATTCAGGAAGTACAAGGAATTGCAGAAGGAGCAGGACAGAGAACTGTATCAGCTAAAGCAAAAGGAGGCTAGGAAAGCAGTCAGAACAGCAAAGGCCCAAACCGAGGAAAAGATAGCCAACTCAGTTAAGAAGGGGGATAAAACCTTTTATAGGTACATCAGGAGCAAAGGAAGACCAAGGAGGGATAATGAGGCTTAATAAAGGGAGGGAGGGTGGGCAGAGGGAGACTGTGAAAAGGCAGAGATACTAAACAAATATTTTTGCTCAGTATTTACAAATGAAGAGGGAGGTACATAAAACAAACAGTAGTAACACACTGGATACAGAAGTTGATACCAGCCCATTTACAGAAGAAAGGGTTCTGAAAGAACTCTTAAAACTGAAGGTGGACAAAGCAATGGGGCCTGATGGGATTCATCCCAGAATTCTAAAAGAGCTAAGGGTAGAACTAGTGACACCACTGACTACCCTTTTTAACAAATCATGGGATGATGGGGTGGTACCCGAGGACTGGAGGAGGGCAGATGTGATTCCCCTTCACAAAAGTGGGAGCAAGACAGAAGCAGGAAACTACAGACCTGTTAGTTTAACCTCAGTGATAGGGAAAATGATGGAATCACTTCTGAAGGAAAGAATTGTTGCGTATCTAGAGGCCAGAGGGGCACAGGACCCTAGGCAGCATGGATTCACAGTGGGAAGGTCATGCCAGACAAATCTGATAGATTTCTTTGACTGGGTGACCAAAGTAGCAGATCAGGGAGGCTGTGGACATGGCCTACCTAGACTTTAGCAAGGCATTTGACACAGTCCCACACAAAAGATTAATATACAAGTTAGCCAGCCTGGGAGTGGGTCCCAAGATGACAGCCTGGGTAAAAATTGGCTGGAGAATAGGACAGAGAGTAATAGTAAATAGGAGTCCACTCAGAAGAAAGGAGGGTTACTAGTGGGGTACACGAGAGGTTCAGTATTAGGACTGGTCCTCTTCAATGTCTTTATAAGCAACATTCGGGAAGGACTGGAAGGAAAGTATGTCTCTTTGCAGATGACACTAAGATCTGCAACAGAGTTGATGCACAGGGTGGGGTGGAAAGGATGAGAAGGGACTTGGCAAAGTTAGAGGAATGGTCAAATGTATGGCAACTTAGATTCAATGCTAAGAAGTGCAAGGTAATGCACCTGGGAAACAAAACCCAGGGAAAAGTACACAATGGGGGAGATACTAACAACAACAAAATGGAAAGGGACCTGGGGGTAGTCATGTCAGATGACCTAAAGGTGGGCAAGCAATGTGAGAGGGCAGCAAGGAGGGTTGGGGGTTACTGGGATGCACAGGGAGAGGCATCACCAGTAGAAAACAGGAAGTTATTATCCCTCTGTACAGACAGCTGGTGAGACCCATCTGGAGTACTGTGTGCAGTTCTGGAGACCCAATCTCCACAAAGACATAGACAGGATGGAAGCTGTCCAGAGGAGGGCAACTAAAATGGTGCAGGGTCTGCACTGGAAGACATATGAAGAGAGACTTAAGGAGCTTAATATGTATAGCCTCGAGGAAAGAAGGGAGAGTGGGGGACATGATAGAAACTTTCAAGTACCTCAAGGGAATCAACAAAGTCCAAGAGGGTAGCATCTTTCAAAAAAAGAGGTGTGCAAGAACAAGAGGGCACAATTTGAAGATGGTGGGGCAGCTCAGAGGTAATTTAAGGAAGTATTTTTTCACAGAGAGGGTTGTGGATGCATGGAATGGCCTTCCGGAGGAGGCTGTGGAGTCAAAATCAGTGGTGGAATTCAAGCATGCATGGGACAGTCATAAGGCAATTCTGGGGAGTGGGGGTAGGAAGAAGTAGGCTGCTGGTTAACTAGGATCTGCAGCTTATCCAGTAGGTAGGGAAATGGGCAGACTGGGTGGGCCAAGCGGTCTTTATCTGCCGTCAAATTCTATGTTTCTATGTTATGTTTCTATGCCCAACCATGTGCACACTTGATCACTGACACTTCAGAGTGATATTTCACTCCTTCTTTAGAGCTCTACGTATTTCCTATGCTGTTTTTATCTGTTTTGTATAATATGTGTGTGTACTTTGAATATTGAAAAAATAAATATTATCAGGAAGGACAGAAGCTGTCTCCCCTGGTGATTTTGGGTAGTGCAGTTAGATGTTCGTCTCCAGCAGCAGGGGTTGTAGATGGAGTGAATTAGTAACACTGTATTATTCCTGATATTATGCACCCCTAAGTCCTAGCACCTAGCTTCTAGAGAGAAATTTAGCAGGAGAAAAACCCATTTTTTTCACAAGTGAGTGGCTAGTTTCTGACTGGTACCAAGGGTCGCTAGAAAGAAGTTTAGTAGGAGGAACCCCTATTTTTTCACAAGTGAGTCTGGCTAGTTCCTGACTGGTACCAAAGGTCATGGAGACTGTCTTTTTTAGTGTCAACTCTAAGTTGGTTAAAATGGAAACCATGGAGGACATTGTTGAAGTCCCGCTGGAGCAGGTTTTCTACAGCTGCAGAGGAAGGACCAGAGGTGAAGTTGTCTGTGTCATCTGCATACATGTGTATATGTGAGTTGACACAGGTGGAGGTGAGGTCATTGAGGAAGACTGAAAAAAGGAGGGGGCCAAGGATGGAACCCTGTGAAACTCCAGATTGGATAGGAAGGGGAGGTGACAGGGAACAACAGACCTGTACCAACTGTAAATGGCCAGTTAGGTAAGAGCTGAACCAAGCAACAGCAGAGGCAGAGAGCCCAGTATTTCTCAGATTGTCCAGGAGAAGCAGGTGGGACACAGAGTCAAAAACTTTGGCCTGACTGACAAAACTTGCTGTGGTAATGAGCCCCTGGTCCATCCAGGAGAAATTGGCATCAGTGACACACAGCAGGGAGGAGATTGTAGAATGCTGCTTCTGGAAGCCTGACTGAAAAGGTGATAGAAAGTTAGTAGATAAGAAGAAATGGAGGAGACTGGCATGGACCAGTTTCTCCTGCAGTTTAGAGGGGGAGAAGAAAGATGGGATGATAGTTTTCAGGAGGAGGTGGGTCACCCCCTTTGTGAAGAGGAATAACATTGGTCATCTTCCAAGAATGGAGAACTGTTCACAGAGTGAATGAAAGGTTAAGCAGGTGAGTAAGGGGACCTGCAATAGCAGGAATTGAGAGATGTAGCAACTTGGGATTGAGACCATCAGGACTAGACTTTGATGGGTTGAGGGAGAAAAGGGCAAATAAGGTTTCCTGGATGGTGACAGGAGAGACATGATAACCTGGAGGGATTATGGGGAAGGGGAGGAGTAGAGGGGGGTAGTTAGTAGTGGAGGAGGATGGAAAGGCACAGGTTGTGAAGAACTTGTTAAAGTGAGCTACAACAGAGGCATGGTCAGACACAGGTGAACCATTTTCCATGAGAATGGGTGAGGGATGACTGGCAGAAGGGTGAAAAAGGGAGTGTATAACCTTTCAAAATGTATATGGAGAATTTAGGTTTGACTGGAGGTTGTCTTTGAAATAACGTGATTTAGCTGACTGGACAGCCTTATCGCAATTGTTCCTCAGAGCCCTGTAGAAGATGTTGTCAGAGGAGGAGTGGGATCATTTGTAACGAGCCCAAGCACAGTCCTGGGACTTACACAAGTCTGTGATATCAGAGGTAATCCAGCGAAGGTGGGGTGTTTTTACTCTGAGTTCCCCGAGGAAGGCATGCCTGTCCCAGACAGTGGAAAATTTGGAATGAAAAAGAGCAGTGGCAACATCGATATCTGAGGCAGTGAGGATGTCAGACCAGTTGGTAGCAGTAAGGTTGCTCAGAAGAACATTGATATTTAGTGACCGAGGAGAACTAGCCCAGATATATTTTGGTTGCGGTTGGGGGGGCAGGGTTTTGATTTTTCTGATGCAGAAAGTCATACAGTGGTCACTAAAGACATCTGGCAAAATACCAGCAGCCATGATGCGGTGGAGGTGGGATGTTAGAACCCAGCCTAATATGGAATGGTTAACAGAGTGGGGATTCAGCCAGGTTGGTTGTGAAATAACCTGTGTCAAATTAAGTGACTCAATGTTGTGAATGGTAGACCTGGAGGATGAGCAAATCCAATTGATATTGAAGTCCCCGAGTAGAATGAGTTCACCTGTGGAGGAAAAAGAAGCAATGGTAGAAAGAGTCTACCAAGGGAGAGTGAGAAATCTTAGGAAAGGCATAAAGAACTCCAATTAAAATGGGTACTGAGACAGGGAAGGAGAGTTTGACCTGAAAGATATTTGAGGGAGGAGGGAATAGCCTCTTCGCTGGGCACACTGCATGTTAGACTCTGGCAAATGTAAATGGCCACCCCTCTGCCACATTTACTGTCTGAAAAGATGGTAATCAGTAAGTGACAGGTTATTTGGGAATCCTAGAGGAGCGCCACGACTCAGTGATACATAGGACTTCAGGGGAGTGTAGTTTCATCCAAACAGAGAGGAGGTCAAGTTTCGGTAGCAGGCTCCTAGCATTTAGATAGAAGATTCTGAGGACATCGGAGGTAGTGTAGGGGGGAAGGGAAAAGTCTAGGATTGGGTTCCACGTTACCCGACAGGAGGAGGAGGAGTAGGATGATGAGGAGAAGGATGAGGTGGGAAGGACAGCAAGGTGAGATGGGGTAGCAAGGGAAAAGGAAGACACAGTGGAGGAACTCCAGGTTAAGGATGGGGGAAGGCAAGAGACCAGAGTGAATAGGAAAGGAGGAAGAGAAAAAGGAAGGCAGAGTGTGGGGTGGGTGGACAAACCATAAAAGAAAACTGGAGAGCATATTAAGGTATAAATAAAAACTGTTTCTATCATTACACTAGAAGACCATAATTAAAATGCAGAGTGGAATGAATTAGGTTAATTTACTGCCAATGGTCCCAATGGTCATACCTTACACATCCCAGACAAACTGGTTTTATAAAGGTCTGTGTAACATCAGAACTTTTTGTAACCAGGACATACAGCCAAAACAGTGAATGATTTGATACAGTTTTAAGTGTATGTGAGCACTCACAATGGCTCAAAAACTGGACTACACCTGAAAAAAAAAACAAATGACCAGATAAGGGCACTACAATCTGGATTATCTAGTCTAAACCTGAACAGGTGGCAACCCTGTCTGGCTGTGATTAATGATAGGGTCTCAGTTTAGCAGATTATGTGAGTACCCTGGTGTGGAGAGCAAACATTCTTTTGAGACTTCTGTACAAATTTAAGTCCTGTCTCACTTTTAAAACAGGCAGACTTTCTGTCCAAGACTTGATCCTACCACTGATCAATTATGGTCTTTTAATTTGTGGACCATCTACTGACAATGTTCTATCCAGATACAGAATGCTTAACACTAAAACATGTACTTTTATACTGAAAGCTCATTCTTGGACACTTTCTTGTTTCTTTACTCTAACCTGAAATGGCTACCACTGATCTTAGAATAACATTTTATGAGGGCTTGATTTTGGGAACATTACTAAAGTCTTTGATGTTTGCAGTTTGGCCTATACGGTTGATCAGTGTAACTGTAGCTTAATGTTACATTCATTTTATAATAAACCCTTTCAGAGTCCTTTCAGAAGAATATGTTTGAGTCAAAGAAATTGCTCTTTTCATGGCATAAAACCTGAAATTCTATCCCAGAAGACATCCACTCTAATGCTTATATTTTATCTTTCAAATGTCAGGGAAACAGTATTTATTAATGTTTCTTAAATGTGATTGTACAGCTTTTATTGTACATTTACTGTACATGTTCTTAATGATGTACAATACTCTGATTGTTCTGTGTACCATTTTCTTGCCCCGAGACACACTTGTAAATGAGTAGTTTTCTGACTAATATGCCTTTCCAGTCAACAATTCAAATAAATAATAAATTAATAAATTTCTTTATTCATGTTATTTGGTTATTTTGTGGCATTGTAGCAGACTGACCACAGGCTGCAAAAATAGATCAGCTTCAGGTGATTTAGTTATCTTACCATTAATATGCATCAACAGTAATCACCGTTCCCTAACATCTGCAAGTAGAACACTATGTTTCTATAGTGTTACTACTGCATTGCTAGAACATGTGAATATTATTTAGAGAGTATACATTACATTCCTGAAAAGGCAGCTTTCAAGCATCTAAGGTTGATGATATAATCTAGTATAAAACAGTGTAATTGAATACCATTAGGACTGCTCATTTTAGAATAAACCCTTCTTGGCATTCATAACATCACATAGCAAGCGTAACATTTTTACCAGACCTGGAATGTTAACTTACAAAAACCTGCCCACTTCAGCTGTACTATTTTAGTTCTGCACACATTGTTCAGCAATCAGCTGTTATAGAACATATGTGAAAAATTAACAGGCAGATCCATAAATAAATAAATAAGATATTCTTAAATCTGCAGCTAGATACATTCTGTTCATTGTTCACGTCTTCTTTCTTGGGACAATTTACAGGTTAACATATAGTTATGGTTAGTAAATAAATAAATATATACACAAAGAGAGAAAAAAAAGAGAGGCAGAGTATACATGTGTGTCTTCATATGTATTTATAGAATATGCTATGGCCCTAATGAAAATATTACTGATATTTTTTCTGAGTGCAGCTTGACCTTATGACATCATGCGTGGCAAAGCCACAAAGGTACTGTATCTATATATTCCGTATACTGTCATAAGCACATTGTAACTGTGTAGGATTCATCCCACTATGTTATTACACACATTTTTCCAACCTTCATCATGCCTTTATACTAGCTACAATGTTCTCATATACTTTTCCTTCTCTGTTTATGTATGTGTGTGTATATATATATATATATATATAAAATGGGGAGAAAATAAATATCCAAATACAAAGTTCTGATTGTATAAAACAGATCACATGACCTTGCGTATATCAGAGCCCGACCACAAACCTGCACTTTTACCCTTCCAAAACAATTTTGCAGTTTTATAGATAGATAACCCACTCTACAGTGTGTGGTCGCATTCTGATATACACACACCTTGGGTGGTTGATGCACTCAGACTGCAGCCTCGTGTGTACAACACACACCAAGGCATGCGTATATCAGAGTGTGACCGCACACGTAAGAGTGGGTTATCCATTACATATATATATATATATATATGTATATATATATATATATGAATAGATATAGATATCTATCTATATACAGATATATATTATTCTGGTGCATTAGTACCAGTATAGTTAGGGTTGAAGAGGGTGTTTAACGTTAAAGGGCAATTTCTGCACCTTAATACCTTTGTAACGGTTTCATGGATTTGCATGAAATTTGGCATCTAGAATCGCTGGTGATGGGTCAGTTTATGTGCCAAATTGTGTCTGAATTGCTTTTGTTATTTTTGAGATACATAATGTTGAAAAAACAGAAGGTTTTGTGCTTTTTGACTGTTTTTATTTCTCACCTGTATCTCAAAAACAGCTTTAGGTTCTGGGCTGAAATTTTCAGGGTTGAACACTTTCAACATACAGATGTGCCTTTTAAAGGTTTGGTGAAAAAATATCGATCTGTTCCAAAGTTATTCAATTTTGCATTTCCTATTATTTCCTATGAGAAAAAAATAGATGTCAGGCAGGATGAATGATTATATGTCGCTGGAGCTGCTGTGATGTGGGATTCTAGGTTGAACACATTGGCTGCATTGGCCATGCTGTTTCTCTGCTTAGCAAGAGAAAAAATCAAATAATTCAGATGTGTGGACACTAGGGAGCCCACTCCCAGTGTCCACACATAATTTTAATAGTGTGTCCCTCCCAAGCATTGTGGGACACTGGGAATCCCTCTCAGTGTCCCCAAATAATGATTATATATATTTTTTACAAAAAAAATAGAAAACAGTCCCACGACATACTTGCCGACATTAGGGTGCCCAATCCCCATGTTAGTACTTACTCCCACACCAGTAGTGTGGGATACTGGGGAGCCCACCCCCAGTGTCCTGAAATACTTAATTTTTATTACTATTCTTTCCAACACCAGGATGCCCACTCCCATTGTCATATACCCCCTAAGCCAGTTCTAATATTTATGTTTGCCAACATTGGGGTGTCCAATCCCCATGCCAGCATTATACTGACCCCTCCAGCTCTGTGGGACACTGAGGATCCCACTTCCAGTGTCCAAAAATAAAGATTTTTACCTGTTTAAAAAAGAAAACTGTCCTTCGATGTTTTTTTCTTACTCCTGCAAAAAATAATACACTCCCTGATCGTCTCCCCATCCCCTCCCCCATTCTGACTCTCCCACTGAGCAACCAATGACCCAACCACCCCATGCCCTATACTTACCAATGGAGGTCGGTGGCTGTCATCTTCTGTGGACTGGGACACGTCTGCATTCTTCAAAGCCAAACCGTGAACTGAAAAATAAAGGCAAGTGCCATATAATGTCTGTCAATGGCATTTTGAAGTTCTGTTGATATCTCAGCCATTTTTCAATATTTTTTCACCACATTTTCAACATGGGCTTTTTGGGACTCCAGCACATGAATGTCACTGTCATTTCATTACTCAGTCCCAAAAAGTGATTTCGCGATCACTGTATGGAATCACCTTTCTGGACTGAGTAACAAAATGACAGTGCCAATGTTCATGAGGTGGGATCCCAAAAAGCCCATGTTGAAAATTTGGTGCAAAAATACAAAGCATCACCTGAGTTATGCATACTTGTTGACATTTTCTTACACATGTGCATAAAGTTGCCAATTTTTAATATTTGTACTCCAAATTTTAAAGATGTACAGTTTTTCACACCACCTCATGAATAGCACAGCTGTCATTTCTCACATCTTGCCTGAAACATGTATTTCACACCTGTGGTGTGGAATGGCACAATCCTTGTGCAAAATCACCTTTTGGGACTGAGTAATGAAATGACACTGCCAGTGTTTTATGAAGTGGTGTCCTAAAAAGCCCATGTTGAAAATTTGGTGCAAAAATACCCCAAAATTCCCAAGTTATGTGTGGTTGTTGAAAATTTTCTACACACGTTCGTAACTTTGGCAATTTTTAATATTTTCACTCCAAATTTTCAGCATTGTCATTTTTTACACCAACTCATGAACACTACAGCTGTCAGTTTTCACATCCTGCCCAAAATGTCTTTTCTCACCAGTGGCGCAGAATGGCACAGTCGCTGTGCGACATCATGCTTTGGGATCGATGAATGAAATGACAGTGACAGTGTTTATGAGGTGGGGTTCTGAAAAGGCCATGTTGAAAATCTGGTGAAAAAGTTCCTAAAAATGCCACAGCTACATGTGTCCATTGAATTTATTCTACACATTTGCATAACTTTACTACTTTTCAATATTCTGCAATTAAATTTTCAGCATACCCATTTTTTCATGCCACCTCATGAACAGTACAGTTGTCATTTTCTGCATCCTTCCTGAAATGCGTTTTTGCACCTGTAGTGCAGAATGGCATTGCAGTTGTGCATAATTATGTTTTTCCTTGCATTTCACAATTTCTATGTACTCTGTACTGTATATGAGGTGGGGTAATAAGATGGCTATGCTGACAATTTGGTCACTGCTGTTCGACACATGGAAGCGCAGGACCCAGAGGACCCTGAGCTTCCACACCTACATACATATACATATCTATGGAGAGGTTGGAGCAAATGGTCCAAAGGACCCTGTGTTCCCACAGTAAAATAAGGATACTATTATAGTATCTCAAAAAGTAACTACTGTTTGCTGCACTGATTGTTTCCATTACATTACCTGTTTACCTATTTCTTGGTGTTCACTTCATAAAAAGTATGGAAATTAAGTGCAAAAAACTACATTAGTGCACTAGTTAGAGTTGACATCACACCTTTTAAATTACAGAAATGTGGTGTTAGGGTTTAACCCTAACACCCCCACCACCCTCCCCATAGCTGAGCCACCCCATCCCACCCCTCCACCCTCCACATACCAAGAGCCATTGGGGTGTGTCTTGGGGTCATCGGCCTTAACCCTCACCCCATTCCATAAGTAAATAAGCTGAGATGGATACAGTATAGGAGAATGGGGTGATGTTAGGGCTGATGACCCCAAGGCACACTGCAATGCCTGTTGGTGTGTCGAGGGTGGAGGAGTGTTATGGGGTGGTATGGTTGGATGAGGAGGGTGGGGTGTGTTGTTAAGGTTGGGAACCCTAACACCGCATTTTCCAACTTTGGAAGGCATGATAGCAACCCTAACTAGTGCACTAGTGCAGTAACATAGTTTTTTGCAATATATATATATATATATATACACACACACACAAATACCAGCAATAGAACAGCTCAAAAAGAGCACAGAAACCTGAAAGAATAAATGAAAGATGATTGGCAGTTTCCCCCTGCAGTTTCTCACAATAAGCATGCTAAATGAAAATAAATAATTTATTACAATGTTCGTGTGTCATCAGCATTTATTTCTACTTTTTGTTAGTTGCAAAGGAGATGTTAACCAGTAGTAGAGCAGCTAGCATGATACCTGATGACAAAATATTGAAATCAAACAGTAACAGTAAAATCCTTATTAAAAGAACTACTATAATTGTATAGCTCTACAAATTACAATATATTGTATAATTTAGAAACACAATGGCCTCACTCAGAGGATGATGTTTATCATCTCTTGTGAGGAGGCAGGACTTTTATAACTCAGTTATGGCTCTATCAATCATAATTTATTGTCCTGCCCCTCAGACATAAACATATATGACATAAAATGACATAGTCTGTGTCAGGCCTTCTGTGTATCCCATATCTATCTATCTATCTATCTATCTATCTATCTATCTATCTATCTATCTCTGTCTGTCTGTTTGTCTGTCTACCTGTCTGTCTGTCTTTCTGTCTGTCTATCTATCCATCCATCTATGAAATGAAATGGAGTCTGGTGAGTTTCGGCTCTTCTTTAGTCAGACCCTTATCACATGGTACCTACCACATACCTCTGCTCTGTAGACATGACAGGGGTGCATTAACCGAGAGCACAACCTGTTAAGGTCATAAAGGTCAACAGGCTAATTACATATCCTCAGGGTCAAAAAAGTAACAATTCAAATCAAACTACCCAGCAAGAGCAAAATGTAACTGATCCAAAAAAAAATACATATGCCCCCTCCACAGGAAACATTACTCAAGAATTACAAACTGCAAAGGAAATCCATTCAAAAACTTTGAAAAAGCACACTTCCTAATTAACAGTCCAAACCAAATAAGCCTGAGTGCTGTTCACACAAGAAACCATCTTAAACAACTAATAAAAAAAAAATATTTTTCAAAACTATGATTCTACACAACAGAAACATACTGTACATATATCACTAAACCATCAGCAAAATTTCTACAAACGCTGCACTAAAAGTTAAGAAAATATCCACTTACATATTGGGTATGCAGAAAAAAAACACAGGACAGCTCAGACTTCCTGTCGGAACCTCATTATCAGCTGCATTGC
This sequence comes from Neoceratodus forsteri, assembly GCA_016271365.2. NCBI lineage: Eukaryota > Metazoa > Chordata > Ceratodontiformes > Ceratodontidae > Neoceratodus > Neoceratodus forsteri. The sequence continues at coordinate 992,629,463 of CM028132.1, forward strand.
TGTGCATCTGAATTAGTTCACAGGACATCTAATCAACATCCCAGGCTTCCAGGTCAGATGCAGATCACATGGAAGGTACAGAAAGCATAGCCAAGTCTTCCAACTCAGCCTCACAAACCACATGGGAAAAGCAGGAAGTAAAACAAAAGGATCAATTTTAACCATGCAACCATAACTCACTCCCTGCAGTGAAACCACACCCAACTAGTGCAATTTAACAACTGCAACCCAATCCCAGTGCAAATCTAATTTATTCTAATGCCCTTAAGACAACCATTTAAAGATACAGCACCAAGTTACAAAATTCCTACACTGCTAAAAATACCTAACACTTCTTAACATTTTGTAAGTCAAATAAGAAACTTCCATTGGGGAGATTATGCTTGTCATTTTGCCTCATGGTGGTAGACGTCCCTCTTCCTTCATGCTAGGGGCTGCAACCCACCCCTTGGTACATTAACATAGCATAATCCTTCCTCTGCCAGATCTTATTCTACACACACACACACACACACACACACAGTAAGGGAGTCGGCAGAAGGAGGGAGACCAGGATGGGAAAAGTGTTTAAACAGGCAGATAAACCGTCTACAGAGGGAGGGAGACTTGGATGTGAAAAGTAATTAAATGGGGTGCTAAACCAGGAAAGAATTACCAGAGTGAAGGAGAGAGCATGTAATTTCATTGTGTCTGGCTGGGGATAACAAAACAGAAAAAAACAACAACAACAACAACAACAAAAAACCTCCAGCACTCATGACACTTACTTTTTTAAATGGAGCTAAACAGGGAGGGAATCAGCAGAGGGAGAGAGTCCAGCACAAGAATGATGATTACATGGGGTGCCAAACCAGGAGTGATTCAACAGAGGGAGGCAGACTGGGACAGGAAAAGTGCTTAAATGGGGATCTAAACTAGGAGGGAGTCTACAGATGGTGGGTGACCTGGATGGCAAAAATGTGCTTGAATGGGGTACTAAACAGGGAGGGAGTCAACAGAGGGAAGGAGAGAGTATGTAATTGCACTCTGTCTGGCTGGGGATACAAAAAAAAAATACTGCCAGACATGACATGTTTACTTTAACAAAACAGAGCCAAACCAGGAGGGAGTCAGCAGAGGGAGGGAGACCTTGTGGGAAAAATTTGCTTAAATGGAGAACAAAACCAGGAAATAATCACCAGAGAGAGGGAGAGCAGGATAGGAAAAGAGTGATTAAATGGGGAGCAACACCAGAAGGAAGTCAACACAAAGATTGGGTAGAACTGTGGCATAGAGTAAAACAATATCAGAAAAGTACTGATCAATGCATTCTTTTATTGTAGTACTATATTAAGCACTTTTAAAAAAAATATACAGTATTTTCTACATGCAGTATCACAAGGGCAGTGCCATACTGTTAAGAGTCATGGACAATGAGGGCTGTGAGGACTCTTACAGACAATGGAATATTGCAGATATATTAACTACAAACAGCAACATCTGGCACATCTTGACCTACAGTACATATGGTCAAACTTAAGGATTAATTTTTAACAGTACTACCCCTGAATTAACAAGGTTACTATTGTGGTATGCCACCATTTCAATACTGCAAATGCTGTGTCATACTGCAACTCCATTCAACTTCTGAGTAACTTGCACTGTATAATTGTGTATATTATAGGGGCACGGTAGCACCCCTAAAGTTAGGGTTGAGTAGCCTGTTCAATGTTAACCTCCTAACTTTGCACATTAATATATTTGGCTCTATTTGATGAAATGAGATGAAATTTTGTATGTGTTGTCTAGAAGGCAAGGTCTCCATCTTTGGAAATTACTAAGATGGCAGCTTGTGCAGTTTCTGAGATCCGCATGGGTCATTTTTTGTAAATGTCTAACTTTTTCCCTCCTTTATACTTAACATGTTTTTTTTCTCTCCCCTACAGCCTACATATAATAGAATTGTTATCCCAGACTTGCAGGGCACATGTGTCATGCCCTAAGGTAGTGCCTTTGACAGGTCTGGTGAAAAAACTATTAAAGGGTTCTCAAGTTATAACTCTTTAAAATTTAGTGGTAACTGATCTGCGCATGAGCAGTAGTGTTTTTAAGATAGCGTTCTGTGGTGAAAGTAAAAATTTGATGCTGCAAATGCATGTTTTTGCTTTTGTGCCACTTGAAGGAAGGGCACCAAACATTTTTTGTGCCATGCCAACTGCCATCTTGTTGATTTTTTCCACTAACAAACATGGAAAATGCATAAAAATTATGATATTTTTAAAAAACAAACATCAGAACCTAGCTTAACGGGACCCATTTAGCTAGATTCTGATGTTTGTTTCTTAAAATAATGCCCACAAATACATTTTCTGGGCACCCAAAATCCTGGATGTCCAGCTTAGTGAGATGAGTGTTTCCCTTGCATTCTTTGTATAAGAACAGTTGGAATTTTTTGACTTCATCATTTGCAGCTGAACTTGTGCAGTCGGCTGCATCATGAACTGTATGCTACCATTTCCCTGATGATTGATGGTGCCCCCCCTAAACCTCCATCACTGTCCCCTTCTTAATATAAACTTTTTCTGGTGTCTAGTAGCACCCCCATCCACCTATCACCATTCCCATTTTCCCTGGTGTCTAGTGGCACTCCCCCCACCTACTGATCACCAGCCACATGATAAAATTATATATATTCCTTGGTGTCTATTGTTACTCCCACCTGCTGATTACTGGTCTCAATTTCTCTGGTGTCTAATGGCACCCCCCACTTGCTGATCACCATGCCTGTCATCTAATTATATATTCCCTAGTGTCTAGTGGCACCCCCACCTGCTGATTGTTGTTCAAATTTCCCTGGTGTCTACAGGCACCCCCCCACCCACTGATTGTTGACCCCGTTAGCAAATACATCTTCCCTGGTGCATTTCTAGTTGCACCCCCCACCCTCCCATTTCAAGCATAACCTGAAATGAAGAAAATGCTCCCACAATGTTTTTTTAAGCCTGTAAAAAGGAAAACTGTCCCTCACCAATCAGCCCCTCCACCCCAACCTCCCACTCAGCACCTACCACCCCACAACTCCCAGTAGACCCCCACAGCCTCACTCACCTAAACAGGTCCTAGGTTCAAGATCCACTTTCCAATTGAAGACATGTCCTGCTGCTGGAACCAGAGACTGCAATATGAGAAACTAAGAAAAATGCGGTTCAATGTATTTCAGTGGGAGTTTCAATTTTTATGCATAACTTACCCATATTTTGACATTTTGACCCCACATTTTCAATATGGCTTTTTGGGGAGCTCACCTAATGAACAGTATGATCATCATTACATAGCTAATGCTCAAAAGGTGATTTCATAGTCACTTGGTGAATTCACCTTTTGGGTGGGATTTGAAATATTTTCCTGCCCTTGTGGATGAGGTGGGGTCATAAAAAGACTACGGTGAAAATGTGGGGTCAAAATATGAAAAAATGGCAATGTTATGACTAGAGACCCATGTTTTTCTCAAATGAGAAATAACAAGAACTACCAAGAAATTCAAGGTATAAAAAGAAATAAAACGAAAACAAACACATGAAAAAAATTTAAAAATTGCTTGTTATTGGGGTGGAAAACTAAATAAATGCTTGCAGCAGTTGTTGTTTAGGCTCCATTGTTACCACAGAGACATTCCATAAGGAAGTGGCAATGAAATTGTATGATTCACAAAACCTTTCAAGACCATTGAATAAGGCTGCTAAATAAGATGTTGTATACTAGGAATATGATTTCCAGTGTGTATAAGGTCATTTTTTAGGTGTTTTATGAATGTAAATGTGATAACAAAAAATAAAACTACATTTTCAATGAAAAACAGAATAACATGAAATTCCAGAAAAATAAAATGGAAAATTATAAAAAATAAAAAGAATTTCACAGGGCTCTAGTCATGACCAGTCATTATAATTTCACTATGCATGCTCGTAGCTTTGGAAATGTTAAATATTTTGACACCAGATTTTCAACCTAGTCTTCTTATTACCCCACCTCATGTATATGACAACTGTCATTTTTTGAATCCTGGCCAAAATGTGTTTTTACATCTGTAGCCTGTAATGGCATTGCAGTTGCACTGAATTACACTTTGACATGGATTTGAACATTTTCTGTACTGGGTAGATGAGGTGGAGTAATAAGATGGCTACTCTGACAATTTATTCACTTGTGTCCTATAAATGAAAGTACAGGAGCTACAAACATATAAGTATATATGAAAGGATGGGAGCACAGGGCCCAGAGGGCCCTGAGCTCCCAAAGGCAAATAAGGATACAATTATACTATCTCTAAAAGTAAGGAAATAAATTGCAAAAAACTTCATGAATGCTCTAGTTAGGGTTAAAGCCACAAAAGTAGGGAAATGTGGCATTAGGGTTTCCAACCCTAACATCCCACCCAACCCCACCCTGCACACACCAATAAGCATCGGGGGGTATCTTGGGGTTATCAGCCCTAGTGCTCATCCCATTCTCCTATACTATGCCCATCTCATCTTATTTACTTATGGAATAAGGTGAGTGTTAGGCCTGACAACCCCAAGCCACACCCCTAATGTATGTTGGTGTGTGCTGGGTGGGGGTGGAGGGATGGGAATGGAAACCTTAATGCCACATTTTCCTACTTTTGTGGCTTTGACCCTAACTACTGCATTAACAGTGTTTCTTTGCAATGTAGATAGATAGATAGATAGATAGATAGATAGATAGATAGATAGATAGACAGATGTAGAGATAGAGAGAAAGAGAGAGAAATATCTTACATGGATGGAGATTTTCTCCATAGAAAAGTTTATCAGTTATTTTGCTGTATACCTGTGGGTAAATGTTAGTTAAGAGTAATCAATCAATTAAAAGTATATGCAGTACCTACTGTACACTAATCACACAATTAAAAGTATATAACAACACTAATTAAAAGTATATATCTACAGCTCATAAAACCCTAGGCTATCGCACTAATTACAACTAATTACTAAACCAATTAACATAGCCAACAGTCAATGAAGACTTACCAGAAAAACAGTCCTGTACCACATGTAAAAAATACCTTTCAAAACCAACCCCAAAAACTAAACTATCACTCTAATATTACATTACAAATCCCTTCACAATTTTGTACTGAACAGCCATGTATGTTCCTCAATGCTCCAACTCTCTTCTCACTCATAATGTGTTACATGCTGCTGCTGTTGACTCTGTCCTCATTCTGATACTGTGTGACTCTCCATTCCACTGTCGCCAACTATCAACTCCATTTGTTGCCAACTGCATAGACCTCACTGCTCCCAACCACAGACAGCATGCTGCTCCTGATCTCTAACCACACTGCTAACAACCATTACCATGCCCTACTAAAGGAAATAATTCCACAGAAACAGGGATCAGGTGGGTGGTAGGGGGTACCAGTGGTGGGGTTTTTTGCACTAATCACTAATTTCATTAGAGATCAGGTGGGCTGGAAGGTGAATACCAATGGCAGGGTTGAGCCCCTGTCATTAGTTTCACTGGAGATCAGGCAGGTATGACACAGGCAGTTGGGTCTGGGGCAGTATGTGTCACTATGCAGCTGCTTTGTGAGTGACCCACAGCACCACTCATAAAGCACATTTCTGGTCAGGCACACTGTGCATCACCATGTTGCTGCTTCGTTATTGGCCAATACAGTGACTGTCACTACTGTATGAAGATGCTGTTAGATAGTTTTTTTTAAAAATCAAGTAAACAAATTGCATAACACTAAGTTCCTGTGTCTATGAGGGCTAAAATGCAAAGTATACATTAAAAGAAGCTGAAATGGAATGTGGCAATTGAGGATGAATGCAAAAAAAGTTCAAGGTGATGCACATACTGTAGCGAGCAAGAATCCTATGACCAACAACAGACTGGGGGAGGGTGAAGGACACAATCTTGGAGGAGGAGAAAGTCCTGGGGATAGCAGTTACAAGCAACCTGAAGCCTTCAATACAATGCAAAAAGGTGGTGGGTAAGGCAAATAGGAGGTTGCATTGAATATCAAGGGGGTTTACCAGCAGGAGGAACAAGGTCATTCTTCCCCTATACAGCTCCATGGTGCATCTGCATCTGGAATACTATGTGCAGCACTGGAGCCCCTACCTTAAGAAAGACAGTAACCAGATGGAGGCATGCAGAGGAGAAAGACAGTCATCAAATGGAGACATGTTGAGGAGGACTACCAGGATGATTATGGGGCAATGGGATAGCCAGTATAAACAGAGGCTAGTGAATCTGAACATGTACTTACTGGAAGAGAGATGAGAGAGAGAGGGGATTTGATCAAGGTCTTCAAATACCTCAAAGGCATTAACAAGATCTGTATAAGGGATTATTTTTTGCAAAAGTGAGAAGATAAACACTGTTGATCACAACTACAAATCAGAAGGGGGCAGGGACAATTACAGAAAAGAGGCCAACAGGCAGTTCTTCATTGAAAGTGTGGGGGCAGGATAGAATGCACTGTCACAGGGGATAGTAAATCACAGTTTATTTAGGGGGTTAAAAAGAGAGTGGGACAGATTCAAGGGGAAGGCTAGGGTGACAGGGGAAGGAGCAACATGTATCATATGTGCACAGAGCACCGCATTGAGCAGATTCAATAGATCTCTGGGCTTTCTGCTGGCCTTTTGTATGTTTGTATGAAGTGAGGACATGAGTACACACTTGGGTAGTTTTCATGGCAGTTGCTAGTAAAAGGAAATTCAGAAGGATATGGTTCGGTGAAGCTGCAAATTGAAGCTACTAAAGGTAAAATAAACAGGTTTTGACCCACGTAAGTGTAAAATAAACATTTATTTTACACTCGTGTACCCAACAGTAGAAATAACCCATTTATTTGGGTTAATTTGACTTAACATAAGATGTATAAACAGGGTTTATTACTCTGACTCTGGCAGTATTATCCTATTTATTTTCAAACGTATGTCCTAGCCTCATCACTCATGAGTGGCAGAGCCATGAGTGAGTTATGAGCTTAAGACATATGAGTGAAAATAAAAATGATTATACTGCCAGAGCCAGTGTAATTAAAAGTTTATACAGCAGAGAGACATGGGGGTTTTGATTTGTTCAAGAGGCTGAAGACAGACACACATAAGAAATAACATGTTATTTCGCATGTACATATGTCATCAAGCTTGAGTAACTGTATTTATTTGCCACTGTTCATTCCCACTAAAGATTTATATGTTTTTATAGATGGATCTTTTTTTTTCATGATACAAAAGGCCTTCATTTACATCCTTGTACACCTGTGAGTAAAAGTATTAAATAAAAGTATATACCCACAGGACATAAAGCACTAGGATACCACACCAATTACAACTCATTACTCTACTTATTAGCCAGTATACCTCTGGACTGGTATATTTCCTTATTTACTGCACTACATTTACAGATTTTTTATCTATATTTGTGTGTATGCATGTACATAATCAATATATAATTGCAAAAAAATATGTTAATGCATCAGTTAGGGTTCTTATTAAAGCACCAAAGCTGGGAAATTTGATGTTAGGGTTTCCAACCTAAAACCCCACATCAGCCCTGCTCAGATGAAGAGGGACTGGGGTGGCATTAGCATCATCAGCCCTACTTGATCCTCATTCTCCCTGTAGCCCACCCAGCTTATTTTCTAATGGAATGGGGTGAGTTTAGGACTTGACCCCAATGCTACCCTCTGATCCCTCTTCATCTGTGCAGGGTGGGAGTGGGGTGTTAGGGTTGGAAACCCTAATGTCAAATTTCCCAGATTTTGATGCTTTAATAACAACCCTACTGTAACTGATACATTAATGTAGTTTTTTGCAATGAATATATACAATGTACATATATATATATTCATTGCAAAAAACTTTGTTAATGCATCAGTTAGGGTTGAAAAAGACAAATGTGAAATGAGGCATTAGGGTTTCAACCCTAACACCCCACCACAACCACCCACCCCATCAACCCTCACACACCAACAAACATTGGGGTGTGCGTTGGGAGTCATTGGTCTAACTCTCACCCCATTCTCTTATACTGTACAATCTCAGCTTCCTTACACATGGAATGGAGTGAGAGTTAAGGCCAGTGATCCTAAGGCACACACCAATGCCTGCTGGTGTGTGTGAGGTAAAGGGGTGGGGGGTGTTAGGGTTGTAAACCCTAATGCCTTATTTCCCTAAGTTTGTTGCTTCAACTCAAACTGATGCAATAACGTTTTTTGCAATGATTTCCTTACTTTGTTCAAAAGTGTAATCTTACCCTTCTATGTTTGTGGGAGTGTATGGCCTGGTTGCACAGGGCCCTGCACTCTTATGTAAGTATAGAAACATAGAAACATAGAAGTTGACGGCAGATAAGGACCACAAAGCCCATCCAGTCTGCCCATTTCTTTTTCTACCTTATAAATGTGCCATCGGCCTTTGCTCTGTCAGTGGTCTATCTATTCATAGTCATTTGTATTGCTAGCTTATGCCTATCCCATGCCTGTTTGAAGCCCTGCACTGTATCCATAGCCACCACTTCTTGTGGTAAGCCATTCCATGCATCCACCACCCTTTCTGTGAAAAATAATTTCCTCACATTCCCCCTTAATCAGCCCCCCTCTAATCTCATGCTGTGTCCTCTTGTCCTGCTATTTTTCTTATATTTAAACATGTTAGACTCTTTCATCTTGTTAATGCCCTTAAGGTGTTTGAATGCCTCGATCATATCACATCTCTCCCTCCTTTGCTCAAGGGTATACATATTGAGCTCTGTTAATCTGTCCTCATATGTCTTCTGATGCAGTCCCTGCACAATTTTGGTTGCCCTTCTCTGGACTGCCTCAATTTGGTTAATGTCCTTGTGAAGGTGTGGCCTCAATACTGCACACAGTACTCCAGGTGGGGCCCTAACCAGTGTCTTGTAAAGAGGATTATTACCTTCCTCTTACGACTTGTGATACCCCTACTAATCCCCTAACACCCCCTAGCCTTACCTACTGCTTTAGAGGTCTGCTTGGATGATTTCAGGTCATCAGTGATGATGATGCCCAAGTCTCTTTCTTCCTTTGTGACTGCAACTCCCTCCCAGCCTATAGGTGGCTTCAGGTTTCTCTTCCCTATGTGCATGATTTTGCACTTCTTTGCATTAAATCCCAGTTGCCACTCTTCTGACCATTTTACTAGTTTATCCAGATCTCTTCTCATTCTGCCCACCCCATCTGGATCATCTACTCTGTTGTAGATCTTGGTGTCATCTGCAAACAGACAAGCCTTACCCTCTAGTCCATCTGCAAGGTCACTAATGAAGATGTTGAAGAGGACTGGCCCCAGGACTGATCCCTGAGGTACCCCACTTGTGACTTGCATCTCTTCTGACTGTATACCATTTATTACCACTCTGTTTTCTGCCCGTCAACCAGTTTAACACCCAGTTGACCAACTTCTGACCCACCCAAGCCTACCCAGCTTATTTATCAATCTTCTATGTGGAACAGTGTCAAAAGCTTTGCTGAAGTCAAAGTAGGCAACATCAACTGCTCCCCCTTGATCCACCACTCTGGTTACCCAGTCAAAGAAATCTATGAGATTAGTTTGACAGGGCCTTCCTTTTGTAAATCCATGCTGTCTTGGATCCTGTGCCCCTATGGATTCCAGGTGCTGCACTATCCTTTCCTTAAGGAATGCCTCCATAATCTTGCCCACTACAGAGGTAAGACTGACTGGTCTGTAGTTCCCTGCCTCCTCCCTGCTACCACTCTTGTGGAGCAGGATCACATGAGCCCTTCTCCAGTCTTCTGGGACCTCTCCTGTGCTCAGAGACTCACTAAACAGTTCTGCTTATGGCTCTGCTAGTTCCACCTTTAGCTCCTTAAGTACCCTGGGATGTATGCCATCAGGTTCCATTGCCTTATCCACCCTGAGCTTAGCAAGCTCTTGTAGGACCCTTTCTTTTGTGAAGGGAGTAGTGCTTACCTCCCTCCCACTGTGTCCATGATGCTGAGCTGTGGGCTGCCTACCTTCTCTTCAGTAAATACTGAGCAAAGTATCTATTTAGGATAGATGCCTTTACAGGGTCCTCCTCCTCCTCCTCACATGCTCCCTTTTCTCCGTTAAGCTGGCAATACCCCCTCTGGACTTTCTCCTTTCACTAATGTATCTATAGAAAGTCTTGTCACCTTCTTTTACTGTTCATGCTAGTGTTTCCTCAGTTTGGGACTTTGCCTGCCTTACTGCCTTCCTGCTTCCCTTAGGGCAGTTTGGTATGCCTCCTATCTTCATCCGCTGTGTTCCTTAAATTTTCTGAAGGCCAGCCTTTTGGCTCTGTCCTTTTCTGCTACTGTATTTGAGAACCAAAGTGGTTTCCTTCTTCTTTTGCACTTCCTTTTCTGTCTAACACAATGGGATGTTGCTTCAAGTATTGCATCCTTGATGCTTGCCCACTTTGCCTGTACCCCCTCACCTGTGCTTCTTTTTGCCAGGGCTAGCTTAACTCTGTTGGCCATCTTATCAAAGTCAGCTCCTCTGAAGTCCCATATTTTTGCCTTGGAATGGGATGATTTAGATGTAGTAGCCAAATTGAACCTTACCATGTAATGGTCACTGGCCCCCAGGTGACCTTCTACCTGAGATCTGTGATCCCTTCCTTGTTAGTCAGTACTAGATCTAGGATAGCCCTGTCTCTGTGGGTTGCTGTACCAGTTGTTTGAGGCCCTCCTGCAGGAATCCACTATGTGTCTAGTTCTGGCAGATGTTCCTGCTGGTATTGACCAATCTGTATCCGGCATATTGAAGTCTCCCATTATCAGAACCTCCCCTTTAGCTGTCATGTTTCGTATATCTTCTAACAGTAATGTGCCTATGTCCTCCCCCTGGTCTGGGGGCCTGTAGACAACTCTAGTTCTTATGGCTGTCCCATTTCCTGTTTCCAGAGTGACCCACAGTTCTTCTGGCGCCTTATGTGTATTCTGAATTTCTGTAGCTTTGATATTTTCATTGACATACAGGGCCACTCCTCTCCCCCCCCCCCTTTTTGCACCTCAGTCTCTTCTGAACAATACATAGCCAGGTACTGAAGTTTCCCAAGTGTGGTTACTGGTAAACCACATCTCACTAATTGCTACTATGTCTAGTTTAGCCTCTGACATTATTGCCTGCAGGTCTGGGATCTTATTTCCCAGGCTGCGAGCATTTGTGTACATGATTTTCCATTGGTCAGATTTTGGTGTGTTAGTTTTTGGGTGAGGTTTGTCATTACCCCTGTGCATCATATGGGGAGACAAACCTTTTTTCTTACCTGGTGATGCAAATTAACTGCAAACATGCTGAATCCCTGTTTGACCACTAGCTGAGGGGGGAGGGGTGTTCTTCCCATTCAACGTATGGGGGTGCTGCACCCCTCTCCCCATTTGCTAGTTTAAATATTCTGCAAAGACATCAAACTTCTGCCCCAATGCACTGACTCCATCCTTAGTCAGATGCAGTCCATCAAATTTAAAGAACTTTTGCTCCCAGAACTGTTGCCAGTTCCCTACAAATCTGTGTCCTTTTTCCTGGCACCAGCCCTTGAGCCATGTGTTTAGCTCCCCTATCTCCCCTTATCTGACCTTCTGTCCATCCTCTCCCCTCTCCCAGACTGGCAGGATCTCAGAGAAGGAGATGCTGGATGAAATAGATGATAGTTTGTCACCCAGCCTGGTCAGGTGTTCCTTGGTCTCCACAACTGTCCAGCTGGTGAGATCATTAGTCCCTGTGTGTACTAGGACATCAATGTTTTCTCCTGCTTTGTGAACAATTTTAGCAATGCAGTCCATGTCTCTCCATGCTGATGTACCTGGGAGACATCTGACCATTACCCCTGGCTGGAGATGGGTATCAACTCCCCGAATCATGAAGTCTTCTATGATCAGAAGTTTTTTGGATTTCCTTTTTGCTTTTTTTGTTTTGGTTCCTGATTTGGGTGAGTTTTGTTGTGCTAGCTCCTGTGCTGCAGTGTCCTGCTCTGCAGTGTCTTCTGCCTCTTTGTTTGATTTCAGAGATAGAGGCAGATACCTGTTTGTAGTGTTTATATGGTTTTTGGAGGTATTATGTTGGACAACAGAGAGTGATGGGGCACCCGATTTGCCCCTCCTAACCACCTGCCAACCTCCTGGACCAACTATCCTCTGTGATCGAGGTTTTTCTGTTGGATGCTGGGGAAATGGCGGGTGGTTCTTATAATGTATTTCCTCTTGAATATGAAATTTGAGGCGTGCAATCTCTGCCCATGCTGCCCGGAGCTGAGCCCTAAGATCTCCAAAGGCCCAGCATGTAGAACAGTGTCCTAAATCCTGTAAGACTGTCCTTCTGAAAATTGTTCCACAGTACCTGCAGTTAATGATATCCATTCCAGATAAGTTGCTGGGTGTATAACCTAGTCAGAGTAATTAGAAGGAAAAAAAAGGAAAAAAATGCAAGTAATGGTTTGATTGTGTTTTGTTTAACTTGTTATAACAAGTTAAATTACTAGTGCCCCTGTAAATGAGCTCACCATGTGGAGGCCCCACTGATCAATGCCTTCCTGCTCTGCCACAGGAAATGTCACAACTGTGGTACCCTATAAAAGGAGTGTAGTGTGGGGTGGTTGGGGATGGGGGTGGGTGGCTGGGCCTGTCCCCTGCTGAAAAAGAAGAACCGCGGATGAAAGAACAAGGAGGTAAGAGCAGAAACAATCAGTGTACAGACATTGTAATTAACCCTCATCTTCCTGTGGGAGCACCATCTATCCATCAGTGTAGAGACATTGCAATGAACTGTCATCTCTCTTTGCATAATGGAGGGTTCTGCAGTCCCATTACTGCATAATTGTATCTATAGGAATGCAGGACCCAAATCTCCCTGTGGGAGCACAGGGCCCTCTTGGCCCTGCATTCCCATCACTCTCCCATTACTCCATAATGGTATCCCTTTGTTGGAGCACAGGGCCCATCAATCCATAAGTTTAGAGACATTGTAAATAACTGTCATCCCCCTGTGGGAGCACAGAGCCCTTTGGGTCCTGCACTCCCACTACTGCATAATGGAGGGCCCTGCAGTCCCATTACTGCATAAGGGTATCCATATGTGGGAGGTAAGGGCCCTATGGACCCTGAACTCCCATCTACCTATAATTGTAGAGGCACAGCGCAGGCCTAGAGGCATTCCAAGTAACCCTTGTACTGCAAATGGTGCAATATCTCAGTAACCGTAGCAACATTGGAAAAAATTTCAATGCAGTTGTAATCATGGACTTGCAACCTGCATCATTGCTTAGCATACCTAAAGGAGTTATAAGCTGCGTTTAGCAAAAGATATGTATCTCAGACCATTTTTGAGATATAGGCCCTGAAAGATACTGCATATGCCACAATGTTATCCTATGGGAAATTTCTAAACTTTGAAATATTACAAGTATGGAAGTGATGTAAATTTTATCACCAAACCAGCAAAAGTCACATTTGTGGTGCAAGCCCATTCAACCATGAAAATTTCATCCCAAAATTCCAAACTGTTTCTTGGCAGCGAAGTGACAAAAAACAGTAAACTTTAAAAATCCCTTTTCGTAAGCTGCCAGAATCCCTTTCCGGAGAGCAGTCCCTGAGATGCTCCATCCTTCTCCCCCTGGCTGGCCCTCCAGTGACTCAGGTCCATTCTTGAACCTGGGCCACCAGCGTCGCAAGTGGAAAACCAACCACTGTGCAGATTGGCTGGCTCAAACATAGTCTTCTTATGATCCCACCTCAAAAATCCCATAGGTGAAAATGTTTAAATCTGTGCTGAAACATCATTCCACACCACAGGTGCAAAAACACAATTCAGACATGCTGTGAAAAATTAGAGCTGTACTGATCATGAGGTGGTGTGAAAAAATGGGTATGTTGAAAATCTAGAGTCAAAATATTGTAAATAACCGAAGTTACACACCTGCATAGAAAATTTCCAAAACATGCCCGTAATGCTCCCATTTTTAGGATTTTTTTCACCAGATTCTCAGCATGCCCTTTTTGGGACCCCACCTCATGAACACTGTCACAGTGATTTCATTAATCGGTCCCGAAAGCTGATTTCCGCCCAGTAACTGCACCATTCTGCATCAGAAACACATTTTGGGCAGGATGTGAGAAATCACAGCTGTATGGTTCATGAGGTGGTGTTAAAATATGGGTATGTTGAAAATTTGGAGTCAAAATATTGTAAATTATCAAAGTTTCGCATTTACATAGAAAAATTTCAATGAACTCTCATAACGTGGCAATTTTAGGCATTTTTCAACAATACATGGTTTTGGGGGACTTATCTCATGAACACTGGCACTGCCATTTTGTTATTCAGTCCCAAAAGATGATTCCATGCAAATGACTACAAAATCACCTTTGGGACCCAGTTAACAGAATGACAGTGACAGTGTTCGTGAGGTGGGTCCCCAAAAGTCCATTTTGAAATTTAGTGTAAAAAATTCAAAAAAATTACAAAGTTGTCAACCTAAATTCAAAACACCATTGGAAATGAATTATACAGTATTAATCTGTATTCTTCAGTTTGCAGTTCAGCTTTGAAGAATGCAGATGTGTCCTGGTCCACAGAAGATTGCATTGGCGGACCTGCAGAGGTACATATAGGATAAAGTGGAGTATCGGGAGGTGGCTGCACAGTGGGAGGGTAGGGTGGGATTAGAGAGTTGGCGAGGATGACGAGGGACTATTGTCTTTTCCCAGATTAAAATATTTAAAAAAAAAATGTTGCTGGAAGTTTTTTTTCTTTTCAGGGCAAAACAGTAAATAAACATTAAATAAATAAAAGTATTTCAGGACACTGGAGGTGGGCTCCCCAGTGTCCAACCCTTACGAGGGGAGCGTGTAAATGCTGACACAGTGATTGAGCCCCCCAATGTCTGCAGTGCCATATATCATTGAAGGTTCATTTAGGAGAAGACCAAGAGGCTTCTGAAGGAAGTGTCAAGTGCTGAAGCCCACGTACAGCATGATGAGCGGACTGGGATTCAGCCATCTCCCTGACACATACAGTTTCCAAGGATCTAGTGGAGGGATCTCACATCCTTTTAAATAGCCTATCTCTGTATACCAGCCTCAGCATGATGATGAGCACTTGCCCAGTAATGTTGAAGGGATGGGCTTGGTGGGCCACTTGGAGTCCCATCTGTCTGATAATGGTGGCCATTCCTAAATGGGGAGCTGTATGGGGACTTCTGTAGGGGATTATGGCCACCACGGAGGGGGCTTTCATGCAATTCATTAATTAGCAGAGCAGCAGCAGTTTTCAAAGCTGGCTATGATTGTATACTGGCAGTTAGGAGCTGGTTCACTATATGACACAGTTATCTATAATGTTTCCTGACATGGAGCCTTTGTAAATGAGTCTCTGACTCAAAGGTTGTAAATCCTAAAGAATATTAAATAAAATTAATTAATATAACAAATGACAGCTGTGTCGTATAGTGCAACCCTTACTGCCATATAATGTATTTTGGGGTTAGGAGCTGGTTGCACTATACAACACAGCTGTCTAACAAATGGCAGTTGTGTAGTATAGTGCAACCAACTCCTAACTGCAAAATACATTATATGGCAGTAAGGGTTATATTATATGATACAGCTGTCATTTGTTAGACAGCTGTGTCATATAGTGCAACCAGCTCCTAACCGCAAAATACATTATACGGCACTAAGCTTTATTCAACAGTTCACGGTTCAGCTTTGAAAAGTGCAGACGTCTCCCAGTCCACAGGAAATGACAGTATAGAAACTCCAGAAGTAAGTATAGGGTAAGGGGGCACTCAGTGGGAGGTTGGGATGGGGAGGAAATGACGGTGACGATGAGGGACCATTTTCTTTATTTCAGATTTACATGAGAAAAAGACTTTGTGAATGGATTTCTTTTTTTCAGGTATACATATAAAATTTATCTATTGTAGGACACTATGGGTGGGCTCCCCCATGTCCTAGTCTGCTGGGGGGGTGAATATGAAACAAGGAGCTGCAGGGGACATCTGACACTGGGAGTGGGCAACCAGGTGTCGGATTTTACAAATAAATTAATGAATAAATACACTGCCATTGGGGATTGGGGCCCCATTGTGCAGTTTGAAGACACAGCACTGTCAGGATAGCAGGGCTACAATGTCAGTAGCCCAACACCTAATCTATGAGTGGTGACAGCAACAAGGCTTGCACTGTAGTTCACAGCTGTCATTTATTAAAGACAGTTGTGTCATATAGTGCAAACTGCTGCTTTCACAAAAATCCAGTTATGAATAGAGCATTGATTTGCTGAACTGCTCATGCTCAGAAATGGAACACTTTTATTAAACATTAAAAAAAAAACTACTTAACAGATGGACCTAAAAACCACAAGAGCACATACCTTGACCAACTGCTATCACAACTGAAAGTTTCAGGTTTCAAAGCACCCTATTATTTTAGTTATGGGGCGGCCAAAAAAGTCTTAAAATGTTCAAAAATGGAGACTTTCGTGTTTTTTTTTTCACCTCTGTAACTTTGCCTCCCCTAAATCAATCTACATGAAATTTACAGGATCAAAAGATCCGGGCACAGAGGCAGAGCTTTACAAATGTCATTTAAATCAGTTGAACAGGGGCAAAGTTATTAAGGTGCAAATATTTGGGTTTAACAAAGAAAGGCTAATACAACCCTAATATACAGGTATGGCTGCACCTGTATAAAATATATATATATATATATATATATATATATACATACATATACATACCACATGCACGCACACACACACACACAGGCACTTGTCTCAAAGCATAGGGAGGGTAACTGACTTGCTCTAGGTCGCAGAGTTTGCAAGTTGTACTACCCAGATCTAGTGGCTCTACAGGTCGACAGCTTGGTGCTCTACTGCTCTACTAGAGCTATGCAAAAAAATATATAATTCCACCAGTGGAATTTTCATGAAAATCAAACTTTTGCTTCTGCAAAAGTTTGGAAAGTAAAAGAGCAACTTTCATGGACATTTTCACTGGATGGCACTGTACATAATGATATTTCCCTCCCTGAATACCTGGGTCTAGTACTCCCTCCCCCACCAGCCGCTGAGCGCCACCTATCAAGCATATTTCTCTGGTATCCAGTGACCCCCCCCAAAAGCCCTGAAAAAAATAAAAATCAATTCCCCTGATGGCTAGCAGTCCCTCCCCCCACCTGAACACTCACTTCATAAATAAAATATACTTCCCTGGTGACTAGCAGTCCCTCCCTCCACCAAATCTCTCACCCCATAAATAAAATATACTTCCCTGGTAGTCTGCAGTCCCTCCCCCCCACCTGATTACCAAACCAACATGGACATCAATATGCCTTGGTGTCCATACTCAAGTGTAACCACCCTATCCCGATCCACCATATAGTCTTTATATGAATGAACATTTTCCAGGTGGTTTAGTGAAACCTCCCTCCCTATCCCTGATCCCCAGTAGGTGAAATTATTCCCAATCCCTTGCGGTCTAGTGCACCCCCTGCTGCCTCACCCCAGCAGGTAGTGCACCACCACCCCGCTCCCCCCCATCCTGAACCTGAGCAGGTGACCGGCACAGCCCTCCTCTCTCCACCATGGCCAGCCACCCACTGAGCTGTCAATGAATGAAAGTGTACATGTAAAAGCATGTGCTCATTCACTAACAGCTCAGTGGGTGACTGGCCATGGTGGAGAGAGGAGGCTGTGCCAGTCACCTGCTCAGGTTCAGGATGGAAGGCAGGGTGGTGGGAACACTACCTGCTGGGGTGGGAGGGCAGGTATAACCAGACCACTAAGGAATATATGAATGCACTGACTGAGGATCAGGAGAAGGAGTTCACAAGACCACCGAGGAGAAATATTTATTTGACTATATGGTGGATCAGAAATAGGGGGGGTTACACTGGACACCATGGTATGATGTCCACATTGGGTGGAGTGATTAGGTGCTGTGGGACACTAGCCTGAGACCCACTTTTTCATAGGGTGTGGTGATGGGGTGGGGGGAGGGACCACTAGGTTACCAGGGAATTTTTTTTACATATGGGCGGTTGATCTGGTGGGGGAGGCCCGCTAGCCACCAGGGAATTTGCTTTATACATATGGGGTGGGTGATCAAGTGGAGTGGAGGGATCATTAATCACCAAGGAAGTATATTTCATTGATGAGGTGATGCTCGGGTGCGGAGGGACTGCTTACCAGGGAATTATATTTTTATTTCAGGCAGGGCTTCAGTGGGGGGGGGGGGGGCACAGAACACCAGGTAACTTTTTTTTTATTTTCTTCCATCTACAGTATATCTGAGTAAAGCAGGGTGAATGTCACCCAAAACATTTGGAAGATTTCCGATCCACCACAGGTGGAAGTTCAAAAATTGTGAAAGTTTTGAAATTTCACAGAAGTTTCACCAAGGCAGAAATCACAACTTTTACCCACCTCTATGTTCTGCCCTCTAGGCCATACTGCATCCCTCAAACAAGTAAAAAGGTATCTATCTATCTATCTATCTATCTATCTATCTATCTATCTATTTCTATCCATCTATATGTATGACATGGCCTGAGTGAAGATATCATATTTATCTTCATAAGAGGACACTGATATGATGATATCACATGAGCGGTGAAGCCACAAGGAAGATATCTTAATATCAATGGCCTCTCATGAAGATAAATATGATTTCTTCGTTCAGGCCATGTCATGTTTGATTTATACAACATATTTGTTAGGCAAATGTAGGTACCTGTAAACTGGTGGCTGCATTTGTAAAATAGGCTCCATTTGTAAAAATGGATCTCTTCCACTAGACAGTGCACTCCGGATAATAGAGTAAACAACCAGTCAAAGGGATTGCTTCTTTTGGAGGACTGTTTGATAAAACAATCCTCCCCAGTTTCCTTTGTTTGCTATGGTATGTATTGATGCCTGCCACGGTGGATGGCTAGCCTCCAAATGTCTGGCTTTGTTTTGTTATTGCAGCTATCTGTCTCAAAACTGAAGTAAGTTTGTTTTGTAACTTTGTGGGAGTCCATTTTCAAATTTTTATCAGGTGAGTGATACAGCGGCCATGAAGCGATTTGTTGAGCGGGGTGGGGGGGAGCAGACAGGACAGCATGCAGCAGTAGAGCTGCAAGTTCAGTCAGGAATAGTAGAGTGGGCAGCAGAGTGG
The DNA here is from genome assembly GCA_016271365.2 of Neoceratodus forsteri. NCBI lineage: Eukaryota > Metazoa > Chordata > Ceratodontiformes > Ceratodontidae > Neoceratodus > Neoceratodus forsteri. The sequence continues at coordinate 992,648,651 of CM028132.1, forward strand.
TAAAAATGTTTGTTAAAGTTCAGAAATCTCGAACACTACAGAAAAAAAGTGAGCAGTGTAGTAAAATACTTGGAAAGGTGTAAAGGGGTTTTAAATAAACTGAGCTCTCAGAGCTGCTGTGCTTTTCATTTTACTTTAGCTTTTCCAATAGATGACTCATTCTTGTGTTTATGATGAATGGGAACAGTCAGGAAGAATGATGAATAGGAATACAGAAAGGTGATATATTTCACAGTAGCTCAAGATATCACTTTTTATTTTGGCATTTATCTAAACACATACAGTATGATATACATATATAGGTGTGTGTGTGTGAGTGTGTGTGTGTATTTATAAAGTGAGTAAGAAAAATCAGTGAAAATCTAGTGTCCTGACTGAATAAAACATGTCACGTGACCATGCAATATTCCATAATGACAGCATGCTTCCCAGTATGACCGCATACCTGAGCTACTTTCCAGCCCTCAAAACCTTCTCGCCTGCTCTGAAATCACTCCATGTCAGGCACAACACATGGCACACACAGGCTACCACACACAGCTATAAGTATAGCAGTCCCACACCCTATAAAATTATCTGGTTGATCCAGCCATAATTTTAAATAAGAAGCATATTAAAAAAAATAGCTGGTTGATCCTGCTGCTTTCAGTCTCTCTTACATTATAATCACTTTCACGTTTTGTCTTGTAATGTAGTGTGACCAAGCAGTGTTAATGATGGTAAAGGAGGCGCAGGCAGAGGTTTCAAATAAGCCATTCTAACTTCAAAAAGTATGTAAAGTGTGTTCTTTTTATTTTTAATTTATCTAGCTTTGTGTAAAAGAAGCCCCACTCAGCAGACTTTTTGTCCAGTAATGTAATGTGGCTGAGCAGTGTTAATGGTGTTGAAGGACATGCAGACAGAGGTTTACTGGTGGCAGCATGCTGCACTGCTCCTGTGTTACTAAGCCAATTTTTATATTGTGTTTGTTAAATAAATTGTCATCTACTCTGTAAGTACTGCATACCATTGCTATAGAAAATGCTTTTATCAGAAATGACACTTTAGAAGTAGAGATGGATTCAAAAAGAAAAATGTACAGCCAATTATCAATTATGATTTACTTGAAAATATTTCTAAGTTGTTTTTTCAAACTCTGTTGACATAAAGAAACATTTAACAGACCCCAACATATTGTCTCAGAAATGGCTTATTTAAAATGCAGCTACACTATGTTGGTGAAAAATATGACTTCTTAATAAACTGTCACAAATGTATTTCCTCAGAGACATTTTGCTCTGGCACTGAATGTTTTTGCATTACGTGTGTCAAAAAAAATTTAATATCCATGAACATCGTGGCAGCTGGGGTTCCCATAGCTCTAAAGGGAATTTTTTCATTACTACCTGTAATTCTATCTGGTCAGCACCTGTATCCCAGAACAGTCTGGTGGTATTCTGGCCGCACAAAAAAAAAAAAAAAATATGAAAGAACAAGGTCAAGATTTTATCAGTGTTTTACATTGTGTAGCACCTGTCATGCTACGGTTTCTGTCACTTGGATTCAAGAATGCCCCAGGAGAGATTTTTCTGCCAACCTGAGTGGTACCAGCCTGAGAAAAAGAATAAAATGTGAGAAGGCCCTTCTGCCTTCAATGCCTGTATATTAATAAGAGACTCCATTTCCAATTACTGTAGTCTGTGCTCTTTCAGTATGGGCTTTGTCAAAATCCAAGCTTGCACATAAAGTATTTCTCTTCTTTAGCACCAAAGTTGTATTCAAGTTATCAGTTCTGACAAAGCAATAGCCCTTTATAATCAAATGCCCCAAACCTTATCATTTATTGGCAATGCTGTATAAGGAGTGAATTAGCAAAGCTGTCTAAGGATATGCATTACATATATTATATTTTACTGTCTTTTACACCTACTTTACTGTTGCATATTGTGTTCCTGCCTTTGTAACTCTCCCCATCCCATTTACCACAAGGTCATATTTATAAAGGAGATGCATGCTGTATCTCTGTATGTTTACCTGATGAAACAGTTTAAATAAATAACTAAATGAATGTATGTCCATTGCACAGGGCAGAAAAGCATTGCACAAAAATATACTTCCCTAGCTTTTCAAACTATAGAAAGTGGTACATTGCCATAAACATTTGATATAACAACTAACAGAGGTTGTTGCAACCTTTAAAGACTTGGCGTTGGTTTGACTGAGAAAGCTTATATGATGCTGCCATTCCCACTAGGATAAAAAAAAAGGTCAGTTTCAAACCAAATATGGATGGAGTCATGCTTTTTCTCACAACATATTTTTGTTCATCTTTCCCTGAGTAAAGAAATTCTGCTGATGGAGTGGCCAGATTCCTTGTAAAATAGTTCAACATGCCTATAGCACATTTCTTTCAAATATCAGTACAGCATGTCATGCATTGTTTTTTTACACTGTAATATTTCTCATACCAAGCAACAAAATGCTACAGTTTTCTAACATGGTGAGTGTAGACATTAATATAAAATACTGCTTTTGTATCTAATGATCAGAACCAATCATGACTATTTCATTGTGAAACTGTTAAGAAGAACAGACCATAACAATTTCATTGTGACATAGTGGGCATCATGCTATTGTAACTGGTGCTGTGCAAAACTATAACATTTAGTTTCACTGAATTTCTGTGGTGGAAAAAAAGTACTTCCATGGAATTTCCCTTAAAGTAGCAGCACATTTATGGGGCAATTTGTGACCTCTACTTTTTCTTATACTTTAGATTTTCCTTTTTCTCTTGTCTTTTTAAATGCCCCTTTCCCTGCTTTCAGCCTTCCTTTTCACAGTTTAAATGATAAAAGTAGTTCTCCTTTTAGTTTAACTATCTTCAGGCTTTTATTAGTATTCTTAACTGTTTTTGAGTAATCATTGCCCCATAAGGACAGGGAGTAGTGTCTGTTAGATGCTAGATCACCTTAAAACAGAAAGAGTGGTGGCAAAAAGATGCTCAAAAATAGCTGAAAAAATTATAAAAACCTGAGCATAGCCACATTAATGGAGTGTTCCTCTTATTTCCAATCTAAGCAAACATGCCTAAGCAGACTCAAAATGGGAGGGGTCTGGAGGGCATCTCTGGCTAGATCAGAACCTGAGCTTTCTTGGACATATTGACTCCATCCACAAAATGCTGCACCCCAAACTGGGGGCCCTATATCGAAACCTTGCGTGCATTCCGGTGGCAGCCCAGTGTGCGCTTGTACAGAAAATAACCCTCCCTATCTTTGATTACAGGGATGTGGTCTACAGTGCCACTCTCAAATCTTCCCTAACCAGATGGAACACTCTCTTTCACTCCTTCTGCCATTTTGCTCTTCACTGCCCTCCTCACACCCATCTCTGCAACCTATACCAGTGTCTCTCCCTTCCCTCCCTTGAAGACAGGCACCATATGCATAGTGCCAGCTTTCTAGCTAAATTCTGGTTTCACACTCTTCCCCCATATCTCTCTTCCTCTCTTTCACCCAGACTACCTTCCTCCCACACCCTCAGAAACCTTGACTTGTGCACTTTAAACATCCCTCCTAAGTTTACCTCGGCAGGCCAGGCTATCTTTTCCCACTGCCTCCCTAAAATTTGGAACTCACTATCTACTCCCATCTGTCATGTCCCTTCCCCTCGAATCCTTCCCACCCTCCTAAAAGACCTATACTCCCCTTCCTGAAGCTGTGGTTAAATACTGCCCCACCCTTACTGCCACCCTTTTTCTGCACACATTTTTGCACTTCTAAGACACTCATGCAACCATTGTTCATTAACATACCTCCACCACCTTTACTGCCCCTTTTGTACTGTATCACATGATCACACTTTCTATGTTACACGCTTAAGTGTTGTTTGTTAACTCTCCCCTCCCCTTACTACCCCATTTTTCTGTAACACTTGTGAGCACTTATTTTATATTTATTGGAACTACTGTTTTTGCTTACCTACACCTCCTGTATTTTATCTAATATTGTAATTAAGGCCTTCAATTAACAACATGTATTTTTCTGATTGTATCTTTAATTAAAATGTCTTCCTGCAAGTTCCTTTTTTTTTTGTTGGCTGTGTCCTACGCTGTTTCCCATTTCCCCTCTCCCCAGGACATATCTGAAAATGAGCATTTCATTGCTCAGTATACCTTTCCTGGCGAAAAGCCTAAATAAATAAATAAAAAACATAACAGTCAGTACAAGCAGGGCTATATAGAATAGAATAAAAATACATAGCGTCACATATTAACATAAACATGCCCTGCTGCTTTAAAAAAGGTGAATGTTGTATTATGATTCTGGCTAGTCTGATGTGCAAAATTCAACTGTAGGAATTTCATATTTCACTTGGAATACACCTATAGGGTTAGTGGGAAGAATATTCTTTGTGGAATCCTGGGTTTCTACAAAAGCTGCACTGCCCAGTTGAAGTGTAATTCTGTGTCAAGTGGCTGGCATTATGTATGTAGGTCTTTCAGCACCACAGCTTTCTGAATCTTGGGCAATGCTGTGCTAGAAATGAACATACTGTAGTATTAGTGCCCAGAATGCTATACTTTAAATAGTGGGATATTGGTCAGGTTTAGATGATATGCCAAAATTGCTCATTCTCCCCATTTTTGGTTTCTATAGATTTTGGGAATATGGGCATGCTTTGATAGCAAAACAGTAATTATAAACCAGTTTCCTTTAAAAGAACAGATTTCAGTATTTCAGCATAAATATAAAGGTGAATGAAAGAGCAGGTGCTGTAAAACCATTGTAATTGAAAAGGACAGCATACACATTGGTGTTGCTTTTGTGTTTTAAACTATTTTCTGACTAATCACTATGCATAATTAATAAGGTACTCATTTTTACAATTGTATTTTTTATTAGTACTTGCTATTATTAGTACAACCTCCTCCAGCTGATGTCATCACTGGGCCTAGCACAAGTCATTGCTTCTGAGACCCATCAACACGGTCACACACTCAGTCTGGTGTTTGTGCTGGGTCTTGGGGTTGATAGCCTCAAGATTGATCAGGTCCCATGGTTTGATCACTGCACCATGAGGTTCACACTTGGAGCCCCCCTGGAAGCCCTCCACCTGTAGAAATGGTCAGCTATCACCCTTTAAGGGGTCTGTGCTCAGAAGAATTTCTGGAGATAGCTGACCTATCTAATGTGAATGCAGCTTGTGCAATTGGTGCCAGTGAGGCGGTGGCCACCAATATTAGAGTGGTATCCGAGGCATTGGATGTCATAGCTCCAGTTTGTATATGACCCAGATCTTCTTAGTTTGATGGGGATCTCAAGGCAATGAAGATCAAGGGTCAGAAGTTGGAGTGTTGCTGGCAGAAGACTCAGTTGGAGGCTGAAAAACTGGTCCTACATGCCCATTACGGTCAGGAGGCAATTTCCCATAGGAAGGCAGAATTCCTGTCCAGGGATATTGCTGTAGGGAGACACATACCTTCTTAGCTTTTTTCAGATTGTAGATAGGCTGCTTCATCCTGCCTGTCTACAGCCGAGAAAGTCCTTTTCATCTACCTTATGTGAAGAGTTTTCTCTATTTTTCTCTGACAGAGTGTTGTCTATCAGGTTGGGGATTCCATCAGTGACGTCATCAATGCCTTGCAGTGGTTGGACTGGGAGGAACAGAGGCACTCCTCCAATCTGGAAGAACTTTAAGCCAGTGGAGGTGATGGAGGTCACTGAGGAGATCTTAGAGCTAAAGCACACCTACTGTGAACTGAACCCAGCCCCGGCATGTTTCTTAATAAAATGTGCTGAGACTGTTGGCCTGGTGTTCACCAGGATTACCAGGTATTCAATTGGGGTGGGGAGTTTCCCAGTGGCTTTGAAAGAAGTGCTGGTGAGACCTCTCATAAAGAAGCAATCTCTCAACCCAGATGTCCAAGCTAATTACTGTCCAATGTCCAGCCTGTCTTTTTTGAGTAAGGTTGTTGAGAAACTTGTGGCACAACAGCTCGAGGACCACCTCATGTCCTTTGACATCTATGAGCCATTTCAGTTGGGTTTTTGGGCCAGACACAGCATGAAGACAGCATTAGTTAGGGTGCATAATGACCTGCTCAGGGCTAGAGATAGAAGAGACAAATCAGTTCTTGTGCTCCATGATCTCTCTTCAGCTTTTGACATTGTGGATCACTTTGTGCTTCTCAATTGGCTTTGTGAGTATTGTGGACTCACCGGTGTTGCCATCAAATGGTTTGAGTCCTATTTCTCTGCTAGGGTGCACCAGGTGGTGATGGGGAATTTCTTCTCCTCCCCAATGCCCCTATCATGTGGAATGGCACAGGGCTCAACCCTTTCACTGATGCTGTTCACAGTGTACATGCTGCCCCTGGTTGAGATCATCTGACAGTTCAGCATGGAGTTTCATTGCTATACAGATGATACCCAGCTGTATCTGTCATTTTCACCCAGAACATCCAATGCTGTAAACATGCTAAATGCCTGTCTGGCTAAAATCAATGACTGGATGTCTTCCCGCTGGCTGTGACTTAACCCAGATAACACAGAGGTACTAGTGATCGAGCTGGGTCACGGGTGTGATGGGCTGCCATCTGGAGCTAGCACAGGTCTTTTCCTGGGGTCTGCTCTATTGATGGATTCCTTGAGGGTGTGTGATCTTGATGTGATCCTTGACAGCAGACTGATCTTTGAAGATCAGGTATCGTCAGTAGTCAGAAGTGATTTTTATCACTTGAGGAACATTTTCAGGATAAAGCCCCTCATTCCGCTTGAAGATCTGCTGACTCTGGTACATGCCTTCATTACCTCCAGGCTCGACTACTGTAACTCTGTATACTTCAGGATCATGGGAGGGACCTTCTGCAGACTGCAGCTGGTGCAGAATGCAGCAGCCCAGTTACTGATGGGTCTGTTCAGGTCCGGTCATGTGAACCCAGTCCTGCATGTTCGGCACTGGCTGCCGTTCTGGTGGAGTGTCCTTTTCAAGGTGGGCTTGCTCACCTTTAAGACCCTATATGGACTGGGTCCTGGCTACCTGACTGAGCTCCTGACACCTGCAACTTCTGTATGCTCCTTCCACTTTTCTTCGAGGGGCCTCCTGGATGTTCCCATGGTCTGGCTCAAGACATTGGGCAATCACACTTTTAGTGTCGCTGGGCTGACCCTGTGGAACTCGTTACCATTTGCAGTCCTGGAGTCCCCTTGATTGAGGCATTCAAACTGAGGCTAAAGGCCCACCTCTTCTGCCTGGCCTACCCAGACTAACTGTCCTTGCCCATCTGTTTGTGATCATATAAGATACTGATGACAGATATATTTTAAACAGTGTTCTGGATTTTATTCATTATTTATTTTTTGCTTCTACTGTTTGTATTATTTTATTGTCAGGTGCCCAGAACCTCCAGGATTGGGCACTATACAAATACAATTTGCCTTGCCTTGCTTATTCATGAAAAAGAAGGTTTGGAAATATTTGTACTGAAGCTCTCATGAAGCAGAATCATTTTATAGGACACTGTATTGGTATTTTAGTATTTTATGATTAAATATAAGGAGATGTCTGTTGTAAGGATTCTAGCAAAGTAAAAATGTTATTGTACACTACATGAAAATTTTCAAGTCATGCTACTGACCCTCCTCTCAGAGACTGGTGCATAACTTACTTTCTGCTCCATTCATATTCAGATCTGCAGTATACCTGTGTCCACTTTGTCTAAAATTGTCTAAAAAACTATGGACCAGACAGTTCCTGTTCTGCATCCAAACAAATTGATTACTCCTACCTAGCAGAATTACATTCCAGACATGTCTGCTAGCAAAGAATTATCTAGTGGGTCTAACCCCCCGAGCCCTAACTCACTGCTTCCACCCTGTCGCCAATCTCTACAACATCAGGAGCATGACTCAGAATGCCTGACAACTGCCTTTTGGTCTTACTCAGCTAGGCATATGTTCATTCACTGTTACTGCCACTGTCTGGTTAAATGAGACGCCTGATACCTTGCTCAATCTACTAAAGTTTGACTAGTTTAAGAGTGTACTTTGGACAACCCTAACAGTTCAGTGCAACTGCAACTGCTAATCATCCTAACTAAAGTCCCTCCAAGCATACTCTTTGAACTGTGTCAGACTCTGGATCTGAGGCCATGTATCTTGTTTTACAATTATTCTGCCTTCCTACCTTACTGTAAACTTGTATGCATTTGATCGAGCCTATTTATTTGTACTTGTTTGAGATTAAAAGTTCTGCTTGTATGCTTTTTTACTATTTTTTTCATTTAATAGTTTTTAAACTTCTACTCAAACACTGGATTTTCATTTGTTTCAGTTCTGTGCTGCCCAACTCTTGTTTTGTTTCCATACTTGTTTGACTATACGTATACTTGTTTAACTTCATTCCATTGGAACTAGCTTAATGTATTTGTTATGTTGTCTTGAAATCTCTGTTATTGATGTGGAACCTTTGTAAATCAGCTTTTGTGCTCGAAAGTATTCTCCACAAATTTTCAATGAGTAAATAAATAAATATTCAGTTAAGAGGGTAACTACAGTGCTGACTCATAGCATGTCACTTTCTGCTGTACAACCAGGATAGTCACATCCCATTAAGCATTGGTGCAGCGCTATTAGCAAAACATTATCTAAACAATAGTGATGCAAATTGCTGCACCTTCAAACAGCAGAATCAAACTTACTGTTCTTTAGCACTTTATTATGTGGAGTATCAAATCTATGCAGTACAGAACTATACAATTTTATATAACATCTTTCATGCTACTTAATGTCCCATAAAAATATTTTTTTTTAGTCTTTGGTAACAGGCAGTGATGAGAGTGAACAGGAACACACAGGAACTCAGTTCCTGTAACTTTTTTGCAGCAGGAACTGAGTTCTGCAATCAGGGTTTCCATAATAACATTTGACTTGTACAACAATGCTATTTTGCTAGAAATACTTCAATATCTCTTTCTGAATCTACTAGTGTCAAATTAGATAGTTGTGTCTTGACACCACTGTCCTTTAGATTGAGGATCTTCATTCTGCATTTCATAATTGCCAGTGCGCGAGTTCCTGTAATTCTTATATACCACTTGCACCACTGGTAACAGGGTACAGCACACTAGGCACAAGTGCCTGTTTTCAGTGGTGACCTGGGAGCACTGGGTGGTTAAGTGACTTGCTCAGAGTCAGACAATACACAAGTGGAGGTTGTGGGAATCAAACCCAGGACTACTGGATGTATCAAGCTCATTCACAGCTCGTTACTCTAAATTCTAGGCTGTACTGCCAGACCCAATTTATTCAATGTACCAATGGTCGGTGGTGCCAAAGTTTGAATGACATTATGTCCATAAACACACACTTGTTTACACACACACACACACACACACACACACACACACACACACACATATATGTACTGTAGATGGTATGCAGTTGACAGTGAGATGAAGACATTTCTGTTAGGGACTTCCAGTTGTGTGCTGTACATGCATGCTATTGATCTGCTGTGCACATGTATAGGAAAAAGTTTCATCCAGTCCCACACTGCCCATTGACTGTGCAAGTACAGAGACCACACAACTGATGCACTGCCAACTCACACAAAGGTAACAGTAATCTTGGCAAAATTAACATAAAGCATCAAAGGTACTGACAGGCCCCAAAGGAAGTCATTTGTGTTTTATAAATAAAATATTTCTGACTTAAAAGTAAGTGGGGCTTAGGAGACTTCCCTTGCCTAATTATGAGAGTCTCCTTGTGTCTTCTTAGGGTCTGAGAACCAAGAAGCAAAGCTCAAGACTTCTGGGACCCAATGAAGTTACATAGGGATGCTCTTAGTTAGCCAAGAGCCATCTAAGGAGACCCATTTACTTTTTATTAAGTATTTCTTTTTTTTCCTAACTCAATATTGATTCCAAAGGGGAAATGCAATCACTTTAAACAGTAAAAAAAGAATGCAGTTAGATAAGCGATATACCTGAAGAGCATGATCATTTGTACTTATCACCTCAGTGCCTAGGTTTCATTTTGTGTCAGTGTTTTAGCAAATTTTTATTAAGTACATTATCTTTTATTTTTGAAGACCACAATATAACATTTTCAATCATGCTCATGAAACCCAGCTTCACAGTAAACACATACTGTATTAGAAGTAGAAGCCCCCTTATTCAGATGTGATCCATGTGAAAACATGCATGGTCAGCTAGGAAGCACATTTATAAGGCAGCAAGCATGAATATCTGGCTGTGGTAGCACTGTGCAAAGTGCATAAGTGTGGCACATCACCACATCACAGCACCCTGCTGGCAACAGAAACACAGAAACACAGAAACATAGACTTTGACGGCAGATAAGGACCGCTTAGCCCATCTAGTCTGCCCATTTCCCTACCTACAGGATAGGCTGCAGATCCTAGTTAACCAACAGCCTATTTCTTCCTACCCCCTACAAGAATTGCCTTATGTCTGTCCCATGCATTCTTGAATTCTCCCACAGTTTTAGACCCCACAACCTCCTCAGGAAGGCTGTTCCATGCATCCACTACCCTCTCTGTGAAATAATACTTCCTCACATTGCCCCTGAACCCCCCCCCATCTTTAAATTGTGTCCCCTTGTTCTTGCACATCTCTTTTTCTGAAAGATGCTACCCTCTTGGACTTTGTTGATTCCACTGAGGCACTTAAAAGTTTCTATCATGTCTCCCCTCTCCCTTCTTTCCTCAAGGGTATACATATTAAACTCCATTAGTCTCTCCTCATACAGTTTCTCTTGCAGACCCTGCACCATTTTAGTTGTCCTCCTCTGGACTGCCTCTATCCTGTCTATGTCCTTGTGGAGATGGGGTCTCCAGAACTGGACACGGTACTCCAGATGGGGTCTCACCAACTGTCTGTACAGAGGGATAACAACTTCCTGTTTTCTGCTGCTGATGCCTCTCCCTATGCATCCCAGTATACCCCCATCCCTCCCTACTGCCTTCTCACATTGCTTGCTAACCTTAAGGTCATCTGATATGATTACCCCCAGGTCCCTTTCCTTTTTGTTGTTGTTACCCCCCATTGTGTATTCTTCCCTGGGTTCTTGTTCCCAGGTGCATTATTTGCACTTGTTTGCATTGAATCCTAGCTGCCACACTTCTGACCATTCCTCCAACCTTGCCAAGTCCCTTCTCATCCTTTCCACGCCTCCTTGTGTATCAACCCTGTTGCAGATCTTTGTGTCATCTGCAAAGAGGCATACTTTTCCTTCCAGTCCCTCTGCAATGTCACTTATGAAGACATTAAAAAGGACTAGACCCAATACTGAACCCTGCGGTACCCCACTAGTAACCCAGGAACAAAGGGTGACAGCCAATCCCAAACTGAGTTGTGCCTTTGTTTCTGGGTGCTATATTGAGAAGCTTGCATACTCTTTACTACATACGGCATGCAAGGTGATAAGGATCAATTTGCATACCATCATCTGGCCATTAACAACTCTGCACAATGCCTCTTTGCATACATACGTATGCATGGAGGCATTGCTCAAAGCATCAACCATTGCCCCCCACTCTGTCCCCATTCACTAATGTATAAATTTCTAGCAGCCTAGTGGTACCCCCAACTATCCTGATCCCTGTTGTGAAATGAAATTACCCTGTTAGTCCAGTGGTATTACATTCACATCCAGAGCTTTGATATGTTAAGAAATTGCCCTTGTAGTCCAGTGGTTCTCACCTTTCACCTGACCCTCCATTATGAAAAGAAAGCACCCTGTTAGTCCAGTAGTTTCCCCTTGTGCTCTAATCCTTGTAAAATAAATGTTGTCTCCACCTTAAGTGTCAGTGAGGCTCAGTTGGTAGCACATCTGCCTCTGGACCAGAAGGGCGTGGGTTCTCGTCCCACATCGGGATTGTACTTGCACCTAAAAATAGCTGGATGATGTGCAATATGGCTGCCACCACACATTCAGTTGCTTCACTACCAGTCTAGCATGCTTGTAAAGTGCTTTGGGATACTGTTTATGAAAAGTGCTATATAAATGCTGATTCTTCTATTGGTCCACCCTATCAGCATCCACCACCCTCCACCCTCTGTTCCATACCTGACTCACCCTAAAATGTCTGTGGAGGGCACAGACATACTGGTGTGTGATGACTGGAACAGACCCTGCTCTCACCACCTTGGCAAGTCACCACCAGAATGACAGGAAACAAGCTCTTGTGTACTGTTTATCTACTGAAGAATCAGTTTGGATTCAAAGTGCTGGGGTTGTCTTTGCTGTAGTCCCTTTTGTTTCATTTGCCACAAAACTAAAGAGCTTATAAAGGATTGCAGCAGGTGATGATTTGTCTGAAGCCACTGCCCCTCCTGACACCTGAGCTTGTGGTAGATAGGTATATGCCCACTGGGGAGGGGTTAGGTAGGCAGGTAGGGAGTTGCCAGGGGTTGGATGGCTTGTGGTGGAGGAGAGGAGAAAGGGGATATTAAAGTTGGAGCACAGGCTGTGCAGATATCCTTTGCTTCTCTCCTCTGGCTGGACTTGAACTCCCCTCCATCAGAAGCAGCAACAGCAAGACACTTTGATAAGTACCCTTTGTTTGACACTCAGTCTGGCCTGGATTATCTCTCAGCAGGCAAGCAATCTCCAGGGACAGGTAGTTCTTTAGGTTTTTTGTTGGAAGTATATATTAAAGAAAAAGGTTTAGTGTTTGTTGCTGTGACTGAGTTGCTGGGGGATTGTTTGATTTATATAGTGGATTTATAACTGGCTAGATAATTTCAGCTTCAAGTAGACCTGGGTACTCATAGCACATTCTTGCAAATAGTTGAGTTTGTCTTATAGGGCACAGTTCCCCCTGTTCCCCTGAACAAAGTGAGACACACACCATGAAGTGGAGAGAGATTGCCACAGCCATGCATTTATTAATTCTAATTATCAATACTGACCAATTTGATTCTTTAAATACTTTAATACATTCAGCTGGATGTGCGCTGCCAGGTGGACTTGGTTGGTACCTTTCCCAAATTGGCTTTTCCCTACCTAAGAGGTAAGCTACCCATTTGCAACCCCATGAGGGACTCCGGCCTCCAGGGCATGAAGAAAGGCTCTTGACCGGCAACCGTAGCTTCCCCTTCCGGGGATGCCCAAATGCCATGGGCGTGTACCCCAGGAGGCTTCCCCCTGGCTTTGTGCCACTCTTGTACTAGGTGAGCCCCCACCAGGGAGGCCCCAGCCTCCTGTCAGCCACTGGATGATTTGTCTGCATAAGTCCATGACCCCCCCCCATTACCCCCTCTGCATCAACCAACCAATACCACCTTGCCACCTTGTCACATGGCTGTGACAACCTACCTACCTGACTAACCCTACTCTCACTGGAGAAGGCAAAAACCCCAGAAAACCCAGTGGAAAAAAAATTGGGGAAATTACTTCTTGACCCCCGAAGATGGTTCCCTCTATAGGTAACAGCAAGCCGCTGCTTGCCTACTGTTCTCTCCCAAAATCAGAGTGGGTTGAGGGTGGGTTGCTGGCCGGAGAGTGAGGAGCAAAGAGGGAGAACCGCTCATGACCTGGCCTTAAGAAGGCCTAGCCCCTCACTCGCCAGCCCCCTAGCCTGCCCCCCTCCCCTGTCCCCTTCCTGCCCATACTCTGAGGTACTGCCTGCCCCCCATCCAGGTAAACACCAGGAGACATGCCCACAGACAAAGGTCCGGCCCCCTTGCGATGCCTAGTGGGCTCTTTCATTTTCTTATAGGACAGAGTTCCCCCCATTCCCCTGAACAAAATGAGACACATACCATGAAGTGGAGAGAAATGGCCACCGCCATGTATTTATTAATTCCAATTATCAACACTGATCAATTTGATTCTTTAAATACTTTAAAACATTCAGCTGGACATGTGCTGCCAGGTGGTCTTGGTTGGTACCTTCCCCAAATTGGCTTTTACCTACCTAAGAGGGAAGCCACCCATTAGCAACCCCGTGAGGGACTCTGGCCTCCGGGGCATGAAGGAGGGCTCTTGACCGAAATCGTGTCATTCCCCCCAATCAGGGATGCCGAAATGCCATGGGTGTGCATCCTGGGAGGCTGACCCCTAGCTTCGTGCCCCTCTTGTACTAGGTGAGCCCCTACCGGGGAGGCCCCAGCCTCCTGTCAGCCACCAGGTGGTCTGTCTGCATAAGTCCATGACCCCCCGTTACATCCTCTGCATCAACCAACCAATACCACCTTGCCGCCACAGGGTGAGTCCTGCTTACACTCCGCCAAGCACATCAGCCATTGCTTTTTCCATTGCCTGGTGTATATCCTCTAAAAACCTATCTAAACCCAGATTGAATAAACGTACCTCATCCCTTGCAAATAGCTCTGATTCCTGCAATCTAATGTTGTTGTGCCTTACTGCGGATCTCCCAAGGCTCCCTACAAATGCCCTCATGGCCGCGTTATGCAGCCTGTGCACTTTTTCTAGTGCCTTGGGATCCCTGGCCTGGCGCAATTGCCACCTCTGTACCACATCAGATCATATGATGTGCACCCCGGGCCATCTGACCCTCACGTAATTCAAGTCCTCTTTTCCTTGCCTCAGTAGATCGATGGATGAAACCATCCCCATGTCATTGCCCCCCAGATGAATCACTAGTATCTGCGGACGCCCCCTCTGTCTGGCTTTGGCCAACAGCATTGAAAGCAGCTCTTGCCATCTTATCCCACTGCGGCCCATCCATACAACTTCAAGAGTGAGGAGCAAAGAGGGAGACCCCTCATGGCCTGGCCTTAAGAAGGCCTAGTCCCTCACTTGCCAGCCCCCTGGCCTGCCCCCACTCCCTCAGGAACATCCCCCTCCCCATCCCCTTCCCACCCCTACTGGGTGGTTCTGCCCCCCCCATCCAGGTGAACACCAGGGGACGTGCCCACAGACAAAGGTCCCACCCCTCTGCAATGCCTAGTGGGCTCCTTCATAATTAGTGCTATTTGCTGTTGCCTGTTACTGGTTCTTCTGGCTAATTTGGGCTGTTGAGCAAGGACCCATCCCCACTTGTTTAACCATGAAAATGTCTTTGTTCTTAGCTCAAGCTGTCTTTGTCCTACCATGTGCTTCCACAACTCCACATATTTGGAGTCACATTAAGTATCTCAATTTGACTTAAAATGTCCAGTGTTTTTATTTTATGGCCATGTGACCGCTTGCTGGAAATATAGGATCTGTAATTAAACAAATTACAAAACAAAGTTTTTATGAACATGCTTCTGGCTAGATGGCAAATCTGAAAATATAGGGTTTGTAATTGGCAACATTGTTTGCAGACTTTTTGTTTAGATGGCTATTTGGAAATGTAGGAGCTGTAACTAGCAAAATTTGGTGCATGCTTCTTGTTTTAGAGGACTATGCAGGAATATATGGTCTGTGATAAACAAAATGTTGCATTTTCCATTGTGTAGAGGGTTAAGCTTAAAACATGGGATCTGTAACTGGTAAATTTTATTTAGGTTTAGTTCTTAACTCTGTACATGCTTTTATATAGAGGACTAAGCTGTATGATTTTAAAACAAGCATTTGTCAATGCCGAACGTTCGCTTGCAGGTATTTACAGTGGTGTTTGGAATGTATGGTGCTTTACCCTAAAGCCCTGTGCGACTGCTGGTATTTGCACAATAAATTGTCAGCATGACCTGTTTGTTACCCCCATTGTGCGCTGCATAGGCGGAAACACGTTTTGGGCAGGATGTGAAAAATGACAGCTGTACTGCTCATAAGGAAGTGTGGTAAAATGCCAATGTTGAAAATCTGGAGTGGAAATATTGAAAATTGAGTAAACCCATTTAGGCAAAGGTGGCACCTGCAACGATCAACAGAAACAGTCATTTTTAGGAATTGTTTCACCAAATTTTCAACATTGCCATTTTAATACCTGTGCTAATCAACAGTGTCACTGTGATTTTCTTACTGTGTCCCATACATTGATTTCACACACGGACTGCGCCATTGTGCACTATATGGGGGGAAAGACATTTTGGGCAGGATGTGAAAAATGACAGCTGTACTGCTCATAAGGAGGTGTGGTAAAATGGCAAAGTTGAAAATCTGGAGTGAAAATATTGGAAATTTGCAAACTTACGAGTGTGGGTAGGAACTGCACAACGCATGCTCGTAAAACAGTTATTTGTAGAAATTTTTTCGCCAAATTTTCAACATAGCCATTTTAAGATCTCTGCTCATGAACAGTGACACTGTGATTTTCTTAATGTGTCCCATACAGTGAGTTCGCACACTGACTGTGCCATTGTGCACTACATGGGCAGAAACAAGTTTTGGGCAAGATGTGAAAAATGACAGCTGCAGTGCTCATAAGGAGGTGTGGTAAAGTGGCAATGTTGAAAATCTGGAGTGAAAATATTGAAAATTCGCAAACTTACGAGCGTGCGTAGGAACTGCGCAACGCAGACTCATAAAACAGTCATTTTTAGGAATTTTTTCACCAAATTTTCAGCACAGCCATTTTAAGACCTCTGCTCATGATCAGTGTCACTGTGATTCACTTAATGTGTCCCATACATTCAGTTCGCACACCGACTGCGCCATTGCACACTACATGGGCAGAAACACATTTTGGGCAGGATGTGAAAAATGACAGCTGTACTGCTCATGAGGAGGTGTAGTAAAATAGCAATGTTGAAAATCTGGAGTGCAAATATTGAAAATTCGCAAACGTATCAGCGTGCGTAGGAACTGCGCAACGCACGCTCGTAAAACAGTCATTTTTAGGAATTTTTTCACCAAATTTTCAACATAGCCATTTTAAGACCTGTGCTCATGAACAGTGTCACTGTGATTTTCTTAATGTGTTCCATACATTGATTTCGCACACCGACTGCGCCATTGTGCGCTACATGGGTGGAAACATGTTTTGGGTGAGATATGAAAAATGACAGCTATACAACTCATAAGAAGGTGTGATAAAATGGCAATGTTGAAAATCTGGAGTGAAAATATTGAAAATTCGTGAACTTACGAGCCTTCGTAGGAACTGTGCAACGCATGCTTGTAAAACAGTCATTTTTGGGAATTTTTGCACCAAATTCTTAACATGAGGTTTTTGGGACCCCTTCTCATGAATGATGTCACTGTCATGGTGTTATCTGAGGCTGAAGGATGATTTCGCACAGTGACTGAGCATTGCCTGTGAAATCACCCTTCAGGCCCAAATAACGCCATGACAGTGACATCATTCATGAGAAGGGGTCCCAAGAAACCCATGTTGAAAATGTGGTGCAAAAATTTCAAAAAATGACTGAGATATGCAATAAAGTTGAAACCCCACTATCTAGCCCATTATAGAGCTTACCGGCATTTCCTCAGTTCGCGGTTGGCTTTGAAGAGTTCAGACGTGTTCCTGGTCCACTGAAGATTGTCGCGCTGGAGTCGGAGGTAAGTATGGGGTGGGGGGGTGGGGAGGCTGTGTGCAGGGTGGGTGCGGGTTGTGGAGGGGGTCTCGAGAGCGCCATGGGACCGCTTTTTGTTTTACAGGTTAAAAAAGAAAAAAAAGACTATGAGGGACATTTGCCACGCTAGGGTGGGCTGCCAGTGTGGCAGAAGATGTGTGTGTGGGGGGGCCGAGGAGCCAACGGGGGATTGGGCACCACCGTCAGCAAACTATGCAGGTGGGGCGAGGAGCCGACGGGGGATTGGGAACCCCCGTCGACAATCCAAACAAACGGTTTGCCATGCTGGGTGGGCTCCCAGCATGGCAGCAGTATGGCTTTGGGGGTCATGCAGCTGACGGGGATTGGGCACCCCATCGGCAACAGTCGTTTGCCACGCTGGGGTGGCCTCCACGTGGCAGGAAAGCTTTGGGGGCAGCGGACGGATGTGCGTGGGGAGGTAGACGGACGTGAGGGCGGCGCTCAGTATGGCAGCGCGCTTTCAGCGCTTAAGATCACCGCTGTCATATCGAGCTGCTGCACCCATTGGTGCAGGACCGCCATGCCTGCTCAACTGAGCAGTGCATTGTGTGGGAGAGGCACACCTCCAAGCGTGCTACTCTCCCAATACGTTCCTTGTGCATGCGCACAAGCAAACGTAAAAATGTACATACAACTGTTGGGGGGGTATTGTTAGTGAATGTTTAAACCATTTTTAGTTGCAGCTTACATTCTGGGGACTTTACAAGCCAAACTGCAGTGTTCTATGGGCATTTACCTGGGGACTGGCTGCTTCAATTACAGGCTATTGTCTTCTAAATGTACCTGCTAGGCTCTAGTTCCACTGCTGGGAATATTACACCATAGCCTTTTTTGGGGGGAATAACTGTTTTTTTTTTTTTAAAATTCATATAATGTGTACTTGTAGTCAGTAAGTTCCTTTGAACACATGCCTATAGGCTGGGAGTGCCAGTGTGCCAGTTTTTCAATTAAAAAGTTGACAAAACAATTTCTCATGAACCAGCAAAGTTTGTCTAAGATTTTAGGATTGCAGCCCTTTGTACATTGTCTGTGTGAAGTTATACCAGGCTGTTATACACTGATTGAGTTTTACCAGATTCTGGGCTTGCAGCAGATACCAGCAATGTTGCATCTGCAGTAGAAATCAATATATGTCATTAAACAGCCATGCTATAGCTTATGGAAATGCAGGCCTATTTACAAAAAGACTGTGTCTCCATGTGAGGGATGTATGGAAAATTCTTACTTTTAATAACGATGCACAGCAGAAGTCATTCTATTACAAATAAATTGCATAGTTGTAATTCATTGTTTCCTAATGAGAACATTAAAATATACTTTGGCTGGTGAAGTTACTGTATTTTTCCTAATTGATTTGTCTCATGGCTTTCACGATCTCAAACTTCATTTGGCCTCCCCGATCAGGCAAGAGTAAAAAAAAAACGAACAAGTCTAGCTCAATATATCTTCTCCCAGTATAACCCTGTGGTGCAGTAGCAAGTGGAGGAAGATATTGGAGGTGTTTTTTTTGTGTTTTCTGTGCCTTGTGATTTAATAACTTGTTGTGGTCCATGATGCTCAGAAAGTAAAGTAAGTAAATAGTAAGTAAATCATTTTTTTATTCGTATACGAATAATTGGATACATTCAATTGAGCAAAGCTCATTTTCAGTGAAGTTCCATGTTACATTAAAAGGTTCCACATCAAATAACGTAACACCAAGCACTAATACAACACATATGGTTTAAACAATTAACAATAAAATAATAAATAACATTTAAAATAAAACAATCACAACACAGAAACAAGAAAGGGGATAATGACTGATGAAGACTTTGAGCAGTGGTTGTCAGCCTCTGTCAAGGCAAAATGGAAGGCATGGTGGGATGCTTGCTTCCAGAATCTGGAAGCCCCATCCCATCAAGAATTCCAGCTGTACTGGCTCCACAACCACAGTTTGAGACACCTACAGAGCCAGCACCAGTGAATCAACTACTGGTGTCCCTAGCAAAGAAAGGGGGGGACACACAAACCCTGGCAGGGGGCTGCTGTACCAGTGAATCATTCACCAGGTAGGCCAGATTTTGAGAATTCCAGTGCTGAGGAATTGAGAGAATTTCTGAGGTATACTTTTGAGGGTCCCACCCTGAGTGGCAAACTGGCTCACAAGCACATTTAAAGGAAAAAGTGAGAGGCTCCTGATTCCAAATCCTCAGACTTTGAAGAGGTTCCTCCTTCAATGGTTCTCCTGACAGGGTCAACCCAGCTGGCAGCCCTGCCCTAGGCTCTGGTGTAACCTATTCCCCGTTACCAGTTATTATACACCCAGTGCAACCTCTAAAGCCCCGGGGTATGTCCAACCAGCACATCTGCCGCTGGCAGGCCCATCACTGCTCAAGCATAAACTTGATAAGGTGCTGGCATTCATCAAAGCATGGGTAGTTTGAATCCCAGCCAACAGGAACAGTGCTGGGGTTGGCTCAGGGTGTGGGGGTCACACCCCCAAGCCAGATGCTGCCTGTACAGCAAGCTGGGCCATAGCCTGTGGTTATGAGCTATGTGAGCTTGGGGGATCAAGTCGGTTTGCACCTCTCTGACAATGTGAGGCAGCAGATAGGCAATGAGAGGTATATGGATGTATTGTAATTATAATTGCCAACCTCCACCCTGCTACCACTTTTGTGTAGTGGGACTATATCTGCCCTCCTCCAGTGCTCTGGAAGCACTCATGTTTCCAGTGAACTGTTAAATAGAACTGTCAGAGGTGCAGCCAGTATTTCCCTGTGCTCCCTTGGATGCACCCCATGTGGCCCCATTGCTTTGTCCACTTTCAGATTAGCAAGTCCCTTCAGGACTCTCGCCTCCAAATAGAACTTGTGTCTCCTTCCCTTCCTGCAAAGCTTCTGTTATTTTATTGTGCCTTCTATCCATCTCCTTCCTCTGTGAACACTGAACAAAATAATTTGTTCAGGATGTCTGCCTTTTCTGGTCCCTGTCTGCACAGTCCCCCTTCCCTTTTTAACTTCACAATCCCACCCCTGGTCTTTCTCATTTCACTTCCATACCTAAAAATATGTCTTGTCTCCTTTCGTTAACTTCTGAGCCATTCTCTCTTCAGTTTATTCCTCTGCACTCCTTCATACTTTCCCTGCTTCCCTCTGTTTCCCATGTTACACCTCACAATCCTCTTCCCTCTGCATCTCCTTATATTTTTTGAATGCCACCTTTTTGGCCTTTACCTTTCAGCCACCTCTTTCGATAACCATAGCAGTCTCTTTTTCTTCTTGTGTTTTCTTACTTGTCTGATGCAGAGGTTTCTTGCCTTTACTATGCTCCCTTTCAGCTTTGCTCACTGTTCCTCCACCCCAACCAGGTCATCCCCTCACCAGGTTATTCCTGAGGCATTCGCCTATCTTTATATGCTCTGCCTTCCTGAAGTCCAGGACCCTCACCCTTGTGTGCTTCAGTTGCACAGCCATCTTTATGCTGAACCACACCATACGGTGATCACTGGTCCCCAGGTGGCCTCCTACCTTGACATCTGCAACACAGTCCATGTAAGTGAATACCAGGTCCAGTATTGCCCCATCATGAGTGGGTTCACTCACTAGTTGTATGAGGGATGCCCCCTGCAGAGAGTCCAGGATGTCCCTGCTTCTAGCTGAAGCCACTGCTGGTAGGCTCCAATTTACATCCGGCAGATTGAAGTCCCCCACCAGCAGTGCATCCCCCTTTTCTGCCTTCTTACCAGTGGCTTCCACTAGTACTTTATCTAATTCCTCCCTCTGAGCTTGATGTCTGTAGATCACACCTGTGTGAATAGTGGCTCCATTCCCTGCCTACAGGGTGACCCATGGTACCTCTGCCCCCCCCCCGTATTTCCCTTATCTTCATCACTTTTGTGCTTTCCCTCACATAAAGCACCAAATCCCTCCTTTCCTTCCCAGCCAGTCCTTCCTGAACAAAGCATAGCATGGTATGGCCATGTCCCAGTTTTCATGGTTTTCAGTGCACCATGACTCAGTAATGGCCACAATCTCCATACTGGCCTCTACCATGATAGCCTCTAGGTCCAGAATCTTATTTCGTAGACTTCTAGCATTCGCACACATGGCCTTCCAGATTTTGTTTCCACTCTGCTTGTTGCCTCTCTTTTTTCTTTTTTGCTCACCCTCCTTCCTCCATCTCTTTTTTTATGTTTCTCTTCCCTTCCCGCTTTGTCTCTGCCACCTTGGTTCCTTTATTAATTGGCACTCTGGGGAATTCTTCTCCCCTCAGGCTCTCCTTACTCTCTACTTCAGCCTTGGGAGGGGAGCAGTTTCCGACTCCCTGATTTTTTCTGCTTCCCTTTGGCTAGTTTACATGTTTATCAAAGTACCATTTAAACCATCCACTGAGGACTTTGGTTCCCCTCCCAGATTGATGCAGGCAATCATCCCTATATACACCCTTATCCTCCCATGTGGGACTCTATTCCCTAGTGTAGCCAGACCCTTCTTCCCTGAACAGTTCCTTCAGCCATTAGCTGAAGCTCCTGATGCAGAGATCCCTCTCCTTTCCCCTGTTGTAGACAGGCAGCACCTCAGCGAAAGCCATTGAGAGAGCTATCTGTGTAAGATCCCCCCCCCAGCTCTCTAAGCTTCCCCTGCGCTATCCCAGCCCAATCCCTAACTAGGTCATTTGTACCCAGGTGGATAATGAGATCCAGCTCTCCCTCCCATCCTGCTGCCCTAATGATCCTCAGGATCTCATAGCTCTGGAGGGATCTGAATAAGTGTCTCCTATCTTTCCAAAGTCCCAAGTCCATGCTCACTGTAGCAACTAGATGAGGACAATGCTGTCTCAGCTGATTGCATCCCTGTTATAAGTTACATTTATTTTTTACATTTTGCTGTTACTACATCATTGTTGAATAGTTAAAGTATGCCATAACAATTCAGCATTTAACATTACAGAATCATAGCATGCTACATATGCATCTTACAAACACAGGAAAGAAAAACACAACAGTGCACAGTATTCTATTGAGGAACCTACTATAATACACAGTACATCACAATGTATGAAGAGGTAACTATGCAGATTGATGGCAAAACACATAGCACTGTATGCCAACCCTTAAAGCATAAAGCTAAACACACTTAAAACTAGTGGCCTGTATGTAAAGGGGGGCAGGGGCATGAGCATGCTCATAACACAGGAGGCTTAATTATGTTGAAGTATGTCTTTACCTTCCCTGAAAGAGAAGTAAGGGTAGAAGAAGCATATGGGAGAGGAGATATACAGCACCCTACACTTATTGTATTTGCTAAGGGTGTTTCTCACCAAGTACGACAATCTGGTAAATTCAGTGAGTGAGTCCACTGTTTCTCCCCATTCTTGGGCAGAGGGCATCTCAGTTCTCCATTTCATCAGAAAGATGCACACTGCCTCCATTTCCACTGCAACTAGCCAGTGCAGGTGGAGATCATACTGGCTAAAACCCAAGGGGGAGCTCCTAGGATAAGTATCTGGTGGGAAGTGGGTAGGCATCCCTGATTATCTCTCAGAAGCCTTTTCATACCATTTCTCAGAACCTCCAGATTCCTGGGCCACTCCACAGGATGTGGTAGAGCTGTGGTGGGCAACCCACGGCCTGTGGGCTGCATGCGGTCCCCCTAAGGCTTAATCCATGGCCCCTGCATCCATCCCCCCCAAAATTATGTTTTAGTTAAATTTTAGAGGGTGTGACAATTTTATCAACTTCAAATGCGACAATCTCTTCTTAAGCCTAGCATTCCCATTCTTTAGTTACCGCTTTAATTACTGCTTCTGCAGCACCGATAGAAACATAGAAACATAGACTTTATTGGCAGATAAGGACCGCTTGGCCTACCTAGTCTGCCCATTTCCCCAGATATTGCCATCTTCCTTTGCTCTTCTGCTAATATTAAGTCACAAAAAGAGCCAGATGGGAATCTTCACTCACCAAAACTGTACCACCAGTGGTGTGAATCAGGGCTTTGCAGTTCTTTGATTCAACACTCAGGAGGTACCGATGTTGCCATCCCTTTATTGCCACTCAGTTTTTTTTTGTTTTTTTTTCACCATTGATTTAAATGCTTTAAGCTTCTCTCGTTCAAGGAACACCACATTAATCCTCAAATAACTGACAACACTGAGAAACAGTCAGGGTCGCGGACTACTCAAGCGGTCTAAACAAATGCAAGCTGCATTTTCACTTATACAAATACCACCCGTCTACAATATAGGTGTGAGGTTTTTAAACAAGAAAGAAAGAAATATATATATATATATATATATCTTGTATGTAGCTCATATACAGTATATAACTTATTTTTAATTCAAATGTGTCATTTTGGCTTGTGACTGAGGCGAAGGGGGTCTTGCAGCCCTTGGGAGTATCTGAGGGCTGCACCTGTGGCCCTCTGATTATCTTAGGTTGCCCTCCACTGTGATAGAGGGTTCCCCCCAAGAATACCCATCTCCAGTCTCTATCATCTAGCAGGAGCTCCATGACATACAGTTTGGGGGGCAGGGTTCTACAGTATACCAATCATGTAACATTTTATTGTGGAATAATAATTGGTGGCTGTCCGAACAAGATGTTTTGGCCATGTGCCAGCTGGCATCGCACATCTTCTCAGGGAGCATGCTATTGATGGCAATTTCCCAATGCTGGTGAGATTTCTGAGTTTGATCTGGAATAGCCTCTCTAATACATCCATACATTTTGCTGGCCTCTTTCACACTTATACCAAGAGAGAATAGGGGTAACAGTTTTAAAAACAGTGGATCTTTGGCCTCCAGTTGAGGCAGGCAGAACATTGCAGAGCTTCATGTCCTTCCAAAAATCCTGTTTTGGGAGATCATAGGACTCCACTTGCCCTGTCCCCGGTTCTATCAAATCCCATACCTGATGGATGTCCCTTTGTCTCCATTGGCATCATAGTATTGGGGCTTTAGCAATGCAAATCACTGGATTTCCTCAAAAATTGGCCCATACCAGTGGAGTAAAGGAGTGCTTGATGAGTTTGGCAAGTTGGTGGAAGGCTGTAACTAATGCTCAGGTGGTGGGCCAGTGTTTGAGATACACAGTGGGGATGGGACATACTGTAAAGAAACCAGGGAGACACATCAGCAAAGCTACCATTCTACATTCTACCAGAAAGGGGCTGCAGGTGGGGAATCTGTGAACCATTTCACAGTCTGCACCTTCATAAAGGACAGGTGCTATGCAGAAATCAATGGAAGGTTCCACCCTACATGTTTCCAGTGTGAACATAGTTTCACTCCACTATACAGGGCAAGTCCTTCTCCCAGATGAAGAGCTGTGGAACATGGAGGGGGAGATGAGACAACTGGTGATTCAATTTAAGGGTGATAATCATCTTTATGGCACAGAGTTTATCAGCCAAGGAAAGATTGGGCCTGGATCATCTCTACTTCTCTTCCACCAATTATGTAAATAAGGAGCCATGTTCTGTCTGCAAATTTGGGATCAGTCTGGGGACAGCTGGATCCCCAAGTATTTAATAGTTTTAGGTGACCATTTAAGGCCCAGGAGACTAAATGGGGATTGTGGACAATTAATTGTGAGTGGCATCGAGGTGATCGACTGAGGTAGTCTTGGTGGGGCTAACTTTTTAATCCAGATATACAGTGAAGTGTATTTGAAAGGTCCAGGAGAAGAGAAATCCCCGAAGGACCATCAGATAAAAGGACCAATAGGTCATCCACTTATAGCTTAGTGCTGTACCCTGACAGCCCCACTTCTATGCCAAAATTATGTTTATTTTCCCTAACAGCAATAGCCAGTGGCTCGATGGCCATCACAGACAAGAGGGGGAAAAGATCACCCTTGACACTTTCCTTTTTGAAGAAGAATGGGGTGAGAGGCTATTGTTTGTGAGAACTCTTGCCATAGGGTTAGCGTGCAGCACCTGGATACAATTTGTGAACTGTGGGCCACATTCCATCTTTTCTAGCACTTTCAGGAGATGTCCCCCACTCTACAGAGTCCAATGCCTTCTCAAAATCGATAGCTACTGCTGCTATTGGGGTGAGAATAGAGCTCACAATGTAAAATACATTTGATGAGGGGTCACAAGTGGTCCATACTAAGCCATCCTTTATAAAATTCACTTAAACAGGATGGATTAAGTCTGGGAGAATATCCTCCATACTAGATCCTAGGGCTTTTGCCAATATTTTTGTGTGCACAACAATAAGCAAAACAGGGTTGTAGTTAACTGATGTCAAGAGGTCTCTTCCTTCCTTATCAAGGATTGTAATCACTGTTTCATTCAGCAGTAGGGGAGGCTATTCTGAGAGTGAACCTTGGAGTACACTCTGCGGAGGGTAGGACTAGGCTGTTGTGCTAGATGTTCATGCAGATCTAGCAGTAGCCCATTCCCACCAGGAGCCTTATGTTTATTTAAGGCTCACATCACTTTTTGTATCTCTTCTGGCATGAGGGGATGTTACAGCAATTGGCACTAATCTGGGGTTATGTAGGGGCTTGGAAAGTTGGAGAAAAAGCTGTCAAGCCAATCATGATCAATGGGACCCCCAGAAGTGTACATAGATTTGTAAAATTCCCTCATTATGTTATTGATATCAGCAGTAGTGTTAGAGACTTTGAAATGGGGTCCCCCAGGGCTGCTATATGGTATTCTGCCTGTTGCTTTATAATCATGTATAAAGCAAGCTGTGATGAGTTCTCACCCTTTCCTGAATTAGACATTCAGCATCACATGAAAGCAAAGTGTTGAGCTGATGCCTTACCTGTACCATATTCACCATAATTGCCATTTTTTGTGGTTGTGGTACAGCCTTCTTAAATGCTGTCTTCAGTTCACACAGAGTTTGTCACTTAGGCCAATAGAAGATTGGGGTTGAGGTAGGAGTCTAGAAAAGTTTAAGTTGGTTTCTGTTCATATTTATGTGAGATTAGACCCCTCTCACTTTGAAGATTTTCTATCACTTCTTTAGTATAATTTTAGTAGACCGACTGAGCTGGGTTAGGTGTTGCGTATTCTTTTTTTTTTTTTGTAGGAAGCAATTTTTATGTTGGTGCACTTGTGCAGTCAACATCTTGCAGTAGTGGAGATTTGGAGGTGCAGTTGCTGTTGGGCGAATGCAGAGCACGCACCAGTAGGTGCATCCCTTATTCCACAATCAGCCTGTATGCCGGCGCCACACCACCTGGGCGAGCACATCTAAGGAAAGGTCCACTGCAATGCGAGCAAAGCTCATCACACACAGCGGACCTTCCTACGTGCTTCACCAGCATCAAACTTGGCGGCACAGTGGTAGCTAAACTGCTGACTTTGGGGGTGCCCAATCCCCCAGTCGGCTTACCCTGCCCCTCATGTATGTGCTGATGGGGGAGCCCACTCCCTGTTGGCATAATGTATCCCTCCTCCTTTTTTGTTTCCTGAGGGGGTGCCCAATCCCCTTCGGCTCATGTGCCCCCCACTTTTGTTGTTTGCCGACGGAAGCCCCTCCCGTTGGCATGATGCCCCCATTTTCTGTGCTGGGGGTGTCCAATCCTGATCAGCTAGTGTTCCTCACTCCCTATGTGCCAACGGGGTGCCCAATCCCCTGTTGGCTACTGTACCCTGCAAAAAAAACACCTGTAAAAAAAGAAAACTGTCCGCAATGTGTTTTTTTTAACACCTGTAAACAGAAATTGGTCCCTCGTAGTCTCCCTACCACCCGTACCAACCCACTGTGCACCCTGCCTCCCCACACCCCCCCACCACATACTTACCTCCGGAGTCTGGCGTGACGATCCTCGGTGGACTGGGAACACATCTGCACTCTTCAAAGCTGACTGCGAACTGAGGAAATGCTGGTAAGCTGTATAATGGAATAAATTGTTTTTTTTTTCAACTTTGATGCATATCGCAGGCATTTTTGGGGAATGTTTGCGCCAGATTTTCAAAATGGGTTTTGGGACCCCTCCTCATGAATTCTGTCTCTGTTATGACATTAATCAGTCCCGAAAGGTGATTTCGCAGTCACTGCATGGAATCACTTTTTGGGACTGATTAACATAAGGACAGTAGCAGTGTTCATGAGGTGGGCTCTCAAAAAGCCTATGTTGCAAATTTAGTGGAAAAAATAAAACAAATGGCTACTTTACGAGCATGCATTGCGCAGTTGCTACACACACTTGTAACTTCACAAATTCACAATATTTTCATGGCAGATTTTAAACATTGTAATTTTTCTACATCTCCTTGTGAACAGTACAGCTGTCATTTTTCTCATCCTGGCTGAAATGTGTTTCCGCACTACTGGCACAAAATAGCATGGTTGCTGTAGGAAATCAGTGTTCGGGGCAGATTACAAAAATTACAGTGACACTGTTCATGAGCAGAGGTCCTAAAATGCCTATGTTGAAAATTTGGTGACGATACTCCATAAAATGACTGCATTATGAGTGTGCGTTGCGCAATTGCTACGCACACTGGTAACTTCATGAATTCACAACATTTTCATGCCAAATTTTCAACATTGAAATTTGTCTACACCTCCTTGTGAACAGTACAGCTGTCATTTTTCACATCCTGGCCAAAATGTGTTTCCGCACTTCCAGCGCACAAAAGTGCGGTTGCTTTGGGAAATCAGTGTTCGGGGCAGATTACAAAAATTACAGTGACACTGTTTATGAGCAGAGGTCCTAAAATGCCTATGTTAAAAATTTGGTGATGATACTCCATAAAATGACTGTGTTATGAGCGTGCATTGCGCAGTTTGCACACACACTCGTAATGTGCATTTGTAACATTTTCACTCTGGATTTTCACCATTGGCATTTTTCCATACCTCTTGATGAACAGTACAGCTGTCATTTTACATATCCTGCCCAAAATGTGTTTTTGCACGTCCAGCGCAGAATAGTGCAATCACTGTGTGAAATCACTTTTTGGGACAGTTTGAGGAAATGAAAGTAACACTGTACATGAGCAGAGGTGCTAAAATGCCTATGTTGAAAATTTGGTGCCAAAAGTCCATAAAATGACTGTGTTACAAGCGTGCATTGCGCATTTCCCATGCACCCTTATAACTTCGCAAATTTGCACTATTTACATGCCTCATTTTCAACACTGCCATTTTTTTTCCATCTCCTTATGAACAGTACAGCTGTCATTTTTCACATCCTGCCCAAAATGCATTTCTGCACTGCACTACCAAAGCCAATGCTAGTGCGACAACATTCGGCATTGACAAATGCTTGTTTTAAGTATTCCTTATTTCATTATTTAGGGCGAGATGCATCATCTGATACATAGGTTGTTTCAGTTTAGCCAAGAGAAACAAGAAGAAAGATGGTGAATGTTACTGATACGCTTTTCTGGGACATTTGTTGGGGCTTTGCTGTTTTGTCCTATCCTTGCATTAGAAATGAATATTTTGGAGATGCATAAAATTTTATGAAACCTTTGCCTCTGACTGTATTCACAAAAAAGCTGGGCTTTGCTTATGGTTTACCAGGACTGGACTGTGTTCCAGAGGTATCAATATTCTTTCCCAGGCACTATGCTAAATTGTAACCATTTATGATTTGCTCAGTTGGATAATACTTGTTATCTGGAGCAATGCATGCTTGTTTTATAATTGTTTTTTCTTCTAATATGTATTTGGTCTGTTTGAGAACTTTTTATGAATAAATGTAGTGAATATAAAAAAAAAAATGTATGTAATGTCAGCCATAAGGAGTGGGTTCCTGAAAAACATGCATCTGGAAGCACAGACCAGTAGTTCATGTACCTGCTCCTTCTCTTGTATGAACTTAAGCAAGTCCTGTAACCATAGCTTTTCAGCTAGCATTGCCTCGCCACCCTCTGCTATCCCAGTCCTCCCAAACCACCTCACTCCTCCCACCCCCCCATCACATAGTCTCTCCAGTACTGCCTCCCAAAAAGACAGTAATTAACTGTCCCAAACCTACATGACCACTGTTACTGATCTGACCCAGGAACTGTTTCTCTGACTTTGGCCTAGTAGCCGCACTTTCTGTGCTTGCTTAGTATGTGGATAATAGTTTGTTCTCTTTGGCCATTGCCTCATTAATGTATAGTCATGTATCTTCTTGATGTCTTTGCTCTGGATCATATGATCAGCACACCATGTTTTATCTCAGTTTAGCCTCCTCTAGCCTAAGCTCCTTGTGACCACCTGTAAGGGTGTCACTACTGTTATGTTGTTAAACAGTTATGTATTTTCCACTTTTTTGTTTTCCTCACCACCTCACGCTCAGGCTGTGTATTTATTTTGATTATGTATGTATTTCTTTTCTCCTTTTTTTGCTGCCACCTTGTGGCCAGGGTCGTGCTTGAAAATGGTCCTCTGGATCCGTGCACCTACCCGGTTACCAAATAAATAAATAAAAATGGCAAAGTACCATCAACACAGAATACTGTTACACTGCTCATACTGTAACTATAGTAATGAAACCATAACATAGGTGTCTAGTAAGTACAGTAAGAGAGAAACCTTTAGGGGCAGCAAAGTAACTGTATACTCCAGAAAGCAAGAATGAACTTACACAAATAGTACCCCTGTCCCAACATGCGTCCAGTGCAATGTGGTAAAACAAAGAATAAGCAGCTGTTATATTCCAGCCACCTCACTGGTGCTTCAGAGAGTCAAAGTTTTATACCACTGGGTTTATTGTTTTGCTGGTTCTGCTCAATAACTAACTTATCACTGTCTCTTATACAGAAATTTGGAATGGTTATCTTTTGAACAGAGAATCAGTTATTATAGTTTAATTACATTTAAAAGATTTTATAATTCTGTAGTACAATATTCCTTCATGTCTGATTTTCCTGAAAGCTCGAATCAATGGCTTACAAGATCTGTGCAAACAATTTTTTACACCTTTCCTTCTATAAAAACACCCTTAGGACAGTTTTTCTTGTTTCATGTTCCTAAGTTATGGAATGCTTTGCCTGATTCCTTGCTATCTAGTAGGTCCAAGTTTATTTTTAAGAAAAATCTAAAACAACATCATATGAATCTTTCTCAATGTCTGTGCCATAATACTGAAGCTCTTTGATGTTTATGTACTGTTTTATTTTCTGCTACTTCTCAGGTACTCCTTGAAAATGGGCATCCGATGCTCTTAGGACTACCCGGTCAACAAATTTTAGATAACAACATTAAAAAAATAAACAGGATACCCTGGGGGTGGGTTCTTTCCAGGTATGAAGACCATGTGCAACTTGCTGGATATGAACAAACTGTCCCAGGCACAAAAGGTCCTCATCCTGGGGAGTAGGTGCTGCCAAGAATGAAGCCATACTTACTAGTATGGCTGTATTCACAGAGCAGCCAGGCCAAAAGAGTGTGATGGGATGCACTGAGATTTTACCTCAGCTTAAGGGGGGAAGCAAAGGACCAAAACAAGCAATTCAGTCACTAGTGCCTTCCCCTGTGAACACACAACATACATTACCATAAACCATATAAAACATTGTAAACCCACAGTTTCAGTTAGTCAAAACACATGAAAAGCAACTCTGTAATACTATATAGAGCTTCCAAATGGGGTATAGACAAAGGTATTCAGCCAGAGAACTTGGCTTATAGCTGTGAACAGGTTAAAAAAATGCAGGCTATGAATCAGAAGAAGAAATGATGGTGTGTGTGTGTGGGGGGGGTGTCTGGTAAGCAGAAAACTGCATAGCAGTGGAGAAAGCCCAGAGTAAAGAGGGGGGCTAGGAGCTCTCCCTGCCCTTGGCATGTATCAGAGTATTCCGGAGAGTTACCACCCGCTCCTCTACCCAAGTTGTTAACTTGCTCCCAGCCTTGCCTCACCACTGGTATGCAATCACTAGAGCTCCAGGCCAGGATGTTAGTCCAAAGAGTGAGCATCACAGAGCTGTCCAGTCTGCCAGTCAGAAATCTCTCCCCTTGTCACCTGTCCATGGCTGGGTCATTTATAAACCTCCAAGTCCCATATAGGGAGATCATCTGGTTTAGGCTTGAAGGGGGATGAATCCTGTTAGGAGATCATGCCCCAACATAGGGCAAATCACCCAGTGCCACCAGATATTTACAGCAGGGATGAGTCTCACCAATGTCCAGACAATGCTACCAAGACCACAGCTTGTCTCAAACCATATTTGTGTTCTTCTTGGTGCCACAATAATAATAATAATAATAATAAACTTTATTTCTTTTGCACCTTTTGAAATTATCAAGGTGCATTACAATAAAATCAGTTAAAATAAAGACAAATAAAACAACTAAATATTAAAAATGCACTAAGATCTGATAAAACAGCATTAATAGTTAGGGTAAGCTTACATCCATAAAAATGTTTTCAAGGGGGCAGTCAGAGGAAAAGCTATGAATGACTGGGCTGACAGGGGCAGTGAGGGGGTCAGGGGTCACCCTACATCTAACAGGCCTGGTGGATCTTTATACTTGGGTATGGGCAGAGGGAGTGGATTGAGCAAAACTAGCACTCAGGACAGAGGGCTGCACATATTCTGCCATTAAGATTAGGAAATTGTCTGAAAAAGGTGGGGGAGATTCAAAGAAAAGACCAGCATGTGAGTAAGCTGGCACCCTTCCACAATGCCAGACACACAGGAGAACTTAGAAGGGAGGTGATCCTACTGAACCTTTGCAGGGGTATCAGATTACTCAGGTACCCCACTGGAAAACAAAACCAGGAAACTACCACTCTGATTCGCCTTGTAAAGGATGAAACAGAAAAAGCACAAGGTATAACAAAAACTACTATAAAGGATATTCTGCAGTTCCTGTCTGTGGCATGTAAGTCCAGCAGAGTCAGGTAGAGAGTTATCACCTAGGGAAGCTGTATTGGGTCCCACCAGGGTGCCTGGCAGCTTGAAGGTAATTTCAAAAAGTGAAACTAGAGATTTTCCATACCGACAGTGGTAGCTTACAATGGCTGCTGGTTTGGCTCCTGATTTTAGAAGCCCGTACCATGTCCAAAGAAGAAACGTAGAGTTCAGAAAAGTCAGCTTGCTCACAATAGCTGGCACCTGCTTGAGCAGAGTGTTCCCCTATCTTATGGTCCCTAGAGATGAGTTTCAGAGAGTGGTGTGACAGCAGCCACTAACTCCCAGGTTTCCTGTGGAGAGACCATTATCCCAGTTCCATTCATTGGAAAAGGATGTTCAGGTGTTGAAGGGACTGGAGCTAGGGAAGGCGGGCAAAGCACATGATATTTCTTGGGTGTCTCTGGGATCCCCACATTGCCAGTAGAAGAAGCTGGTGAGTGGGAGCCAGCACTACAGCTCCTTGAGCAGGGTTGCAGCAGGAGAGTGTTTCTTCAGCTGAGCTCTGTTTCACTTGTGGCCCCCTGTCCTCTAGGCCACTGTCCAATAGCCTCTCGATGGGTGCTGAGTCCCTTCAACTGGTGACCTGATCAGGATGAATGGAGGGGTGTTTTTTCTATCAGTGTGGAAAGCTGACCATGGGGTAATTTGAGCCTGACTGGCTCTGACTCCAACTCCCAGCCCACACTGCACCTGATATATAAGGCAGCTGTTGATTCTGGGGATTAACAGTCATGTGGCACCCTGTTCACCACATCATGACGGCAGGCAGGATATTGCAGGGACAATTGTATTCCTAGTTGTGTGAGTCACTTATGGGCCATAGTAAAGACCCGCTGTCTCTGAGTCAATTTGGGAGAAAAGTCTTGGCACAGGCTGACACTATGACCTTGCCAAGTGAGGGGGCTCCAAATCCTAGTCATGTGCAGAATGTTCTCCTTGACTGGATACCATGACAGTTTGGCTAAGATCAGTCATAGCTTGGCTTCTGGAGGTGGCTTGGTAGCCAAATATCTGAAAGCCCTCTCAGTTTCAATTGGAGGGCAGTTGGACACATTGAGGAGTTCAGGGAATGCCCGTTGAAGGAATATGATGACATTAGACCCCTCTACCCCTTCCCGAAACCCACAGAATAGAATTTTGTTCCATCAAGCCTGGTTTTCTAGGTCATCCACTTTCAGTAGGTATCATGTTGTGTTTTTTTTTTCAGTTATGTTTATTAATTTCTGATTTGGCGGGGGATGTACCCCATTTTCAAGGCATTCACCAAGGAACCCCCCCACCTGGCATCCTGCCTGTCCAACCACTCGGGATGTCTGTGACTTACTCCTCATGGTGGGGCTCCCCGAGGGGGCTAAAGGAGGGACTGAGATCAACCTTTAGTCCCTGATGAGCGTGGCAGGGTGTCAATTGGCTGGCGAGGGTCCCCCAAGGATTGACTTCACTGTGCACAGCCAAGAAATCTTTTATTTTCGTGGTTGCCCCCAGAGATGAGGACTTTTAATGACATCATGTGGACTCCCATGCATGCTCTCAGATTTTTACTGCTGCTTACCCCTGAAGCATGATCCTGGTTTGGTGTACACCTAACCACAACTGGGTGTAACTCAAATATTGGGTGCCACTAATCATCTCCCCTCCAGAAGTGGAGAGCTGTCCATGGGACACACATTCAACCTCCCTCTGGCCGGCCCTCTGATGCTACAGGCTCATTCTTGAACCCTGGTCATCAGCATTGCAAGCAGCAGTGCTATCACCGTGTTGGGGGGCCAGCCAGGTATCATATTGTTGAGGTCTGTTCTCTTAACAGTCCAGGTTCGTTCCCTTCCAAGTGTTTGACTGCCTTGAGTCTCATTTCTGTAGTAGCCACCTTAGCATTGAATGCCACCATGTTCTGAGCTGTTTTTGTAGCAGTTTCTTTATCAGTCATGGTATCTTGAAGGATCTGTGATAGCATCATCATTATTTTTTGGAAGCTCGCCTGTAGAGGTGCCACCTTTGTCATGAGGAGAGCTGGAGCCAATAATCACTGGAAGCCAGATGACACAGCATGTTTGAGGCCTCAAATCAGGAAAAGAAGTAGCAACTGGTGACCAGCAGTTAAAAAAATAAAAATACTGCAGTGAGCACCAAACAGTATAAAGTTCAGATATGCTGTCAAAGTTATTGTGAGAGCAGAATAGATAGATAGATGTGGTATGATTTCTCTAGAGGGAGGCATACAGAAGAGAATCACGCTGCCATCTTGGCTGATACCAGGCCATGCCCTGAGTTACATTTATTTATATGTAAAGGTCAATGATCACAAGGCCTCCTCAGAAATACACTAATGGTGTGAGTACATTTGCATCGTGGCCCATTTGCTTAACAACTGCCAGGTGCTATTAAACAGGCCCAGCTTCACAAAGTCCTGCAAACTATCACTGTACTCATTCTCCTTAAAAAGGCTCATAAATCCTCTTAATAGCAAATTTAAACATGTACTCATGCAGGCTACTGCTGTCTACCTACCTAATAAATCAAATAAACCTTCATTCAGACACAGTAGATATGAAGGATATGTTTAGTTCAGAGCTTAGGAAAGGCTTTGACATTACCATCTAAATCCATGTGTATGAATTACTACTGTATAGTTATGTGCAAGACAATGTAAAACTCTAACATATGAACTCTCACAACTCAACTCATATTTACAACACTTGGCAATCAGTTAGCATACATTAAAAACAAGAATTCTCACAAAAATTACCAAAAGTACAAAACTAAGGAAATATTTTCAAAAATACATGAATTACAACTAAATCTTATTTTTTAAAGCACATTCGTACAGTTCAGGGCTGGTGGGAGAGTATTATTCATATCAGCTCAAAACCTTATAGAGTTTTTAATCTCAATAAAAGTATGTCCTGATTGTATAGACAGATGAGATGTATCGCAAGGCTTGTTAACTGGAATGCAGTACTTTAAACATTAAAAAGAACCAAAGCATTCTATGGCAGTAGATCTCTGAAGAGTTTCTAAGCATATCCCCCAAAATAAAACCTTCATGGCTAACTACTATGACTAAATGCAACAAATGTTTCCAGGTTACCCTGTTCCTGTACTTCAGGAATGGATAGTTCTGTGCTGAACAGACTGCTCTGGTAATTTTGGAAACTGAGTAAAAGTCAGAGGTTTAACCCCATTAGCCCAATAGTCAAAAATTTGCCTGGTGGGCAAAGCGATTGCACTCTGTTTGCCTGGGGTTTGTACCCTTGCACAATATTCAAAGGGAGTTGTGATGTGCACAAAAGGGTTAGTGCGCCTGCAAAACAATAATGAATGTAATGGGCAATACCGACACAGAGCAATATTTAGTTCATTTGCGTGAAAGGGTTAGAGTAGGCCACGTTGCACAGCGCAAATACTGTACTGCCAAGAAGCCTAACTTACTCTGGGCAATCCTAGTAGCCGGTGGAGCAACTGTAGGCAACAACCACATTGGTGTTGCTCCCTCATGGATAGTGGCACCTCTCACCCTCTGAACCCTGGCCCGTTACAATAAAGTAAGTACCTAGTGCCCAGTGGTCCCACCCACCCTCTGATTACCAGTCCTGGTATGTGACACTAATTCCTTGGTGCCTAGTGGTCTCTCTGCCCTCTGATAACAAGCCATGGTATATTAAAAGTAATTCCCTGGTGCCTAGTGGTCCATCCCACCCTCCAATCACCAGCTCTTGTGTAAGAAAAATAACTCCCTAATGCCTAGTGGTTCCCCCACTGCCATCCATTCACCGGCCCTGTTATAATACTGTAAATGAACTTTTTGGTGTCCTATGGTTCCCCCAGCTTCTGATCACCAGCTCTGTATAAAAGAATAAATCCCTGCCCTCTAATGGCCTCTTACACTGCGGGCACCAAACACCCACCCAGCAAGCCCCCCTTTACTTTAAACATCAGTGCCATGGGGGCTCATATGACGACTGGCACAGCCCTCATCTCACCACCTCGGCTGGCTGCTATATGCGATAACAGGGAGCACACATCCCCTGTACTGCACAGGGAGTGTGCATACTGTGGCAGCTGTTCAATCCTCTCCCAGCCCCTCCTCCAGCTGACTCCCAGCAACCCAGGTTTGTTCCCAACCATGGGTCACTAGTGTGGTAGGAGGTAAGGAGCTCAGCGCCTCAGCCCGCCACGTCACTGAGCTGATGTTGACCAGATTAAAATCTTGATCCCCCCCCCGAAGACCTGCCATCACCGGTACATGCATTTGTAACTTCCAGACTTGACTACTGTATGCTCTCTACCTCGGAGTTAGTGGAGTTGTACTACAACAACTGCAGCTGATGCAGAACGCAGCAGCCATGTTGCTGATGGGCCTTTGAGGACCTGTCATGTGACCACAGTCCTGTGTAGTTCACACTGGCTGCTGATGAAGTGCTGTATCACATTCAAGGTCAGTTTACTGACCTATAAAGTCCTATATGGACTGTGTACTGGTTACCAGAGGGAACTCCTGACTCATAGCCCTCGCCCCCCTCTGAGATGGGCCTCCTGGCTGTTCCCAGGCAAGACTTAAGTCAGCTGGAGACAACGTGTTTGAAGTAGGTGGTCCTGCCCTGTGGAACATGCTCCCAAGATCCTTGAGGGATGCCTTCTTGATTGAGGTCTTTAACAGGAGCCTGAAGATTTACTTATTTGGGGGGGGGGGGAATTGGTTTCTCCTAGTTGCCTCCTAGAACTGGCTGACACTTTTATTAGGATTTTAATCATTTTTGCAGTTATGTATTAATAATTTATAATACTTCTATAAATATTTGCTATTTGTGCTCCTTTTCCTATCTGTGCATTTGCACTGCTCGTATGTTTTACAAATGTTTGTATGTATTAATTAACTGTAACCAATATTACCTGTTACTGCACTTGCACTGTTTGAATGTGTGCACTATCTACTGTATGCTGTATTCCATGTGTTTTACAAATATATGGTATGTATTAATGAACAGTAACCAATACTACCTGACATTTGTTACCTATCTTGTGTGTGCTAATGCACCCAGGTCGTGCCTGAAAAAAAGCCTCACTTGCCAGCACACTTACATGGTTACCAAAGTTGAAATGAAATAAATAATTAAAATTAAATAAATTGTGTGTCTGAATTGTGTTTTATTTTTGTAAATTGCTCTGAGCCCCAGGGAAGGGATGATAAATAAATAAAATGACTACCACTTAGCACTGCTACAACCAATGTTCACTGTATAGGCAGTTTATCTGTAGAGGTGGGCAAAGTGCTCCCGCTTCGCTTCGCAGAGCACTTCCTGTATTATCCCCCAATCCATGTAGTGCTCCACAATGTGAAGCGAATTACTCTGCCTATGAATTTGAATGTGAAGTGTGTTGTTTCCAATAGGCTTTGCACTACTTCACCTTGTATTACAGCCTTTCCCTTAATTTTAACGCAAAGTGCCATTGATTTTAATGGACTTCGCTTTGCTTCACCTGTTTATTGCTATTTGAGGCAAATTTTACATTGAATCATGGGATGGCAGGTCACATGGGCTCTATATTGTCTTGCACAGCCTCAGTTCTGCATAGTGTGTGTAGTGGAAAGCTGGAGACAGTTTGCTGTCAGAGCTCTGAGAATCAAACCATTGAAAAAGCTTTAAAAAAATCACTTTTGATCCAATTATTTTGTTCCAAATTTAGTACATTGACTGTAGGAAACCATCCTGTGCTTAGAGCATCAAGTGTTGATTGTTTTTATGTACATTTTGAATGTTAATTTAGAATATTTAGCCTGTGTACTTACAGACACTGTTGAAGTGTGCTTTGGGGAGAGGCGTATCTGCGGTGGAGTGAGATTCTCATGAGAAAGACAGTCTTTCTAACTGTTTTGTACAAGTAGTGTGTATTAGTATTTGTGTGTTTATGTACACACAGTAATACCTGAAGTCATTTTTGATAACTATTTTCTGTTTGTTGTGGTGCAGTTCATATTTTCATTCTGTTTAAAAGATTTGTTTATCTAGTGTACTGCACTGTTAAATTTTCTGTGCATTACCTGTAGTGTGTGAGTGTGTGTGTGTGTGTATACCATCAAGTCAGACACATTTTATTGTGCCATACAGTAATTGCTGCACTCTGAATTGGTTATCCATCTGTGGCATATTTTACTGCTTCCTTCTATCTATCTAGTGAATTGCTACTGCAGCACCCCCCACCCCAAACCTGCAAAAGGTATAATTTATTTTTCCAGTTTTGGATTTGTGTGACCACTGGTTAAGGTGTTTTTGTGCCTATGTGGCTGCATCTCTTTATAGTGTGCAATCTGAGTCTGTGCGTTTGCATCTGTTTAGTGCCCAATCTGCATTTGTAAGTCACAGTTGTTTTTTGGCTTCCCATTACCCCAAATTTCAGAAATCTCAATTTGTTGTGATTTTTCTGTGTAATCCCAAAAAATGACTGCAAATAGACATGCATGTAAAGATGCTTCTGGCCATAGCACTGCTGCCAGTGTCAAGAGTGGCTGTGGGCATGGTAGTGTGCAGCAGTAGTGCATAGCTGATGCCAGAAAAGGGATTTCTCTACGTTTTTCACAGCACAATCAGTAGTTCTCAATCATGGTTGGAGATGCTGTTGTCCCCGCTAGTGGTAGTGACATTGTTGATGGCATGAGTATTGCCCCAAGTTCAAACCATGACAACAAGTTAACCAGTTTCCCAAATATTGTGGAGTCTAAAGCTTTATATGTATAACCGCAAGGAAAGGGGCGGGGCATGATAGAAACTATCAAGTACTGAAAGGGAATCAACAACGTACAAGAGGGTAGCATCTTTCAGAAAAAGAGATGTGCACAAACAAGGGGGAACAATCTGAAAAGAGAGAGGGGGCGTATCAGGGGCAATGTCAGGAAGTATTTTTCATGGAGAGGGTGGCAGGTGTAAGGACAAACAAAAACTAATAATCAGTGTTATGGTGTGAGAGCAGCAGTTGAAGCATTCTCATCATTTAGAGTTGGTGCACCTCCATGCGCTCCAACCACTGCTCCACGTTGTCAGTCTGGTGGTTCACATGGTCCAACTCACTCCACATCAGTCATTATGATGTGAATTGATGAAGTACTGCATTTCAATGGGCATTTCGCGTAGCTATTTGTCAAGGCAGAGTGGGCCACTTCGCCTCTACTGCACCCTCTTGATTTCACTTCACAGCCCCCCACTCATTCCCATAAGGGAGTGTTGCTCATTTTGGTTAAATAAACCAAACCAAGTTAACCAGTTTCCCAAAAATTGTGGAGTCTAAAGCTTAATACGTATAACCGCAAGGAAAGGAGGGGGCAAACTAGCATTTTGGTGCTACTAAAACAGTCACATAAGGCATTGAGTTCCAGAAAGGAGGCAGTATAGCGCAGTGGTCTAAGGCTCTGAGCTGCAAATTTGGTGATATCCAGCAGACCTGACCTGGGTTTGAATCCCACAGCTTCTACT
The DNA here is from genome assembly GCA_016271365.2 of Neoceratodus forsteri. NCBI lineage: Eukaryota > Metazoa > Chordata > Ceratodontiformes > Ceratodontidae > Neoceratodus > Neoceratodus forsteri. The sequence continues at coordinate 992,688,361 of CM028132.1, forward strand.
TGCATACTGTGTGACCCTGAGCAAGTCACTTAACCTCCTTGTGCTCCCAGGTTGCTCCTATAAAAAAGCTTTCAGCTTAGTGTGCTATACCTGGTTAAACAACTAAATAAAAAAAAGAATGTGACCGATACAGAGACTGGCTTCTGTCTCTGCAGCATTGGGCTGGTGTCTTATATTAAGGCTGGTGCTGTCCGATACAGATGTGCTGCTGTAAGGATAGGAGCCATGCCCTATAGCTTTAGCATTCAATGCCATGCCCTATAGCTTTAGCATTCAATGCCATATATCTTTTACTGGCACCAGGAACCCCTGTCTGAAAGGGGATTCAGAAAATATAAAAGGGTACAAATAGAGTGTGGAGTCACGAGTAGGAATTAATAAAGGATTTAAAATTATAAACAAGACAGGAAAATGTCTTTTACCAGCATTTAAAACGGTTGCTTTGTTTTTGACTGATGTTTGCTGTCAGATGGTAACCATTAGCCTTATTGGATGTTTTGACACATTTTTAACATTATTTACTGTGTTACTTAAATTTAGTCTAGATTGTCTTCCTCTCCCTGCCATCTCTGGGTGCAATGAACTTTTCATAGCATAACAAAGATTTTTATTAAACTGATTCTCCAGAATAAAAATACAGGACTGAGCACTCATAACATTTCCACAAAATTAGAATTTCTTAATAGTTGGTTCTTTTGTTACTAAAAACATTTGCATTGAAACAGGTTCCTTGACCCTTAGCCATCATCTATTCCTGTCATGAAATCATAATCCTCTGCTTGTGACTTCAGAATCATTCCCATGGTAACAGGATTGGATGCCATGTAAACAGCAAATGATTTCATGGCAAGTACAAACATTGGGACCTACAGTATGCACGATACCTGCACACCATGCATAAGGCATTCGGGGCAGTGCAGAGCTGACTATACACAGTCGCCATGCATGCCACCCGAGTGCAGCATTCACAACTCATGCATAGGCCACTGCATAGGGCAGCAGCATGCAGCTATGTGGATCCACTGTGCGGTGTGTACATGGGGCATACTCACATAGGAACGCACACAGGCGCCCACTGCATGTATGTATGACATTGCATACAATGTACTGAAACATGGCACTGGGCGTGGACATATACGCATCTGTGAGGGCTGCCATAAGGGTACATGTAAGATGCCCCAACCACTGGAGGTTTGGCACAGGGCCTGAAGGAGGCAGCAAATGGCCTCCCCGGAGCAGCCACATGGCGTCACCATGAGCAGTGCACTTCATGTGCAGTGACAAGGGTATGGCAGTACCACAGCTGTCAACAGCAACGTGGGACTGGCCACCTGACAGTGGGGCTGGGAGGCCACATGGCTCATGCCCAGCAGCAGTGTGCACTGTGCAGCAACAGGCACCACCACAGCATGGCTCTGACCCTGCCATGCCACTGGTGGGACGTGTTCCTTGACATGAAGGAGCTGCAGTGTCAAAGGCCACCAGCAAAAGCATGTGCCCATCGTGGGTGTGTCGTGGATGTCTGACACAGGAAGCATGATGTTGTGCTGCCACAGCAGGGTGCCGCAACAGTGCACAGCACCCAGGTTTGCCGTCCAGGGGCATGGCACACTGCAATGGGTGGAACCAGACTGATGTCCCCCCCCATGCACGGACACCAGACCCATCCAGGCAAGCATGGGTGGCCCCTGGGTAGCACAGCCAATGCAGGGGAAGTGAACATGCACAGGCATATATGCCCGCACCCCTGCAACCACCATAGCCAGTGAATCACACCCCAGCACCCCCAGCCCATGCCCTGGACTCAGTACCCGCACAAAGTTGAACTGTACAAATGCTTTATTGAACCACATATATGGCAAGCCTATGAATGAATGCTGCAGCTCCACAGATCACATGGTTGGCAGGGGTCATCACTGGGATGCAACAGTGGCAGCAGTTCCGCTGGGTCCTGTGCCATCCTCTTCGGCATTGCGATGTTTGGCACATTGCTGCCCCCACGACCACTCCTCCTTACTGTTGCTGCTCACATTGGTCATGGCAGCTGGCACCCTCCCAATGTGCTGAGGCATCATTCACTTGATGGGTCCATGGTAGTGTTGTGGAGAGGAGAGACACAGTAATGCCACATTGCCCTGTCCCTGCACGTCACCAACACCACCACCACCCATACATGGTATGATTCACACAGACGCTCCCGGGCTGGACACTGCAGGATGCACGTGGGTGCATGGGCACAGCCACAGGGACAAGTACACCCCCACACCCATGTGGCCTGCCATGCCATGCAGTGGGTGTGGATGAGCACCAGTGGCAAGGACAGGCACCATGACAGGATGTATGAAGGCCGTGTGACATGGCCACACATGGACTGCCCATCCGATATGGGCCATCAGTAGTGGTGCCATGCTGTATGGTCTGCCATGATGCAAACAGTGTATCAGGCATGGCTGCTGGGCATGGCGGTAACAGGCAAACCACATCTGATGCCTAGCATACTAGGGATGCCCTGAGTCCCACCACAGTGGACACTGCTGTTCCCCCGATATGTGGTACCTGTACATATGGGGTGATGCAAGCTGTAAACCACCCCATACACTAGTGGTACAGGCATGGCCCCTGCAGGCCACATAGAATACAGGGGATCCCAATGGTACCCACCACAAATGTGGATGACACCCATGAGTACGATGTGCCCCTGACAATGGACAGTCCTCCCTGGGCAGTGGTGCAGAACCACAAACAGACTGTTTTAATTTAACTGCTTCAGTGTCTATGTGCTGCCCCCTCCCCATAGTGGACATGAGCATATGTATTGCCCCGACCCCTTGTACATGCCATAGCATACATCAGAAACTGTAAACTTTTATGCATGTAACAGTATGCGTAATTTAGACAGAGCACAACACTCAGAAGGGGTCAATATCAAACAGTAGGGGTTGCCAAATGCATGGCGCTGGGCCCAGAATGTTGCCCCCTGTCCAATCAACCTGTAAGCCATATCCTACTTGGAGTATGCTGGCCTACACCCATGCCCCTGAGATCACCAAGCCCTGCCTGGATACAAGAGGCAGGGAGTGTGTTACGTGGCAACAGGTCATGCCCAATGGCCATGCACAACCTGTCCTGGTCTATGTCTGCACATGTGGAGTGGTACACTGACCCTGGCTGACCATGAGCAGGTCACACCATGATGTGGGGACACTGCAGAGCTGCACACCAGCCCATGCACACACAGTACCCTTCCCATAGCATGTCCCTGCCCATGCCATGCACTCACCATTGATGGGACGGTGACCCTCTAGACGTTGGTGTAGTCCCCTCAGTAATGGATGCAACCGTCCACCACCTTCCTGCTCATGTAATGGTGGAAGGGTAGCCACCATCTCTGCCTCTGCCTTGTGGGCATTAGCACCATGACAGGAGCACCATCTGGCTGCTCAACCCTGGTGAGCTCCATTGCTGGGGCCTGCCTTGCTAGTTCTATGTGGGAAAGGAGAGAGAGGAAACATGGGTTAGAACACTGTGCAGCTGACACAGCCCCCACATCCACCAGTCTCAGAGCGATGGCTCAGTACTCACCCAGTTCTAGCCCTGCACCAGCCACAGGGTCCCGTATCCTCCAGAATCACAGAAGTTCAATTTGGACACCCTCCACAGACACAGTGGATCCCTCTTCAGCCTGTACACTGGCACCTCTGCCATGCCTGCCATGGTGTGTACTGGGCGATGCATGATGCAGGGAGCCCAGAGCAGGTGTGCCGGCACATGGACACCACCCATGCAGGATCACCATGCATGTGTGGCATGACACGCTTTCTTAAAGGCACACATATGTGTGCATGTGGTGTAAAACGGTCACACTGGGAGGCCACATGGTGCACCGGAAATGACACAGTGTATCAGGATGTGTCCCAGACTGCTGTTAAACTTGTAACTGCTCCATGAGGAGATGCTGCTGTGGAGGTGGCCACGTCCAAGGCCGAGGGTATTCTGCCCATGGCTGGATGCCTCCATGCTTTGGGAGATACACTGTATTGAGTATTTCCGTCTGCCTTGGCCCGTGATCATCATGCTCTGTGATATGGTACATGACAATATTGCAGACACATTGATCGACGGCAATGTCCGTGGAGATGAAGGTGCTATGTACCCTGGCATACTGTGCCACTGGCTCATTCCAGAGAGTGACCAGTAACACAGTGGACAAGTGCCAGTCCTCCGTGTCATAGGCCATGACGGAGGTCAAGAACACCCTGCTGGATCACATGCACACACACATCACCTTCCCCACATCCTCAGATGATGTACGGCATATGAAACAGGCATTCTATGATATGCATGGGAATGCCCAATGTGATGGGTGTGATCGACTACACCCATATCGCCATACTGGGACTGCCAATGCAGGAGGAAGCATACGGGAACAGAAAAGGATCCCACAGCTTGAACTGCCAGGTGGTTTGCGACACATGTGGTATGTTCACCAACATCTGCGTGAAGTACCCTGATTCATGCCACGACTCCTTCATCCTGGATGCATTGCACCTTGGTGGCATGCTGTGTGCAGGGCATATTGACGGCTGGCTGAGGGTGGTAGCATCACTCTGTGGGTGTGTGGATCCCAAACAGCAGCATGATGACACATGTGACACCGATCTTTCTCTTTCCTGCACAGGTGACAGTGGATACCCTCTGCGGCCGAACCTGATGACACCCATCTTGGTACTCACCACAGCTGCTGAAGAGGCATACAGCCATGTGCATTGGAAGACCAGGAACACTGTGAAGAGGACCATTGGCCTCCTGAAGATGCATTTCCACTGCCTGGACCACACTGGGTGGACGATGATGCTGGCCCTGGTGAAGGCATGTAGGGTGGTCACAGTCTGTGCTATGCTGCACAGCATGGCCCTGCAGTGTAATGTGCCCATACCGGGGGAGCATCAGCAGGATGGACCACCAGGGAATGGGGAATTGATGGTGTGCTGTGGTCCAGAGGTGGCAGACAGGCAAGAGGCTTGGGAGGCACTCTTGCAGGGCACATTCCAGTAATAGCCTGTCCACTGGGGAGGGCAGGGCAATGGCCATGCGAGGTGTGCAGCAGTACAGTATGACAGCAATGGGTGCAGCTTCCACATGCATGCATAGGTGTCAGGCCCCTCTGTGGCCCCGTGGCATGGCTCAATGTGTGTGCAGCATATGTGGCAGGGTGGGTGCGCAATGATGATTCCATGCACTGAGCGCACCCATTGGGGTGTGGTTCATGGTCAGGACATCGCGTGCACACAACACATGTTGCCAGCTGGCTCGGTCACTGCGGGCCATGTCGTCATGCCCAGCAAGCGGTGCCAGCTGTCCCCTGCAAGCACCCTGTGCAGTCCTGTACCACCCTGCATGTCTGCATGCCCACTTGCACCCAGGCAACTGTGTGCAGCACAGTATATGCGGCATTGCCCTGCCCAGTGTTCATATGGGATGGATTCACCGTACACAAGGGGGAAGGTGTGCACATAAGCCATAACTGTCGGTGTGGGTGGCCTTGTGATTTGGCCCGGTCAGTGGTGTTCATGGTAGTGTGTGTGCACCTTCCAGCTGCCATGCCACTGTGCCAGGGAGCATGCTCAGGTGTCGCATGGCACTGTGTTTAACATGGGGGAGCAGCTGCCCCCTTGTAGGATGTGTGTGTTGCTGCTGTACATGGAAGGGGGGCATGTGTTGGTGCAGTACATCATGTTGGTGGGGCCATGCTGGCACTGTGCCACATCACTGTGATGGCCAGTCTCTGGGCTTGGACAGCAGATGTGCTAAGGTTCATGTCCTCGTCTTCCTGGTGGGTGCCTGTTGCCTGCCACTGCCATGGGGATGCAGCCTGCCAGGTGTCTGGGATGTCCAGGGATCAGCCATGTCCATATCTGCATCAGTGACCTGTGCTGTCACTGGTCCTGCACCATCGCCCTTGGTGCCCTGTGTGCCCCTGTCATCTGGCCCATCACTGTGTGCAGTCATATTGTGGTCATGTGACAGTGCAGCATCTTGCATGTTGCCCAACACTGCGTTGTCAGTGTTATCCAGGAGTGCCCCTGGATAACACGTGGGTTGTCCGTGCCGCTGGCCTTCTATACATGCTGCCACCCAGCATGGGGTGCATGACATACCTCTATGTTATCAACAAGCTACTCAAGAGCATCTGCAGTGTGGTTCATGCTGTGTCGTATACAATGCATCTCTATGGTTACAGCTTGTAATATGTCCATATTGCGGCGCTGTTCTGCCAGCAGGTGCACCTCAAGCTGGCATAGTTCCTGGCACATATCTCCCATGGTGGCCAGCAAGGACTCCGTGCAACTCTGTACCAATGCATGCCATGATGGCCCCATATCTGGACTGTCCACATCGACCAGTGGTGCACAGCTGGTGGGGGCACTGCAATCCAGGGTTGGTCTGCCATGCGCCGGTTGCTGCCGCTGCCCAATGGGAACATCATGTTCCTGCTGTGCCTGGCTCCCAGGTGGCTGTTATTTTTGACCCCTCTTCTGCCACATTGGGGATGCTGTCCTCCTCGGTGTCGGTCTCTACGTGGGTCTCGGTGTCATGCTCCACACCTGTGGGGCGGGAGTGGCATGTTAGTCAGTCTGGCATGGAACATGTCATGTTGCACCCAGGGTGTATGTGGCACTGTTACATACCATGTCCAGGTCCTGAGTGCCTGGCGAGCTCATCTGCCTGCATTGTGGCTGCGGTGTCCTGGCTGTGTGGCTCTGTCACCACTGTACCACATGACTTTGTGGACGGGTCTGTGGAGGGAGCAGAGTGCAGTTAGTACATGCCTCCAGGCATGTCACATGGGTTCATGTGCCCGTTGTTCACCTATGTATCCTCCAGGATGTCCACTCCTTCCATCTCAGCATGGATGCCAGTGTCTATCAGTGTATCCACCACCTTCCTCTCCACTGGCGTGAGGTGGATGTGCTCATTGGGGGAGCTGCTGCTGGTGCCTGCCGCATCCATACTGTTGCTGCAACCTTCCTCTTCACTGACGCATGCAGGTCATGCCACGTGTTTGATGTCCTTGAGGATCTATGCCTCCAGGCTGCAGCGTTGACTCTGCTTTGGATCCCCAGCCACAGCCTTGCCTTCACCTCAGCCAGTGTGATCAGTGACTGGGGCCTGTACAGCTGCTGGTAGTGCATCCTGATGTCTGCCACCATGGATGCCACCTGGCTCCCCATGAAATTTGAAGCACGGGGATGGGCACTGACATGCTCCCTCACATGATTGAGGTGCCAGGTGATCTTCCCATTCTCCCTTTCTGGCTGCTTAACAGCTTGCTGCCCCACTTCACACTGTCATTCTCTGCCATAGTATTCATGGTTGACTCCAGCATGCAATTCACTTCCATGCCACTGCGTGGGGCAGTGAGCATGTCCATATATGGTGGGGTCAAGGGGTGGTACTACATAACTGTGGCATGCCTCTGTGCACTGCATGGATTGCTACACATCCGGTATTGGCACATCCCCTGTGTTTGTGCAGTGCACTTGGCCATTCGTGCATGCGGCATCATGGGGATTCTTTGTGCGCTGTGAAGGTGCGCGCTATGGTTATGTCAATTCCACGTTAGTTCCCACATCTTCGTGCATAGGCCCCAATGTGAACTGTAAACAGCGGAAGTTTAAGGGACCCCTTCAGTAATGAAAAAAATGAAATTTCATGGAACTCAAATTTGGGGGAAATTTGCATAGCTTGGTTCTGCAGATGCCAAATGTACTTTTCTGCTGAAAACTGTAAAACCACTTTAAATTTGAAACTGAATAATGATTTGCTTTAGAACATGCATGATTCCAATTATAGCTGCCCCATGCCAGCCCATTCACTTTCTTCCTCCTGAACCTTCATCACAGAGGTGGAGCTAGACAGAACCTTCATCTCTGCGTCATGACACTCATGGATGACAAGGGGAGGCACTCTGTCTAGACCACTGATAAGTCCCATAGTAAATAAGTAATTAAAAAAAAAATGCCAAAATACCTTATAAGACTGAGGAATACTGTTTGATAGGAAACATATGCTGATGAATAATTAGAGCTAGTGCATAAGCTCATAAAGATGAGGATTGCTGCTATTTTGGGACTGGGGTTGAGGAAGAAGAACACTGTATTATGAAAGGGGGGCAGAATTTTCTTTACAAAGCAGGTTTTCTTGGTTGGATAACCAGAATATTTAATCAGATCAGATATAACATACAAGATGGGATTCAATGTCTTGCACAATGCCACACTGGAAGTGATGCAGCACTATTGCAGCACTACTGGATGTGTTTCCATTATTCAAAGATTGTTCATTGTAGATCATATCTGAAAAATGTGGCTACTATTTGAGCACCTCTAGAAGTAGCAGTACATACTACGGTACACAATAAGCTCACAACGGCAGAAAGTGGCTGATGATGCCCAGTGTTGGAATTATACTTTATGAGCTTTAGGAGCTGGGGAGGGCCATCAGGACCCTATCTTTATATTGAGCTCCCCCTTCACATTGAAAGTCAATGGCAATGATGCATGAGCTACCAGAGCTCACTTCAGAGCTAGAGGGGTCTTTGCCCTGGCAAGCCCCCCCTGTAATTTCAACAGTGATGCCACCCATCAAGACAGCCCCTTCCCCCAAATTCTCAGTTGTAGTATCCTTTGATGTTAACATTCCCCATGTATATGTCTAATCTGGCCTTGAACATGGCCTTTGTTGTACTATACACTATGCTGTCAGGCAGGTCATTTCATATTCTTAGCACTCTCTGTATCTAAAAAAATATTGTAGTCAGTCTGGTGGCCCTGAGGTTTGAGGCGCTGGATACCACACCTCATGCCACTCCAGTGACCTGGGTTCAGGAACAGACTTGGGTTGCTTGGGGGTTGGTAGGGGAGAGGAAGAATTGAGCATCTGTAGACAGGTCTCCTTCCTCAGGGAGGGAGGACAGTGCTGTGCACTGTAGACTGACAACCAGTGGTGGCTGGGTGTTGGCACAGGTGCACCACCAGAATGGGATGGGACCCATGTCCAGGCTGTGAGGCTGACTCTGCGGAGGTAGAGCCCAGCTGTTCACCCATTGCATCTTCATGGGTTCTGGGGAGAAAAACAAGAAGAAAATGGAACTGGCAGGCACCATGATGGCCCGGCAGTGCCAGCACTGACCCCCCAAAATCTAGGCACTGGCTTTCTGGGGGAGGCGGAAGTGGATTCTCCTCTACCCCAGCACTGTCATGGGGGGTGCAACCCATGGAGGTATCTACCAGGGAGACAGGTGTGGGATGCCAAGGCTGGAGAGGTGATCCCCTCTGAGGGAGGAGCTGGAGCCACCTGCCAGCTCCACAGGAAGGAGGATAAACTACAAATTAACAAAACAAAAAAAAAATACTCAATGTTTCATTCTAAATATTGCAATATGTAACTATTTATTTTGACTTCTGGTGTATTGCAAACCACTTTTGCATGCAATATTCAGTTGGAACAATAAGGAGTTATCACTGAGTATACCATAAAGGAGAAGGAGATCAGAACATATCCTGCTTTTCAACCTGAATAACCCCAAGGATTCCAGATAAATGGGGTATGTTGAATATTTTAGTTCACTGATTAATTTTGTAGCCTTTCTCTGGATTCCCTCCCCCTTATGGATACCTTTTCTATAATATGCTGCCTAGAAATGTGACCCAAAATTGTGATATGGCTTTACTCATGTTCTATATAGTGCTCCACATTGCAACTATTGAAATGTCTGCGGATACAGTACAATACCCTATCCTATCCATTTTTTTAAATAACTGAGTCACATTGCTTTGAAGTTTTAAAATTGCTTATTTCTATTACCTCAGGGTCCCTTTCCTCATTTTTTGTTTCCAAAGGATTGGCCATTTAAGTAACACTTTGCTCTGGAATTCTTTGATCCGAGGTGTACACTTGTGTATTTCTTGGTATTCAACCATATACTCCATGTATAATATCTGCCCATGTGCTAACTGTATACTATCCAAATCTGCCTGAATGCAGTCAGAGCAATCCTGTGTACCAACAGGCCTGCAGAGTTTTGGATTGGCAACCTACTTTCTTAACCAGTAATGCTACCCACATTTAGATCACTGCTATAAATCTGGGCAAATAACAGCCCTAGTAAGGAGTCTTCTGGTATGCCACTTGCAGCAATGCCATCTGATGATCTGTACCCATTTATATATACTTTTGGACCCTTTCTTGTAACCATGCTTTGACTCATCTAGTGATATAGCCATTGCAACTCAGGTCTGACAATTTTTTAATAATTAGTCTATGTGAAACAAGGTCAAACACCTTATTGAGGTCCAGTAAGATGACATCTATTGGGTTCCTGCAGTAGTACAGTAGTTGCCAACTGACTGGGACATAAAACTAAAGAGGTTAGTGACACGACCATCCCTTGGTAAACCCATGTTGTTCTGTGTCATGGGAATTAGAAGCCTTGATGAAGTCATTCAGTGTCTTCTCAATAATAATAGACTGAATGATTTTGCTACTCATAATGCTAATGGTCTGCAGTTTTCAACACAATTTTTCAATCCTTTTTGGCTGTCTACAGGCTGCAGCATGGTAGCATAAAATGGTTTTCAATTATTTGTAAAGATGTCCATGCTGTAGGGTCCACATCTCAGTTGGTGTGTTTAAACCCTGTCTTAAAACTGATTCAGACCATTCACACTACTGTGATTACCATGCTTGTTGCCATACATTTTCACAGTGAGTAGCATCTGAGCATCAGCAGAGACACATGGATGGCAGCCACACTACAAGGAACACTGAACTAACCTTAAAACATTTTTCAACAACTGTGTTAAAGCCTAGGTAAGAGCAAGAGTTACATTGGTTTTTGAAATCATGCCAGAGCACCAATTTGGTATACTGGGTAAGAAACTGGTTAATGTATAGGCAGTAGAGGGTGGTGGTTAATGACATTCACTCTAATAAGGAGAGAGTGACTAGGAGGGAGGGGTACCACAGGGCATAGTACTGGCACCGGTTCTCTTTAATGTCTTCATAACTGACTTTGTGGAAGAAGTAGAAATGAAGGTATGACTTTTTGGAGATGACATCAAAATATGTAACAGGGTGGATACTCAGGAGGGGGTGGAGAGAAGGCATAGGAACTTTGGAAAACTTGATGAGTGGTGAAGGGCATGGCAGCTGGGGTTCAATGCCAAAAAGTGCAAAATCATGCATCTAGGGCATAGAAACTCAGGAAATGAGTATAGGATGGAGAAGGTACTGACCATAACTAAGAAGGAAAGGGAAATTGGGTTCTTATATCTGATAATCTCAAATCGGCAGGGCAGTGTAAAAAAGCAATTGGTAAGGCCAGTGAGATGCTGGGATGCATAAGGAGAGGTATCACCAGCAGGAGGAGGGAGGTGATGTTACCACTGTATTGCTCACTTTTGATACTCCACCTGGAGTATTGTGTCCAGTTCTGGAGGCCCCACCTCAGAAATGACATAGACAAGATGGAGGCAGTACAGACGAGGGCAACTAAAATGGAGCAAGAGTTGCATAAAAAGCCCTATCAGGAGAGACTGAGGAATCTTAATATGTGCACCCTAGAAGAGGGGAGAGCAAGAGTGAACATGATAGAGACCTACAGGTACTTCATGGGGTGAGCAAGGTTCAGGAAGGGAGTCTCTTTCAAATGATTAACAGCACCAGGACAAGGGGGCATGTGATGAAGCTGGAAGAGGGAGGTTTAAGAGGGAAGTGAGGAAGTACTACTCCACTGAAAGAGTAGAGGACACCTGAAATAGACTGCCAGCAGAAGTGGTGGAGGTGAAAACAATAAGGTTCTTCAAGTGTGTATGGGATAAGCACTCAGAAATATTAATAAATATGCAGGGAGATGGCAGGGTTAATGGAGGTTAGTTGGGGTCTGCAGCAACAGATAAGGCAGGGACCATCTGGGCAGACTGTGTGAGCCAAGTGGTCCTTTTCTGCCAACAAATTCTATGTTTCTATGTAACATGATTACAGTGCAGGTGGAAACCGAGCTAAGTGACTTAAAATGGTTTAAGCTCTTTAAACCATTCTAAGTGCAGTAGTCTGTACACGGCCCTAATGGTTGGGGAAAACTGTTTTTGTTCTCCAGTCCATCAGCAGTAGCCATTTATTTGTCATGCACCCCCTCCATGGCTCAGAACACCAGAAGCTAAGCAAAGAGGGTGAAAGAAAACCATTGCAAGTCACACAGTCCAACTCACCTACAGCATCAAATAACATACAACAAAAACAACATTAAAGTCCAAGATGCAAAAGTGCATAATAATATAACAGATTCAGACAAATAATTAAATAAAATCTCAAGCTAAAAAATAGCTAGTATAATTATTAGAGCCCAAGGAGAGCTGATTCAGTAGATAATGCCTCATCATAAATTTAGTGTCCTTAATGGAGATGGACTGGTGTAACACTGATAGCAATGAAAGGCACAGGACAGGGTCAGTGATAACAAAATCTCAGTCCCCCACATACTGTATGTTTAATTAGACAGGAGATCCAAAGCCACCCGTCTCCCCTAGGCCTAGTTATTCTGCTTATAGTTTGTGGAATGTAATGTCAGAAACTCATGGAGACAATGGGGACCAAGGTTGTTCAGGGTTTTGAATGTTAATAGAATCACAGTGTACTAAAGTTAATACCTAATAGACAGCCATCCCAAGATGTGGAGCAGTGGAGCTGTGTGCTCATTGCTGTATTTTGGACAAGCTGCATGGATTGAATCTGGCCACTAGTATGCCCTTGTGCAGCCTGTACAAGAGTACGCAGATTGGAATGATCCAGAAACATTCACAGCAATATTCCCTTAGCAGTGTATTATAATCTATAGCTGCTCTCTGTACTTTGTATTTCTGCTTTACTGCTCAATTGCCTCTGTTCTCTCTGTACCCTTTCCCAAGGGATACCACCGGAAATTAACTGTTACAGCTCACCAATCTGTTTCTAACAAAACACTTTCAATAAATAAATAAAAAACAATGGGATTCAGATACTAGAAGCTGCATTTTACTATGACTGACACCTGAGCTTAGGTGACAGTCTTTCATCAAGGACTACTCTCAAACCGTGAGCACCTTAACTACCTCAAGAGCATAAATCTGTCGGAATTGCCCTAGCCGCCAAGCCACCTAAGTGCTGATAACTACCAATTTGAGATCCTTAGTAACACTTTTGTTTTTTTCAGGTTTCGGGCCACCTAACTAGAGATCTTCTAGTTTCTGGTATCCATTAGACTTTGTTCTAACAAGGCAAGGTTCCAGGGATTATTGGGAACATTGGCAGACTGGATGGATCTCTGGTCTTTTTCTGCCATCATGGTCTGCACTACCAGGCAGCACTACAAACAGGATTACAGACCTCCTTCAACAAACTCGAGGACTGGTTCTGTAGGAAAAGGCTGCTACTGAACTACAAGAAAACCAAGGCTGTGCTCCATTCCAGCCATTACAATAAACGCAGCCCCCCCCCCCAATATCACCAATAACGCAGGTGAGAAGATTGAGCAGGTACAATCATTTAAGTACTTAAGGATCACCATTGATGATTCTCTCACATATACAAACCATATTGACTCCCTTGTCAGATCAGTAAATACAAAGATCAGGGTCCCCTTCAGACATAAGAAATCCCTCACTCCAGAAGCACTCCGAACCTCAGTCTCCAGCTCAATACTTCCCACAATAGACTATGGGCTTGTGGTCTATGGAGCTGCCACTGACACTGCACTAAACAGGGTCCAAACTGTACTAAATAAGGCATGCCGCCTAACCCTGTGTGCAGACCATTACACCCACATTTGCACCCTATATAAGAGAACTAACTGGCTTAACCTAAAAGACAGGCTCAAATACCAAACCTGTCTACTGGGTAAAAAGGCAGTCCTCGGAAAACACCACCCTGCATAGAAAACCTGCTCGAGGCCTCTATCTCATCACATATCACCAGAGGAAAAAAATGGAGCACTGTCCATCCCATTCTGGCGAACCTCACTTGGGCAGCGTACTTTCTCCTACCAGCCCCCTCTGGCTAAATGAACTCCCGCAGAAACTACAAACACACAGCCTGCCTCAGTTCAAAACTGGCCTCAAACAGCACCTACAGTCTAGCTGACAATGCACATGCTCCTCAGGCCAAACCTGAAAGACTAACCCACTACCACCGTTAAACCCAGCACTGAAACCGAGAACACTTACCTCATCCTAGCCGAACCAGGAGTACTAGTAAGCTACTAATCCTCCTTCAGGATCTGTGTACAGCCCCCACCCCACCCCCACCTTTTTCTCCTCTTTTTTTTAACCATATTTTATCAATAGACCACACGAGGATTCTTAGGCAGAGCCACCCCTAGAATCTTCCAAGACATAACCAAGTCCCTCTCACGTTAGTTTGGTTTCCCACTACTAGCCAATAAATCTCATACTACTCTTAAACCTCCTAATATGCTGAACCCTGTGATAATTGTATTTGTTCTGTAGTCTGTAACCACTGTATTTGTGCTAAATCCTGTAACAACTGTATTTGCTCTGAAATCTGTAATTACTGTACTGGTGTTTTTGTATCATTTGTCCACCCTGACATGGAACCTTTGTAACTGAATTGTTCTGAAATCTGTAACTACTGTATCGGTGTTTTGTATTATTTGTCCACCCTGACGTGGAACCTCTGTAAAAGAGCTCATGCTCAAAGGTCTTCTGAAAACTCATAAATAAATAAAAAAATGTTTCTAACCTTAGTATGGACTTATCTGGTGTCAAGGACAGAAACAGCCGTGTACTGACAGCATAGGACAGAAACAGCTATGTACTGACAGCATACTGTAGCAATGAAAGTCAATGCTTTATCACCTTATGATCTCACTCAGTGGATGCATGTACACTGTGAACAGTGAATGAGTGATGAATGAATGAATGAATGAATGAATGAATGAATGAATGAATGAATAGACCCTGAGGCACACCACTGTGCAAGGCAATAAGGTATATGATAGGTAAGATCCAATCACTACTGACTTCACCCTTCCCACAAGCAATAACCAGATCCATTTGAGAACAGTACCCAAAAGTCCCTCCTGTGCTTTCCATCTATCAAACAGTATTGGCTGGTTAGTAGTGTCAAAGACTGATGACAGGTCAAGGAAAATCATGATGGAAACCACTCCCCAGTCCATCTCCAGGTAGAGGTCACTGCAAACATTGGCAAGAGCTCTATTCAACAGCTTCTGAATGGCTGTTGCCACTGAATGACAGTGAGTGGTAAGTCTCCTAAACATGATAGGTAAGCCTTCTAAACAGGTGACAAGAGAAAAAGAAAAAAGCAATAAATTAGCAGAGTTTATCCCTTAAGTTACCTTTTTAATTCTGTCTCTGTCTCTACTTAGCCTTCTTGAGCTTTCCTAAACCTCTTTCAGTATCAAGTACTGTAACCTGTTTGTGTGCCCCAATGCAACATTGCACTCACAGTAAATAAAAATGTAATTCTCATTTGTGTGGCTATTGAAAAACAGTGGGTGCTTTTGGGATGCCCATGTTCTAGTTGTCCTGCTAGTGAACTGGTATTGTAGGAGAATGGAATTCTGAGCAGGCCTAGGTTCAAATCCCAGCTAGGGCACATATTTATTTCTTACTTCTAAACTGTATTTCAAATATATGCACACTGCACTCCTTGTAAATAAATAAGTAATTCTAATTCATGTGGCTCCAGGGTGTGCACTGAGTAAAGATGAATATCTTTGGGATCCCCAGGTTTGCAATTGTCCATGGAGCACAACTGGTAGTACATTTAATGGAATTGCTTTGCTTTATTTTTAACAAAAATATGCACCCCCTTGTTGTTCTTGTGAGAAAAAAATTTGTTTGAGAATATTGAGGAAGGGTGGAAGAGGCAAAAATAACAAATAACGGTAGGGGGGAGTAATCACAGGACTGTGTGAGCCTCATCAAGTTAGTGGTATATTTGCTGGAAAACAGGGCAGAAGCTCACACTGTCAGTAAGCGAGGGTGGTGGATGAAGGGGGCAGATAAATGAGGGCACACTTCGCATTACTATAGTGATTACTGTAGCAAGTTTATGCATCCGTATCACTGTATGTAGCATACAGTATCTACCAATGTTAAGTATTCTGACTCACCCCCAAGAAACTTATTTTTAAACTCTAATCTGCAAGAAAATCTGGTCATCTAGGCCTAAATCCTTTCTTCAGCCTGGCGATTAACAACTGCATTTTAACAAACAGAATTAATGCCACATACAGTTTAAGTAGCTTTGAAGTAAAAAAAGCTAGACCTGTAATACATTTTCCACTGTGAACTGAAGCATGAACTTTAAAGATGCCTATGAGAACCCTGGGATTCCTTCCCTGCCCATTTTTTTACAATTTTTCTGTTTTTCTCTTCCAATTGTAGCCCTCAAATTAACCTTTTGCTTGGCTACAAAAAAAATCTCAGTTCATAAAATAACATTATTACTTAGGCACTATGGAAGAAACTGACATAAGCTCCCTTATATAATGAGCTTTCATAGCAGTAGCCAAGAACCAATAAAACAGCAATTAAAAGATATAGGGCCCCATTCTCTGTCGTAAAAGTGTAGTGTTTAAGTTTTGTTGCTATAGTGATATGAGTGCAAGTGCATTGCACAAGCAAATGCCATCCATGAAAGGGTTTGTTTGTACTTCTACATAGTAATAGACTTAAGTATCAGAAGTGCAGTTACATTTACAAAAGTAACTATAAATATGAAAATAAGATCAAACTGTCCTCCAGTGACTGCAAACAACATCCACAAACCAAAAGTGCACACTGAGCACCTTAAAAGCCTTAAACTGCATTCTAGCAATTTAGAACTAATAAAAGCAATTATTCATTCACATGTACAAACAGTTAAGGGCCATGACCTGAAGAAGCACACAGGTAGAACAACATGGCTAACACACAGCCAGGCAGAACACCGCAGATAGGGGTGTGTGTGTGCGTGCGCGTGTGTATGTGGCTGTCTTTGTATGACTCTGTACAGTCCTTTCATATACTACCCATGATGCTTTACAGCATATGAGTTATTCTGTATTTCTTTTAAACTTGACTTTATTGCTAATGCCATTCCAGGGTTACTCTTGCAGAAACTTGGGGCAGCCTATCGTATAAAACACTACTTATCTAAGGAGGCCCACCAGGCTAGAGCTGTTGGAAATCTCCTTCCAATCATTGACTACTGCGCTCCCTTATACTCACGAGTATCAACTGCCCTTCAAGCCCGGCTCACATCAGTCTACAACAATGTCTTCCAATTTGCCTTACTTGCCCCTTTCGCTACCCACCACTGTGACCTCTACCGGTCCATCAACTGGTTACCGCTCAGAGCTTGCTTTGGATTTTCCCTTGGCTGCTTAGTTGACAGCACCCTCAGGACTGAGGAACTGTCCCCTCTCTCCTCCCTACTAAAGACTAAGCATTCTACTAGGACTCTTCTTTCCTCAGCTGTCCTCCTTCCCCGGAAGTCCCTAGGGCCACTACTGGTATGGGTAGTAAAGCAATGTCAGTTGTCGCGCCCACCCTGTGGAATAATCTACCCTCATCTCTTAGATCAGCCTTCTCTTACCTCACCTTCAGCTCTAGTTTCAAAACCTGGCTCCTTGGGAAATTTCAGTGCAACTGTTCATCCAGGTAGCCCCAACCCCCACCCTCCTGGCAGCTGTACCTCTCCTTTCTCTCATTTTTCTCTGTACTTGTGCCTTACCCTCCCCTGCATCTGTGTTTCGGTGGTTGCTAGACCAGTTGGGCAGTCAAGCTGCAGTAATGTGGAAACTGCCACCTTAGCTCCTGCCACCTATTTGCCTCTCGACCATTGCCCAGTTTGGTTCTCTGCTTCTATGAACCTGTCAACTCTGCTTTATGATGCAATTGTCTATTGGATGTTCATCCAAAATTCTCTCTGTACTGCACTAACTGTACTCCTTGCTAATTGTATACCATGCACTTGTATAGTTTATAATTCCATGTATTGGATGTACTGTACTTCATAAATCCTTCTCTCGTTGCTGTGTAGATAACCTATGTTAGGTTTGCATTTGTCAAGTTGCTTATCTCTTATTTCTCAACCAGTACTTCATGTACCATACTGACTGTATTCCTTGTAATTACATTTTGTGTATATACTGTATGTATGTATGTATGATTGTATTGCCTTGCTCTTACTCTGCCACTCCTGTGGCTTGGGTCATGCCTGAAAGTGGTCCTTTGGATCAGCATACCTACCCAGTAACCAAAATCATAAATAAAATAAGTAAGTGTTTTTGCATAGGATTGTTTTTTTTCTAAATTGCTTTTCTTTATTGGGTTCATTATGACCCAAACTAAGGATATCATCCATCTAGTTTCTTCTTCTTCTAGGCTGATGCACAGCTACAATAGTTCAGTTCACTTTGATTTGTTCAGTCAATGACCATTACAAAATATTTAAAATACATAAACAGACAATGCAGATAAAAAAACATACAGCATAAACATACGTGCAATAAAGATACACTGTATATTTTATACACCTGAGACAATAATGACACCTTTTGCACCTATTATACAGTAACTGAACATTTGCATATTCTAATTCTGCACACAGATTTTGCAATACTTTGCAGTAATTTGCACGTATTTCTATAATATAATCACTCTCAACTGTCATTATGAGACTAGCAAGATCTCTGGCATCCAGTACAAGTGACTGAAAAGTGAAGCTCAGACAGTAAGCTCTAGCATCCTGGTACAATGGGTAATCAAGAATAATGAGACATAAGTCATCTTCTCCCCCTGTTTTACAATTACATTCTCTATTACTGGGATTGCTGGAATACAATATCTTACTTGTAAATTTTACCAAGAAATGCTTCTAATCTATAATTTGTTAATTGTTTTCTCTTAACAGTGTCCGTAATAACATGCAAATAGTATCTGTATGTATGCCTGAAGTCATTAGGTACTAACTGGGGAGAATATTTTGACTTACTTAATAATTCCAAGACCTTAGATGAATGTTGAATACTTATTTTATGTATAATATACTTTTCTATTTAGTACTAATAACTGCTACAGTATGGCACACTGATGAATCCTAATAAGAATAAAACAAATATGTGTAATTTGCTGTTTTCTGCCTTTGCAGACTGGTTACGGGGTTCCTCGGGATCATACAGTCCTACTTAAAGCCAAGACAGCCACTTTTTCATAGACAGCTAGTGCACTGTTTGGAATTAATACTAACTTTCAGAGATAGTCATCTGTCACTTCATATAGCTAAAGTATTTTTTTTTTCATTTCTGTTTTGTAAATTAGGAGATTTTCCACCTGGAAGTACTAAGTGTAATGTGTGGAACAGCACCCTGCCTGGAGACCTACATAGTCAGTTCTGTTCCTCCCTACACATCAATAGCACTGTGACCTTACTGACTGCTGCATCACTTGGGCATCACTAATAATCAAGAAGAGACAATCACTTGCTCCTTGACTGGTAACTTCTGACACACATTATCAATCAGGCAACAGGGCTTGTGATGTAACAATGAGAGAGATCACGTGCTGATGATGTAGTGGAAGGAATAGAAGTAGATATGTCTCTGCTTGTTACATCACACTCAATACTATTACGTAGAAAATCATCTAAAGAGCACATAGAAAAATAAAAACAGTAGAAAGAAAAAGTAATAAGGGACTATTTTTAAAAATTACTGACATTTTCTTCCTGCTATTTTTGGTGCTACTAGCTCTTTAATGGGGATTTGTATTTGCTACCCATGATGCTTTGTATAGGGGTATATGTAATTTTGTATTTTTTTGAAATTTGACTTTATTGCCAATGCCTGTTCATGATAACCATTGCTTTTGTGCTTTTGCCCTCAAATTCTTGCCTTTTAAATTAGTTTAATATTGAAACAGTTATGTAATCAATGGCAGCAATCAGTAAAGACTGCAGTCACCAGCAGTGTTTCAACTTCTTACCCTGAGTTTTCTATTTTACTGTGGTCACCAAAGCAGTGAGTAAGTTCAAATCAACATATTTTTCTTTGTATACTGATTCTTGTGTGGCACTGGTTAAGAACTCAAGTCAAAATCTGGCCCAACCAACCTCGGAAAGGGGAAACTAAACATGCTGGAAAAAGATATCAGTAGTTGGAGAGACCCATAATCAATCCAGGCAGTATCAACAAGGTCAAGATTGGAAAAACAGGTCTGCTCACCAAATTTTAAATATTAGTTTATGTTTTTTTCTCATCCATTTTACATCCAGCAATTTAATCCTACATTTTGGGGAATCATATGTCCCTTTCCTCAGGCAATTTGGTCTAGCTGTATCTAAACAGAATTAATGCAAAATATTTACAAAAAAGCATCATTCATTTTACATTCCCTCCTTATAAATGGTTTAAGGGTCTCCCTAATTTCAGAATGTACTTATACTCACATAAACACCAAGGTTGGTGTTTCTTTTTAAGCTTTCTATTAATTTTTTCTTTTTTAATTTTTTCTATTTGTTTTGGCTTACTGCTCTGTAAGTTAAAAAAGTCATGGTTCATTCCTTTATTAAAGCCAAGTTCCAAACAAGTGAGTAATTATAATGTCTCTGTTTTAACACTGGTGAAACAGGAAGTATCTCTTTAACATTCATATAACACTCTTTCATTTTCAATATCTAAATAAACATAAACAACATTCTCTTTAGTATTCCTTTTTAACTGCTCTTAAACATTGCGTCAGTCATGTGAACTGTTTAAAATTGATCATACCTTTTCTAGTTTTCTATGTTGGCATGTTCCTGTGGCCACCTACCCAGTAAGCAAAAGTACTGCCCCAAAGAGGCTATTTTTGTAGTGGGAAATGGGACCAGAATCCAGCACTGTAACACATGCTCCCCTGTGATGTGGAGTGCATTCATGTGCAGGTGCATGAATGCCTGCTTGGGTACCAGATCCACTGTGAATAGCCATGCCTATAGATAGGTGTCTGGTACTTCAGTGTCACTTTTAATGTTTTTTTGTATACTGTCTAATTCCTTGCAGACTTTCTTAAGTGTCTGGGTAGATCCACTTTTACTACAGCAGTCTGATACACATCTAAGTAATCCCTTAAAATAACAAAATGCTTTACATTCGTTATTTCTCTGGTTTTATAATTACCAAGTTTGGTGGGGGGTGGTTTATACCAGACAGTTGCAAATTATTCTAAATAATCCCTTAATGTAACAAAAGGCTTTTTATTCATTACTTCTCTGGTTTTATAAATATAGAGTTGGGAGGGGGTTGTTTTGAGGGATTGTACACCAAACAGTTGCAAATTATTTTAATTTTTATAAACCTAAAGGGGTCCCAATGCCAGATAAAGCCAGCAGTGGTCCTTCCTGTTCAAGAGAAATTCTCACCTAATAATTTTTCCATATTACAGTAATGGCAACCAATACATCCATCATTCGATCCATATTTTGGATCTGTGGATTAAAAAAAGATCTATGCAGTAAACCTCTCTTAGTAGTAATTTCTGTCTGTAATTTCCACCTCTGTTATCGGACAACAGTTTTTCTATTCCAAAAAATCTGAGGGATGGTAACTGGTGTGCTGTGACTCTAAAATGTCTTGCTATGGGGGAGTTTTCATCCTTCCTTCTAATGTATCCTTTGTGTTCACCTACTCTAGTTTTCAATTGTCTCTCTGTTTTGCCAATAAAAATAAGATCACATGGGCACTTAATCCCATAGACTACTCCCATTGTCTCACAAGTTATGAACTCTCTAATCATATGTCCTTATCTTTTGAGATATGTCTTATTTTTTTAAGTTTCTGTGAGCTGTTGAAGTGAGTGCATCCTCTGCAGGGAAAATTGCCCCTCAGATCAGCACTGGTAAACAGATTTACTGTTTTGGAAACTAGTAGGCAATGGTCTATATTCACAATTCTGTCCCAGAGAGACTTTACCTTCTTAGCCACAACTAATGGTGCATTTGCGAAAATTCTCTCTCGTATTTCTGTGGCCTGTAAAATGTTCCAGTGTTGTGTTCCCACCTTCTTTATTACATACTCTCTAAAACAAAAACAACTGTAGGGGGCCTTAACAAGATTCAATCATGCTTATGGAGGTTACTCTGTCAGACTCCTTCTTCATGCTGTTCAAGCAAAATTTAATGCTCAATCTCTTTATGATGCAGAAATTTGGAGTCTGCACCATATTGACTAGTTAGAAAAAACAGTTATTAAACTTTTAAGAAACATAATGGACTGCCAAAAATTAACTCCAGCTTATTTCATAAGAGCTGAACTGGGTCTGAAAAAGTTACAAGTCTGGAGCAATACTAGGATTGTTAATTACTGGATCCGAGTATTAAATCTACCAAATGAGAGATGAGTAAAACAATGTCTCTTGGTAAAAGAAGACTGGAAAATAGGGGTATTCAAAATTCAATCTGGCTCCAACACTTAAATAGACTTCTTTACAAATATGTGCTTTCTTCTCTTACATCATATGGACACAATGGCATTTGTATAAGTGAACAATATAGACCCTATGTTAAAAAGAAAACTGTGCAGTATCATAGGGACATTGACTTGGCCTGTATTGGCACCTCAAATTATGGCAAGTGGTAGTCACATAACACGGTTTCCCATGAGTTCAGGTACTATCTTGATGTCCTAGAGGATCACATTATTAGAAACAACTTTACAAGATTCAGATTAGAACTTTTTGAATAAAATGCTAAAATTGCCTTGTATAAAAAATTCAAAGGATATCAAAGATACTTTATGAAACTGTAACTAGGTGAAAGAGAAGATCTAGCGCATGTTTTATTAAAGTGCCCTTGGTACAATAAAATCAGATTTTACTGTTATTACCAATTGTAACTTCCATGTCTACGACTAGCAAGACAGAAATGGTCTCAGTCCTTCTTACCACTGAGGGCCCCTTGGTCATGCACAATGTTGGTAAATTCTTTTATCTCACAAGAAAAATAAGAAGGAAGAGAGTATCCTGTCTACAAGAATGATTGATTGATTGATTTAAATCTAGGAATTCTGTCAGTACTTGTAATTGTCATTTTGCACATTATTAATATCCAGGCTTGCACAGCTTTATAATTAGTTATTTATGTTGTCTAATTACGGTATTTATGCTTCTTTTTTTTGTATTAATGTCTTTGTCTTTTTTGTATTTTGTGATAATCATTTTAAAAGATTGATCAAATAAAACTAAACTGAACCTTCTTTATGTTGTAGAAATCATCATTATATTTTATCGTTAAAAGGATTCTATCCTGTTTAGTTGAATCACTTCCCAATGATCCTGTCAATAACTCTTTTCTGTCTCTAAGTTCTGTTTTTGACTTAGCTACATTTAACACCTCTTGTGAATAGCCTCTGTCTAAGAATCTTTCTTCCATTTCTTTTGTTGTTTCCTTTAAGATCTTATTTAAGCTGCAATTCCTTTTCACCCTTAACATCTGGCTTAAAGGGATGGAGTTTTTTAAGGGTTTAGGGTGATAGCTTCTTGTCTTCAAAATAGTGTTTCTGTCAGTTCCATTTTAAATAATGTGCGGCACAATTTTCCTTCATTTTTAAAAGTCAGTAAGTCCAAAAAGGAAATCATTCTTTATTCTGATTTTTTAATAAATT
Organism: Neoceratodus forsteri; assembly: GCA_016271365.2. Taxonomy (NCBI): domain Eukaryota; kingdom Metazoa; phylum Chordata; order Ceratodontiformes; family Ceratodontidae; genus Neoceratodus; species Neoceratodus forsteri. The sequence continues at coordinate 992,712,068 of CM028132.1, forward strand.
GTAAGTGATTAGTTCTAGTGTTCCTATATCCATAGAAATCTTCCAGATCTCTCTTAGTTCCCCTCCATAGTACTAAAATATAATCAATAAACCACTTCCATAGTACACTACTGTTGGGAAATGGGTTATTGTTATAGATATGTGTGTTTTCAAAATCATCCATGTGTAGGTTGGCATATGATGGGGCCTTGCTTGACCCCATCGCTGTGCCCCTGATTTGCACATAATATTCCTTTTCAAACCTGAGAACTCACTATATTCTTCTATAGAACATTTCTTACTTAGTTTAATTTATTTTATCCTACCAGAGGCCCTTTTTTCGTTTCTGTTTTGATTTAGAGATAGAAAGGCTAGAACATCTATGTATATGTTAAGGACAACATCTTGTACCCTTTGTCCTACTGTTTTATGGTGTAGTGTATCTAAACAGATGGACCCTATTTATAAATAATATGAAGTAGATAGAGTTTGTTCATATATTTGCAATAATTGCTAAATTTTGCCAGTATATTACTTGACATGCATTTTATATTGTAAATATTTCTGATGATTAATAAGCTAGTTGAACTGAACTGATGTTAACCATAACTGTGAGTATGAATTAGACAAATGTCTATTTCACAATTGCTATCACAGTTGTTAGATTTGGATAAAGCTAGCAGAGGTTGTGGGGGTATTGCTGGCCATCATCAGGGGGTTCCTTAGTGGAGCTTTTGATAGGTGCCTAGTGCATCGCTGAGGTAGGGGCAGTAGTGTGTCACTTGGTTTGGGCCTGGGGTCCTGGTGGCTGCTTCATTTTAGTAATACATGTTAATTCTCTGACACTGGGGTGGGCTCCTGGTGTCAGAATTGGGTTGGGGGATCAGTAGTATGCCACTGAGATGGGCTCCCAGTGGCAACCTTGTTTTTTCAGTTTCACAAAATTGGAGTCATGTTTGGAGGAGCACAGACATGACACTGGGATGGGTCCCAGTGTCTAATTAGGGGATTAAAGGGGATCAGTGTTCCAACCAAGGGGCTTCTGGGTGGCAGCAATTCTTTATTTAAGCAATGACAGTCTCCTGACCCAAGGTGGGTTCCAGGTGTCAAAACTGGGGTATTGGAGTGCATCAGCAGCAGTGTGCCAATGGAGATGGCTCCCATGGTAGGTTTTACTTAAACTCCTTATGAGGGTTCTTCAAGGCCAAGCTGAAATTGATGGCATGTGGGATAAGGTTTTTTTTCACAACCACAGTTTTGATTGGCATGTCTCTAACCACTACAGGTTCAGGCTGGTGCGTGAATACAACTTATGGAAAATATTTGTTTTTGTTCTGCCTATGCACAGCTGGTGCATTTTATTTTTGTTTTAAACATTTTGAATACCAAAACACCAAAAGGCCTATCTGTGGTATAGGATGTAACAAACCTTAATGATTCAGGTTTAAATTCTCTGTCATTTTTGTTATGGGTGAGAAAAAGCCTTAAAAACATAATTTGGGGGTTTAACACATACACAGAAACTGCAACATGGCTGAACAAAAATTTACCAAGTTTAGCAGGTTCCAACTCCCTTCCGCATTAGGTATGCATGCCAATCTTTAGGTTCCTAGGTACAAGAGAGCTAAGCTGCAAGTGACCAAAAATGCTGATTTAAAATTGAATGCATATGCAACCCTAACAATACTGGCACTAACTCACACCTATAATATAAACTGTACACGAGATAAGGTGGGGGGTGATGGAAGGTGGTTGAATTGTGAAGGTTGATGACAATGGAACTAGCTCTGGCTACCTGAGGTGAGGAAGGATGCACTTTTTCATTATTTTATCTTGAATAAAGAAATTAATAATGTTTACAATTAGTTATTGTACCTAGCAACACATTGAGGGGGTTGCTAGGTCTGCCAAATCAAGAATTGGCATACTGTACAAGCACAGACACTGTCTCACTGATGAAGCTGTCAGACTTGCAGTGTCTAGCTCTGTCACGCCTATCATTGACTATGGGCTGGTGGTTTATAGAGCAGCATCTGATTTAGCCCTGCACAGAATCAGGGTAACTCTCAACAAAGCATGCAGACTGAGTTTACAGGCCCACCACCTGACTCATATATGCAAGCTTTACTCTCACACTGGCTGGCTCAACTTTAACAACAGGAGTCAATACCAAACCTGCCTCCTAGCAAAGAAGGCCACCCTTGGCCTCACTTCCCTTGGAGTTCAAGGCCTCCTCCCCCCAACTCCAGAACCAGAAATACCAGAAATCTAAAGTGCCAGATACTAAAAGTCCCTTTTCGCCAGACCTCCATAGGTCAGTGATCATTTGCATATAGGGCCCCAATGTGGTTAAACTCTCTCTATCCTGACCTTCAGTCCTGCACCAAAGTTAGCCAATTCAAAACTTTTGTGAGGACCCACCTAGTTTCCAGCAACTATAAGTGCGACTGTGATTGCAGCTCTTAACCCGTCCTTCTCCTGTCCCTCCCTCTCCCCAACCCCCTCCCTCCATCAGACAAGGCCTTCCTAGCTGCTTCTCCATGACCCCTTCCCTGCCCCTTCCCCCAACACCCTCACCCTCCTCTACCTTCCCCCTATACCCCCTTCCCATCTCTCTTCCTTTCACTTTTGTCTCTGAAGCACTTCCAATATGTTATCTTGAATGAACTTTGGTTGCACACTTGTTACTTTCATTTGACTATAGTACTAATTTGTACTGTATTTAGTTAAGTCTCTATTTGTTTACCCTGGAAATTGTTTATATTCATTAGAACTTCCTATTTGCTTCATTTGTTTCATCTCCTACCTGCTCTCTCTTTGTGTACCTGCATTTTTGTAAAGTGTAAACCTATTGTCATCCTGTTACTGCCTGTAATTGATGCAGAACCTTTGTAAATGAGCTGTTAGCGCAACGGTATGTTCTCCTAGTATCAATAAATAAAAACATGGTTCTGAATAACAACTAGCCCATTATTCTTAATATTTGGGAAACTATTCTATTGGTGTACTGCCCTAGTAAGTATGCTGTATAAATTACAAATTTATAAGGATTTTCCACCTCCTGTACTCAACTATCCAGTGTATACTGTGATTCTCTTTCTAAGCAAGAATTTGCACAGTCTTAGTTTTAAGGCCTGTGTTGTTTTCATGACCACACTTCATTTACTTGTTTAATTTATTTATGTATTTAATTAATTTATTTACAAATTGGTGCCTAGGAAAGGAACACTGCGCTAAGACTCATTTCCAGTTGTGGACCAAGGGAGGGTATTTGGGAAAGGGGAAATGATATCAGGTATAATAGTGTGAAACACTCTGCAGATGTACAAAAGTGAAAACAAATAGGCATGATGCAAAGAAACAGTCAGTAAATAAGAAATTCTGGCTTGTCTGGTAGATGGCTCAGTAGGTTTACCAGCCTCTAGGAGAAGGAATCACCTCCTACCATTACCCTTAAATTTACCACCTCTAAACTTCAGGGCATGCCACCACACCCTGCTCAAAGACAATAGATCAGACATCTCTGTTTTATCTTAATACTCTTGAGTATATGGAAGATAGAGATCATGGACTGGATACCATAGCCCCAGTAAACACTTTTTAAGGCATGTATTACTCTGATGAATTGAACCTGGCATCTGGTGCTATCATGGTCCTGCATCTCACCACTGAATTCCATAATTTTCATTTTATACACTTCCTAGTCCCCTACATTGGTGACCAGTGTCAATTTCTCTCATTTTGATTAATATCTTGAGTCAAGGCTATTACTTTGCAAATTCATGTACTCATTCAGTTTAACAGTTGACTGTTAGAGCCAGCAGATTAAAGCAGACTAAAGCATTTGTGGAGGAACCTACAAGCACAGCACTGTTTCTATACAATGATACCTGCTGCCTCTTAACAACCCTGCAAATGATATGCAGTTACTGCATTTAAACACAGCATCACCAAGCATTACAACTAGTTGTAATTGAGAACATTGTGAGAGCAGTATCCAAATATCTTTAATCACGATGAAACTTGATGATGGGTGCCACTGTATCTCTCAGGCATTAACAGATGGACCTCCTTAACAACTCCATTTAGTTGCGTCAAAGTAGTTGCCCAGTCTTGCAATCTATGGCATGAAGGGACAGGAATGTTAACTGGAGGGTGAAGTGGTCCAGGAAGTCATTGTGATGAATGTTACTACTTTTTGATTTAATGTTAATTGTTATATTTAGGGAAGCTTTGTCCAGAAGGTATTCCATCCTTCTTCATAATGTTAAAGAGGAAATAAGCATTACCTATTCTTCAAATATCGGGACCTAGAGGTCTCAGTTTTAAAAAATGGCATGCCTAACATATTTTTTGCTATTCACTTTTTTCCAGAATTTACTTTTTATGTGGTTAAGCCCAACATCATCATCCTACTCCTGTGCTGACTGAGCCTATATCCCTGGTGCCACAGCAGCTAATGTCACTAATAAATTCAGCTGTGGGGGGACATAGAAAATTATTAGCTGGTTCCACATCAGGTTTCAGCACACATTATTTGTGGCTGAAAAATCATTTCAAAGTACACGTGGTAAGAAATATGTGCAAAGAAAGATTAGTGAAAAAGAGCTCAGTGAATTCATACAGAACTGCAAACAAACAAAAAACATGATGATATGATTAATTTTAATAATTATTTAATTAAGGCATCTGAGGAAACTAGAGCAATAGACTAGGAAGTGGCAGCTAGCTTTCAATGCCAAACAGTTATGCACTTAGGGCTGCAGAACCCAGGGACTGTGTATTAAATGCAAGGAGTGGAGCTTACAGTCACCAAGCAAGAAAGAGACTTACAGGTCATCATATCAGATGACCTTAAGGTAGCTAGGCAGTGTGACAAAGCAGTGGGAAAGGCTATCAGGATGCAGGGGTGCACTGGGAGAAGGATTTTTAGGAGAAGGGATTTGGTGCTGTTGTTGTATTGCTCAGTGGAGAGGCCCAACCTGGAGTACTGTGTCCAGTTCTGGTGGCTGAACCTCTGCAAGAACATTCAAAGAGTGGAGATGATACAGAAGAGGGCAACCAAAATGATGACAGGGAGGGTTGTACAAGAAGTTATACGAAGAAAGGCTGCAAGAACTTGATGTACTCCACGGAAGAGAGGAAAGTGAGAGGTGGCATGATTGAAACCTACAAGTACCCCAAATGCATGAACACGGTGCAAGTGAAGAGTATGTTTCAGAGAAAGAAAGGCACTAGAACAAAACAGCATGCAAAGAAGCTAAGGGGGAAGTTTAGGAGAGATGTGCAGAAATGCTTCTTCACGGAATGGGTGATGGATGACTGGAACAGCCTGCCAGAGGAGGTAGTGGGGAAAGACTGGGGGGAGCTTCAAGCATGCATGGGATAGGCACAGGGGCATATTAGGTAGACGAATGGGAAGGAAGTGATAACTATGACCAACAAGGGTCAATGGTGATGGAGTAGTCAGGACATGGGGCAGGCCACATGGGTCTAAAGGTCCTTTTCTGCTGACAAAATCTATGTTTCTATGTTTCTATAATGCTTGACTTGTGATTATCATGTGGGACAGATCTTGCTTTAAGTTGTCATTTATTTTTATAGACAGAAGCAGCAAGGTACAGCACAAATGAAATACTGCAAAAAGATTGAAGAATGATGGTGAGTGCAGCAATGGGACAGGTGTAAAATGTTTCTATATTCCCCACAGCTGAATTTGTTGACGACATAAGCCATGCTGGAACCTAAGATATAGGCTTACCAGCATGGTTGATACATCATGATGAGATCAGCATAAAAAAGTAAATTTTGAAAGCAAGTGAATGCCACACAATTATGTAGACATGATGTTTGTTTTTTGATTTTCTTTTGTTTTAATTGTGACCTCCTGATCCAAATAATTGAGGTACAGTAGGGGTAATGTTTATTTTACCTTTAAGGTCAGTAAGGACTCTAATGTAGGTCCAGTATGTCCTCAACCTGCTCCATATGCAGGTATCTAAGCAACAAGTTTACTGTGCAAACATTCTTCAAAGGGACTTCTATTAGACGATAGAAAATATTTTTTCAGGCATGTATTACACTGTTGGGTCAGACCATGAATTTAGCATTAATATACCCCTGTATCGGACCACCTGGATCCATAATTTCTGTCAAACACCTGGGCCCATAGTTCCCATTCTGGACTCTATCCAAATGCTCTTGGGGCCTTCTTAGCAATTGGACACTAAAATATGAATCCCCCACTCCTACATTTAAATAATGATTAGCAGTTTCCCTTTCTAACAATGCCCATGACATTTTGGTAAAACTGGTCTGGCAATATAGCCTAGAAGGTAGAGTAACAAGCTATGAATGAGCTTTGTACATCAAACAGACCAAGGTTTGATTCCCACAACCTCCACTTGCATATTCTGTGACCCTGAGCAAGTCACTTAACCTCCCTAGTGCTCCCAACTAGCCGCTGAAAACATGCATTCTGCCTAGTGGGCCTTATCCATTAAAAAAGAATAGAAATAATAATAATATATATTATCTGTTGTTTAAAACATATCCGGAAAGCAATTAATGTTAACATTTTTCTACTTGAACAACATTTTAGAATTTGGCCCCTGGCCCTTGGCAATTCCACCTTTTTTCAAAGTGACATTTATTTGAAGTAGTCACTATTGGATATCTCTTCTGGCAGTATCACATTTGGATTCCGTGTCATAAAGGTGATTGTAAAATAGCGATCGCCATTACAGCGAGTGTACATCACTGAAAAACCAAACAGCGATGTATACTCCCAGTGACACAGGTAGGGCAAAAATAAATCTTTATTTTATGCTACACTCCCCTAAATAATGATTACTATCTCCAGAGGGATGCATATTGGGGAGGGGGAAAACCTTGAAAAAATAAATAAACACCCTTTTGCAAAAAGCACAACATATTGTGCTCCTACACTGGTGATCCAGGTTCGGGAATGGCCTCAGGTTGCTGGGGTGCCAGCATGGGGGAGGGTGGGAGCAGGATTGAGCATTGGCTCTCCTCTGCCGGATAAGAGGTGGGGTCACCTGCCCATAGTCCTGCCATCACCAAATGGAGGTTTGGTGCCAGTGCAGGTGGTTAATGGCATGACTGGAAGGGAGGGGCATCCCGAATGGCATGTGTGTATGTGCCTCCATGCACACACACTATGTCAGGGATGCATGGGTGTAGGGGCTGTGAGAAAACCAATAAAAAACCCAGAAACTGTATATGGAAAAAAAAATATATATATATATAGTGCTCCTCCCCAGCCCCAAACCCTGCACCTTCTCCACTGTAGCCAGCCACCCTTACCACCATACCACACAGCCAGCTCGGCAGCCTCTCACTACACTACCTCCCACATATCTTCCCTCCTCTTCCAGTCCTCATCCTGTGGTTCCGGTCACCTTCCTGTTCTCCCGGCACTACCCTTTCAGGGTAGCTCAGATAACGAGTGCTGAACATGAGTCGCTCATATCTGAGTTGCTCAAGTTCAGTCACCATTATAATGGTATACCTCACATTTGTGAGTCTGGCATGGCATTAGGTGCTGATGAGCCCCAGTATGTTGTCGTCGCTACCTACGGTTTTTGTTTTGTGCCCAGTCCAGTTCATCTTTGGGCCCCCTGATCTCCTAGGCAGTATGTTATGGACACCTTAACTGCCATGTGTATTAATTGTTTTACAATTGCTCTTTCTAACAATGTATGACATTTGATGAAAATACATTATTTTGTATGCATAAGGGGTCTTGGAGACTGTTGCATGGAATTTTGAAATTTTTGGCAACTGGAATTTTGATATGCAGATCTATTCGACTCTTTGTTAACTCTACCCCCAGTAAAAGTGATTTACAATTGAAGCAGTCCCAATGGAAAGGTTGGTCTGCCTAGTGTCATCAATGATACAAGACTGCTTTTTCACCCCACTCTCTGGTGTACCCGCTGCTGATGTCACATGACCCATAATTTTTGTTTTGTACGAAGTCCAGTTCATCATTGGGCCCCAGCAAGGAGGCAGAGTGACTAGACCTTGGTGGACTCCAGGAAGATGGGGAGGAAAGAAGGGATAGCATGCTTCAGAGTTTACCAGTGTGCAATTCCTTCGCCATTCTGGTGGGACATGGAAGCCAAGAGGATGCACCCGAGGCAGGAGTATAAGAGAAGGTGGGGGTCTTCAAGACAGCAGGCTCCAAGGAGGGTTGAAGAGTTCCTTGGCCAAGGAGGAGGCAGTTGCTGTGGGGGACTCCATAGTCAGAGGGCTTGAGCTGGGGCAGGGGAAGGGAGGTACTGGGTAGTATAGTGCATTTTAGGTGCTTTGATGGTGAGGACTAGAGGGCAGATCCTGAAGATCTCGAGGAAAGAGGGAGTAGAGAGGCACCTGGATGTTGTTGTCCACCTGGGGACAAATTATATAGCAAGGGAAGCTGTAAGGGTACTGCAGCATAAGTTTAGGGAGCTGGGAGGGGCCTGCAGCAGGTAGCTGGCACAGTGGCCTTCACTGAGCTGCTACCCATGCACAGTCAGAAGAAGGCTAGGGAATTTGCACCATGTTCTTCAATGAGTGGTTGAAGGCATGGTACAGGGAGGAGGACTTTGGCTACATTGGGGATTGGTGTTACACCTGGGGTGATTGAGACCTGTACAAGTGAGATGGCCTCCATCCATCCAGGAGGAAAATGGCAGTCATGGGTGGAAGGTTTAAGTGCTACTTTGATGAACATTTAAACTAGCAAAGTGGGGAGGCAAAAAGAAAGAGGGAGGGAGAGATTGCTCCCCCGCCCAGAAACTAGTGCAACAGGGAAGATTAAACCAGGGAGAAGAAATTCCCCCTGAAGTTGATAGAAGCAAAAAAGTGCTGGGCAGGCAAGTCTGGAGGAGGAACTTCAACTGGAAAAGATGGGAAGGCGTAATGTTAGGTAAAAAATGTAACAGGGGAAGGCAGGAATGGGGTAACTAGGGACCAAGGGAGGAAGCAGGAAGGGGAGGCAGGTTAGACAGAAAGAGGGATGAAGAGAATGGAGAGCCATGTTTGCCAACTCAAAGAGTTTGGGAAAAAAATTCCTGACCTTGAGACAATCATTGAGCAGGTAGACCTAGATCTGATTGCCATAATGGAATCATAGTGCATAGACAACCACAGCTAAGAAGTGGTCAACCCAGGCAACACCATGTTCTGGAATAACAGGTCAGGAAGGCAAGGCAAAGGGATTGTTTTATATGTGAAGGAAGGTATAAGGGCCACTGAGATACAGGGTAAAGGGGGGATAATGAAGAGCTGGAGGTGTGATTGGTCAGCTTAGAGACAGGGTCTGGGGCTGTTATTGACATGATGTTGTACAGGCCTCTGACATAGTGGGAGGATTCAGACAGAGCCCTTGGGGAAGCCATTAGCTAAATGGCAAGCATGGGGGAATTTCTGATTATGGAAGACATTAATCTGCCAGATGTAGATTGGGACATTATCACTGCAGCTACATCAAGATGAGACAGGGCCATCCTTGCTTCTGTACAAGGGACATTTCTAAGGCAGCTAGTTTTGGAATCCAGTAGGGATGGTGCAGTGCTGGACATTGGTTCTTATCAGCAGAGACAGCATTGCTGACATCACAGTGGGTAGTTCCTTGGGTGTAAGTGATCATCGTATTGTGTGGTTTGGCATTCGGATAGGACCAGAAAAAATGCACTGAGACGAGGGTCCTGGACTTTATTAGGGCAGATTTTAAACAAATGGGAAACTGCCTCAGAGAATGTCTTGGATGAAGGCGGGGGGGGGGTGGCTCAATGTAGACAAATTAAGGAGGGTATTGCCCAGGCAACAGCATGACATTTGAAGGAAGTGAGCAACACAAAGAGGAGGAAGAGGCCACTATGTTTCTCTAAGGAGGTGGCAATAGCAGTGAAGGAGAAGAAATCAGCATTTAGAAAGAAAAAGGAGACCCAGAAGGATAAAGACAGGGAAGTATATCTGGCAGAACAAAGGGAGGCAGGAAGGAGGGTGATGGCAGCTAAAGCACTAACACAGGAGAGGATAGATAAGGAGATCAAAAAAGGGAACAAGTCCTTCTTCAGTTATGTTGGGGAACAGAGGAAGACAAGGGTATAGTTAATGAGAAAAAGGAGAGTAGGATGGGACTGCACAGAGGAAGATCAATAAAAAGCAGAAATACTGAGGAGATCACGTGATGCTGAGATCCGAGTAGCTGCTTCCTGGTTCCACTAGTGTCGCCTAGCGCTATTTTCGGGGTTTTTTTGGTAACTTTTACGTGTGGTTGCACTCTCCAAGCATATTTGCTGACACAGTGATCCTCCTGGTAGCAGATTTGGTGGAAATGGAAGCCGAAATGCACCTCGCCATGCCTAAACATACCCCTCCTGTTACACCGGAAAAAGGCAGCAAGAGATCCCGGGCCCAATCAGCGGCTGGTACTAGGCAAACTATGGGGGTGGCCTCTGCAAATTCCACTCCCGATGTGACTCCTCTTACCCTCGAATTATTCCTCGAAGAATTAAAACCATTTCGGGATGACCTTAAATCGGTGGTTAATGAAGTAAAGCAGATTACCACAGCACTGGAGGATCTATCTACCAGAATGGCGGACAGTGAATCTCGCCTTGTTTCTTTGGAGAAAAAAACAGAATGCACCAGTAGTGAAGTGGTGGATAATCACCAAAGAATTAAGAAATTAGAGCAGAAAATAGAGGACTTAGAGGGAAGGAGTCGCAGAAATAATGTTGTTATAATAGGGCTGCCTGAGAGGGAGGAAGGGTCGAATACCATTCTATTTATAAAGAAGCTGATAGAGAAACTGGCTGGTCCTTCCCCGTTTGGCTCAATATACACCATAGAGAGGGCCCATAGAGCCCTTAGGCTGATGCCAGCACCTGGTGCCCATCCCTGACCCATAATAATAACATTTCTTAATTTCCAGGAAAAGCAGTTCTTTATGGGGAAGACCAAGGAGATGCAAGAGGTGCTATGGGAGGGGAAACAAATTCGTATTACCCAAGACTTATCAGCCACTGTAAGGCAACTAAGAACTCTATTCCACCCTCTAGTTTCAAAGCTCATTGCTGCAGCAGTGAAATTTCACATGGGGCACCCTGCATGCTAGCAGGTACTTATTTCAGGAGCATGGTCAACCTTTGAGGACTTCGAGAGCTCTAAAGTTGCCCTGCAAAAGGCCTTCCCAGATCTGTTCCCCGCTTGCTGAAATGATAGAGGAGACTTGAAGGGATGCTACTAGTCTACTGCGCTCATGTTTAAAACTAGCATGATGATTCTGATTCATAATCAGCGAAGTACATAGAAACATAGACTTTGATGGCAGATAAGGACCGCTTGGCCCATCTAGTCTGCCCATTTCCCTACCTACAGGATAGGCCGCAGATCCTAGTTAACCAACAGCCTATTTCTTCCTATCCCCCACAAGAATTGCTTTATGTCTGTCCCATGCATTCTTGAATTCTCCCACAGTTTTAGACCCGACAACCTCCTCAGGAAGGCTGTTCCATGCATCCACTACCCTCTCTGTGAAATAATACTTCCTCACATTGCTCCTGAACCGCCCTCTTTCTATCTTTAAATTGGGTCCTCTTGTTCTTGCAAGTCTCTTTTTCTGAAAGATGCTACCCTCTTGGACTTTGTTGGTTCCACTGAGGTACTTAAAAGTTTCCATCATGCCCCCCTCTCCCTTCTTTCCTCAAGGGTATACATATTAAGCTCCTTTAGTCTCTCCTCATACGGCTTCTCTTGCAGACCCTGCACCATTTTAGTTGCCCTCCTCTGGACTACCTCTATTCTGTCTATGTCCTTGAGGAGATGGGGTCTCCAGAACTGGACACAGTACTCCAGATGGGGTCTCACCAACTGTCTGTACAGAGGGATAACAACTTCCTGTTTTCTGCTGCTGATGCCTCTCCCTATGCATCCCAGTATACCCCCAGCCCTCCAACTGCCTTCTCACATTGCTTACTAACCTTAAGGTCATCTGATATGATTACCCCCAGGTCCCTTTCCTTTTTTGTTGTTGTTACTACCTCCCACCCATTGTGTATTCTTCCCCTGGGTTCTTGTTTCCCAGGTGCATTATTTTGCACTTCTTTGCATTGAATCCTAGCTGCCGTACTTCTGACCATTCCTCCAGCCTTGCCAAGTCCCTTTTCATCCTTTCCATGCCTCCTTGTGTATCAACCCTGTTGCAGATCTTTGTGTCATCTGCAAAAAGGCATACTTTTCCTTCCAGTCCCTCTGGAATGTCACTGATGAAGACATTAAAAAGGACTGGACCCAATACTGAACCCTTCGGTACCCCACTAGTAACCCCTCTTTCTTCAGAGTGGACTCCATTTACAATTACTTTCTGTGTCCTGTTGTGCAGCCAATGTTTTACTCAGGCTACCACCCTGGGACCAACTTCCAGGCTGGTTAATTTGACTATTAATCTTTTGTGTGGGACTGTGACAAATGACTTGCTAAAGTCTAGGTAGACCATGTCCACAGCCCCTCCCTGGTCTACTACTTTGGTCACTCAGTCAAAGAAATCTATTAGATTCGTCTGACATGACCTTCCCGCTGTGAACCCATGCTGCCTTGGGTCCTGTGCTCCACTGACCTCTAGGTACTCAACTATTCTTTCCTTCAGAAGTGACTCCATCACTTTCTCTACCACAGAGGTCAGAATGTCAGGTCTGTAGTTTCCTGCCTCTGTTTTGGTCCCACTTTTGTGAAGGGGAATCACATCCGCCTTCATCCAGTCCTCGGGTACCATACCATCCTCCCATGATTTATTAAAAAGAGTAGCCAGTGGTTTCACTAGTTCCTCCCTTAATTCTTTTAAAATTCTGGGGTGAATTCCATCAGGACCCATTGCTTTGTCCACCTTCAGTTTTAGGAGTTCTTGCAGAACCCTTCCTTCTGTGAAAGGACTGGGATCAACCCCCCTATCAAGAGTGCTTCTGTTAATTGGATTAGGCACTTCCCCCTCCTCTTTTGTGAATACTGAGCAGAAATTTTCGTTCAGTGTCCCTGCTTTTTCACTGTACCCCTCTGCCCACTCACCGTTCATTCTATTCAGCCTCACTATCCCTCCCTTTGTCTTTCTACGCTCGCTGATGTACCTATAAAAGGTTTTATCCCCCTTCTTAACTGAGTTGGCTATCTTTTCCTCAGTTTGGGCCTTGCTATTCTGACTTCCTCCTGCTTCCTTCTGCCTTAACTGGTACAGCTCTCTGTCCTGCTCCTTCTGTGTTTCCTTATACTTCCAGAATGCTATCTTTTCTTCCTGATTTTCACAGCCACCTCTTTTGAGAACCATAGTGGCTTTTCTTTCATTTGATTTGTTTATTTGCTTCACACAAAGGCTTGTTGCCTCTGTGATGGCAGTTTGGATGATTCCCATTGTTGCTCCACACCTCCTTCTAGCCTGTTTGCTAGTGCTTTTCTGAGGCACTCTCTCATCTTGTCAAAGTCAGCCCTCCTAAAGTCCAGTACCCTCACTTTTGTATGGCTTGACTCTGTAGCTGAGTTTAACGTGAACCACACTGTTTGATGGTCACTTGTCCCCAGATGGCAACCCACTTCTAGATCTGAGATCCTCTCACTGTCCCTGTTTGAGAGTACGAGGTCTAAGATTGGTCCCTCATGAGTGGATTCCGAAACTAGCTGTCTAAGGCCTGCCACCTTTAGGGCATCAAGAATGGCCTTGCTCTTAGATGTGGCTGCAGCAAATATGCTCCAGTTAACATCTGGCATATTCAGGTCTCCCATCAACAGTATCTCCCCTTTCTCTGACATTCTATGAATGCCTTCTATCATATCTTTGTCCATTCCCTCCCCCTGACATGGGGGTCTGTACACAACTCCTGTGCGGATTGTGGTGCCCTTTCCAGTCTCCAAGGTGACCCACAGTGCCTCCTCTCCTCCCTCCTGTTTACTCTTTTGTTCAGTTGCTTTTATCCTTCCTTTACATAGAGAGCTACTCCTCCCCCTCTTCTACCCTGCCTGTCTCTCCTGTAGGTTATGTACCCTGGTATGTTAACATCCCAGTAATGGTTCTCGGCGTACCATGTTTCTGTGACTGCTATGATATCCAGGCATCCCTCTTCCATCAAGACCACCAGCTCAGGGAGCTTGTTGCCCAGACTATGGGCATTAGTACTCATTACCCTCCATTTCCTGATGGCCTTACTCCCTTTTGCCCCATCCCTGTCCTTCTTGCCTTTGTCAGTTTCTCCATTTACCCCTGCCCTTCTCCCATCGACACCTCTATGTTGGTGTTTGCCACACTTCACCATGATTATTTGGGTGGGGCTAGGATTTCCTCGCCCCTTTCCAGTGCCTCCCTTTGACTGGTTTAAAAGCTTGCCAATGAAGCATTTAAACCTATCGCCTAGGATCCTGGGTCCCCTCCCAGACAGATGCAGCCCATCATGCCAGTATAGGCTTGCATCACTCCAGGTGGATCCCCAGTCCCCAGTGAAGCCAAATCCCTGAGCTCCACACCAGTTTCTCAACCACTGATTGAATCCCATGGTGTGGAACACCCTAGCCTCTCCTATGCCATAGATGGTCAGCACCTCCGAGAAGGTTATAGTGTGTGCTACTTGACTAAATCCCCTCCCCAATTCCACAAACTCTTCCTGCACTTCTCTAATCCCTTTCTTAGCTATGTCATTTGTCCCTAGGTGGACAATCACATCCAGCTCCCTCTCCTGTGCAGCTGCTCCAGCAATCCTGAGGATTCGCTCCCTGTCCCTCCAAGCCATGGCGCCAGGCAGGCACCTTACCTCCCTGTCCTCTTCCTCCCCCAGTTCTACCTTCCTAACAATGGAGTCCCTCACCAGGAGTTGTCTCCTTCCCCTGCAGGGTCCCCTGCCACCCTCCTGTGGGTCTCCTTTGTGGAGGTTCCCAGCATCCTCCTTGGTCTCCACTGCAGGTGCCTCCATAGAGGAACCACACTTTGCCAGAATGGCATAGGAATTGTGGAGGAATTGTGGAGAGGTACAACTGGAGGGATGCACCTCTGTTCCACCCGGTACTGGTACCCGGGGACTTTTATTCATACAGGGATACACCGTGATCGTTTTGGAAGCCGGTGGACTCACTGCATGTTACCAAATAGTATTATTGTAATGGAAGCAAGTCCTAGTTGGTCCTTGTATTATCTGGTACAGTGCTGAAAGCATGACTTATAGGAAAGACTGTTTAAAATTTTCAGAGAGTTGCTGATCTTGGTTGAGATTAAGTGTGAATTTTGTTTTTTCTTTTGGTAGCGTGTAGCTTTTTGCATTTTTCAAGTAGGACCATTATAATTAGTTGAGTGTTGGTCCCACAATGAGACTGAGCATGCCACTAAAATGGCACAAGAGGGCGCTATAGTTTTATTTTTGATTTCTCTGGCTTTCCAGGTAACGTTGGGTTTGGCATATCCCGAATGTAATTTTTAGTTCTTAGATAGTCCAATTGTTTACTTTTCTGGGGAATAGGGGTTCTTTCATGTGTTCCATTTCTAAATTAGTGTTTAAATACCCTTATTCTCTTCCCCAAGCACAATCTTGGGCTATCTGCCTCTAGTTAAAGGGGATTTCTTTCATTTTTTCCTTGTAAGCCTGATGTTTAGATAACAGTTCAAGTTAAGACTCCCCAGGGGTGTATTTAATAATGTTTAGCTTACATAACCTCCTATATTCCCGCTAGAAGTGTTAATCACATTGGATGTTCGGGCAGATAGACTGTTACTCTTCTTTAAGGGTGGGGTGATTGGGAGATGGATGGGAAAGGATAGCTTAGGATAGCATGCATAGCGGATTCCAGACAGTTAGAGGGCTCGCAAGGGGTAATGGTAAGGGAGGGTGGACATTGCATAAGTTTTGTCTATCCATTTTCGGGAGGGTGGTTGGGGGGGGCATTAGTATTGAGCACAAATTCCCAAAAGGTTTGGGTTCACATTGAGTGGTCGGGTCACAAAGTTACAGTTATCCTGGGCCGGGTTAGCTTATCCGGAAAAGATGGCTAATCAAATTACCATAGCTTCCTGGAACATAAAAGGGGTCCGGAAAAGAACCAAGCAGTGCCAAGTACTAAAGCATTTAAAGCTTCTGAGTATTGACATTGTTTATATGCAAGAGTCACATTTGCTAGATTCAGAAGCTTCACAGCTACGAAGGCAACAATTCAGCCAATACTTTTCTGTGGGAGGGTTCTACCCAAAGTGCAGGGGTGGTGATTCTTATACATAGAAGGATACCTTTCAAGATGATCAAGGAGATCAAAGATCCCTCAGGTAGATACTTAATAGTACATGGTATGCTTTTCAATAAAGAGATCTTGCTGGGTAGTATTTATGGCCCAAATCAGGACACATCTAACTTTTTCACACAATTAATACAGGTCCGATTGCCCTTTATTTCTCCAACCATGATCATTGGGGGAGATTTCAATTTAGTTTACGACGCCTCGGTTGATAAAACGTGTCAGCAGAGAAAGGACCTATCCCCTGCCCAGAGGGCATTTAGGGAGTTAATGGACCAGACAGGACTCTGCAACATTTGGAGGGTGTTGCATCCTCATGAGAGGATGTATACTTACACTTCCCCTGTCCATCACTCTTCCTCCAGAATCGATTACATTCTCCAATCCCATTCATTAATACCGGGGGTGATAGAGGCTGAGATATTACCAGGTCCCCTATCTGATCATTCAATAGTAGCCTGTCAATTGTCACTACTTCCATTAGCCAACAGGGGGTCAAGGTGGAAATTAAATGATCTACTGCTCCTAGAGTCAGATTTAGTCAAACACATTCAAGAGCATATCCAAAGATATTATGAACACAACTTTGACCCCTTGGGGAGACCAGATATTCTATGGTTGACTTTTAAAGCTTATATGAGGGGCATTCTAATCAGTATGGCTATCCATAGGAAGAAAATGGCTACCTTAAAGCTGTCTCAATTACTATGTAGAATGAGGGGGCTAGAGAAGAACCTTTCCCCACAATCTCCGGAGTTAGTCAGACAGGAATTAATCAAAGTAAGATCTGCATATAATGATATTTTGAGGAAGAAAGTGGCATACACCATGTTAAAGACCTGGGCATCCTATACCGACCAAGGGGAAAAGACAGGGTGCCTTATAGCACTTAGGATCAAACAAATGGAGTCATTTCAATATATAGCCTCGATAACCTCCAGGGCAGATGGTACCTCTAAAACCACCCCGAAGACATTTTAAAGGAATTTACCAGTTATTACAAGGACTTATATGGTCCCATGCCTTCCCTCCTTCCGGAACAGGTCATATGTAAGTACCTGAAAGGTGCCAATTTACCCCAATTGTCCGAGGACCAGAGGAATCATCTGTTAGCCCCCATTTTGGCGGATGAAATTTCTGAGGTGATGGAGAATTTACCAGTGAATAAGCCCCGGGTGGGGATGGTTTTTCCTCTAACTTTTACAAAAAGTTTAAAAAACATTTAATCCCGATGCTTCTCCCTTTATTTCAACAGATTATATCAGGGCAACTGGTAGATGCCTCTCTATTCGAAGCTCTTATAGTTCTAATACCAAAACCGGACAAGGCTCCCGATAAGGTTATCAACTATAGGCCCATCTCCCTTATGAATCTAGACACAAAAATTTTATCCAAGGTGATGGCAGATCGTCTTAATACTGTAATTAATACTCTGGTAGGCCCTGAGCAGGTCAGTTTTATGCTGGGAAGGTTATCTTCAGTCCATATGCGTACCCTGTCACATGTCTTCTCGGTGTGCAGAGATGCACCTTATCCTGCTGTATTGGTTTCACTGGACGCTGAGAAGGCATTTGACAGGATAAACTGGTGCTACCTGTTCTTCACTCTCAAAGCCTTTGGTTTCCCAGTAGAATTCATTGAATGGATCAAGGCCCTTTATCGCTTCCTTTCAGCTCATGTTGCTTGCAACAGGGTGATGTCAGAGGTGTTCATGCTGCAGTCAGGAACCAGGCAGGGGTGCTCCTTGTCACCATTGTTGTTTAACATCTATCTGGAGCCATTAATCCACAAATTGTTAGAGTGTCAAGTGGTGCAGGGGATCCCTATTCACCTGTGTGAGGTGAAGGTTTTAGCATACGCAGACGACCTGCTCCTTCAGATTGCAAATCCCAAGGTTTCTATACCCCCATGTTAGACATTATTGAGGAGTTAAGCAGTATTTCAAACTACAAATTAAACATTAACAAAACCATAGTTTTTCCTTCAAATCATAAGGTGCTTAAGGTGGATATTCGGGCCTTGGGGCTAAGTTGGAAATACGAGTCATTGAGATACCTGGGTATTGAGCTAACCAGGTGTGCAGGACATGTTATCAGGTTAAATCTTGACCCCCTAGTCCACACAATTTCCCAAGATCTCAATAGATGGTCATCCCTTTCCCTGTACTTGTGGGGCAGAATAAATCTAATCAAAATGAATGTTTTTCCCCAGATTTTTAACCCCCTCTCAATGTTTAACATCTGTCTTCCTATGTCATGGTTTAATAAAGTTCAATCTCTTATCACTAAATTTATCTGGCATAATAAACCCCCGCAAATAGCTTATTATAAATTGACTACCTCCAAGACAAATGGGAGACTTCATCTCCCTCACCTTCCCTCGTACTTTTGGGCTAGTCATATTAATAAGTATCTGACATGGCTCACGTTGGACAACCTACACGATGCCCCTGCCTGGCTTAAAATTGAGCTTACTTTAATTCATGCAAGCGGCCTAGAAACTGAGGGTCTCTTATTTGCTAAGCAGAGACTTCCTCCGTTAAAAGTTAGGAACCCCACTATTATAACCTCATTAAGGACCCACGCCCAGATATGCCGGTACCTCAGGTATGAACCTGGTAGAGATCCTAACCAACCTATAGTGGGGAATCCTCAATTTCAAATAGATGGTAAACTAATTCCTTCCAATTGGATACCCGGTTTGCAAGGCATGCAAATCTCCAATTTTATTATGGATAACAGTGAATGGCTCCCAATCAAAGACTTAATTAGCCGTTTGGGAATCCCTAACAAATACAGTTTTTGAATCTTGCAATTACAACATTATTTAACGAAAGTCTTACGTAATATCCTATTGTGGTGAACAGTATCCCTGTTTGTCAAGAACTTTAAAGTTTTGCGGTCGTCCTGGTGCAGTCTCGGCAATTTACAGTACCATTCATAACTGGAAATTTCCTGACTGTTCTGGGCCTACTGATGTATGGGTCTCCCTGTTTCCAGATTATAATATAGAGTGGCTGAAACTGTGGCATAACTGCAACAAATTTGTGACTCAAGACAGGTTTAGATTAATGCAACTGTACATCCTGCATAATGCATATTATTCACCCTCCTGGTTATTCAAACTGGGCCTCAAGCCCACTCCAACTTGTTCCAGGTGTCTGTTGGAGGAAGGAACAATTTTTCATGTGTTTTGATCTTGCTCCAAAGTGTCTCCCCTGTGGACTATCATTAAGCAGTCAATTGATCCCCTTTCGGGGCTCAACGACTTGTTTAGGCCTGCAGTGTGCATTATGGGTGATCTGTCCGAGGTCAAAGTTCGAGTTTGCAAATATCAAATAACTCTTATAGCCATGTCAGTTAAAAAACGTATCTTAAGACACTGGACTGACCAACAGGAGATCACTTATAATGAATGGCTGTCCGAGCTCCTGGCGAATTTTAGCAGGGAAAAGGCCATTGCCAGCCTTCACAATAGAATGGAGCAATTCAAGAAAATCTGGGATCCCTTATATACCCTATACTCTTTACAACATGGTTGATCCAGCTATATGGTCTCTCTGTGCCCAGTTTGTTAATCTGCCACTCAAAATAGTGTCAAGGTGACTGTACGATGAAATTTCCGTGCTCAATATGGGTAGGGAGGGACGGTGGAGGGGGGAGGTGAGGGCTGTGGTTTTGGGGGTTTGGGAGGGGCTGACTCATGTTTTCAATTGTCTAATGTACCATGTTCATGTATGTCTGCCATGTGTATGTTGAGGTGGAAAATAACAACATTTTCTTAATAAACTTTAAATAAAAAAAAAGAATGGCATGAGACAAAAGCAGCTGACAGATTGAATAATCCAAAAACAGAAAAAAAAGCAGAATTGGGTATGTTCATGAAAATGTTGTACCAAATTGTGACATGAGGGGTTAATTTTCGAAGGCAGAGTAGATACTTTTTTTCTAGAATTTTAACATACCACGACCCTACAGTGAAAAATGCACTGTGTTACAAGATAACTGACTTTTAAATGACCAAGAAAAATAAGCTTCAGTGTTCTGAATGTACCAGTGGACACCAACCTTGTGTTCTGAATGTACCAGTGGACACCAATCTTGTGTTCTGAATGTACCAGCAGACACCAACCTTGTGTTCTGAATGTATAGTGGACACCAACCTTGTGTTCTGAATGTACCAGTGGACACCAACCTTGTGTTCTGAATGTATAGAGGACACCAACCTTGTGTTCTGAATGTATAGCGGACACCAAACGTGCATTGTCAATGTGGCAAAGACCAGCAAACAACAATGTAGGTTCATAAAAGTTTACCAGTTGTGATCCATGTTGTCAAGAATTTCATATTTGTGTACTGAAGTGCACTGAAATAAGAAAAAAAAAACATCAATGAGATGAAAAAAACAAAAACATCAAAGAAAAGATTGTGCATAGCAAATGATCACATTGTCCAACACTTTAAATGCTGTCAATTTCAGCAATTCTTGAGCCTTTTCATATTTTGTGGCAATAGTTTGCAGTTCATCCTGTGCAATTGCAAAGCTTCCTTTTCCTGACAGATGTGCAGGTCCATGGAAAAGCCTCTGCTGTTTCACCATATCAGTGTTCTGCTGTTGTGGCCATGTGAGACACCGATTTGCATGCTGGTCCTGGAATTTGACAGTGAAAGTACATTGTAGTTCATTAAATGCAAGTACTTGCCTGATTAAAAAAAACGTTTGGAATAGTAGACTGTATAGAATGTTTCCAGCTGTATCTTGTCTGGGTTTAATTTTTTTTTAGCAGGTCGACAGTCAGCAAGCACACTAGGGACAGAAGCAGTGGAGAAGGCCATTGCTGAAGTTTCGTGAGTAGAATTGTCCATTGCTTCAGTGTCTGAAGCAGCAATCAGGTTGGCTGATGAAGTGCTAGTTACAGCAGAGGGGGTCTGTTAGTAGAGTGGCAAGAGCAGAGGAGGGGCCAGTCACTGGAGTGCTGGAAACAGCAGGAGTGTCCATATCTGCAGTGCTATGCTCATGGGCACTCTTTTTTTTGTGCACCAAGTTGTAGAGGAGTATGTCACTGGCATTGCTGGACAGTGTCATTCCTGAGTTCAAGCATTTGAGTTGTCTGAGAAGTATTGGTGCTGCAGTGTTTCAGTCTGATCCTCTTTGAAGTCCATTGATCCACATGCTCCATGTTCGCACATTGTCCATCATCATTTTGGCACTTGTGGCAAACACAAGACAGTGCTCTGGTGGCAACCATACCATCGTCCACCGATCTTACACTCTGGACATGTCTTGTCCCAGGAAAAGCTATAACATCTACTCATTTTGGCCTTCTTATGGATTTGTCAGGTACCCAGAAAAAATATCTCTTGGAATGCCCACACCTATCACTTGGAGGCTCTCTCGTCAGATTATCATGGCATTACGTGGATGTCTCTTCTGCTGTTGAAATGATAGTGATTTGTGATTTCATGGCCCTGGTTGCTGACCATTTCACCACACCACTTTTCCCATCAGAGGGGTGTGTACCATGTTGTGATCCACAAATTGGCACATTCAACAGGGAAACCACACTCTGATGAAGCCTTTGCAATTTCATAGAAGGACCATTTTGATCTGTATTGAGTGGCACAGCCATCTGTGAAATGTACCTTCTTCATAATGTTTATGTGGTGAGTGTTCGTGATGTGTTCACTGGCCATCTTAACAAAATGTCGAACAGCATGGTGGTAATGTGTGAGGTCATCTGAGATAAATACCAGGTATTACATGACAAGGTCATTACAATGTGAGCACCTATGATATCCAACCATCTGGTGCACTGTAGCCCGCTCTTGATGCCAGTGGCAGGACTAGATCTCATCCTGGTACTTGCAGGCATAGTTTTCAGCAATGTCCAGCACCATGATGACACAGCCTTGTGGTAGTTGTTTGTCTTGAGCAATGCGACTTGCATTATTTGCCACAATGCCACATGTAGATGGTGACCGAGAAACTGTAGGCCTTCCAATAAATTGCTGTAACGTGGTCTTCTTGCTGACCAACACTTTGCGGGATGTTTTTGTGTTAATGCCATAATTTGTCTTCTTCACTGTGATGGTTTCCCACTGGTACTATCTCAATATTTCTAACCCATGTTGATTCAATAGAGCCTCTGCATATCTTACAATTGCCTTCACTGCACAAGCCCCACATACCTTCTCCAGACAGTGTTTTCTGAAAAACATGGAACCTTCATTTGCACACATTGTCAGCTCCAGTTTTGTAAATATTGGTGACTTTGCACTCCGGCAGTTTATAAAAATCTGCCATGTGATTTAATGATTGCAGTTTTAATGTGGCATTTTCACAGTACTCGCATAGGCACTTGTCAGGTTTCTGTGGTCTGGCAAGTTTTATATGCTTGGGGCACAAACTGTTGAACTTGATGGCACTAATTTGATACTCTGGGTGTTGCTTCAGAAATTCTGCATGTAGTAAATGAAGAAGTTTTGATAGGAACAATTTGAACATTGGTTTCTTTTTAAGAATGCCTTCTTGTATGGCAGGGGGGTTGCTGACTGCTCAAAAAAGCTTTTTACTTTGTAATTTCCTGAGGCAGTACAGAATTGTTTATGCTTTCTGCAGCTT
This sequence comes from Neoceratodus forsteri, assembly GCA_016271365.2. NCBI lineage: Eukaryota > Metazoa > Chordata > Ceratodontiformes > Ceratodontidae > Neoceratodus > Neoceratodus forsteri. Next base: position 992,734,934 of record CM028132.1, read on the forward strand.
CTGTTCACTACAAGATGCATTCATGAGTGTTGTCCAGCTAATTCCAAAGGTTGTGCTTACGTACATAGCATCTTGTATTTTTTCAGCACCAAAACTGCTCTGACCTACTCCCGTTCCTCTTGTCTGTTCTTCACATTTTCCTTTATGACATCCATAATGTTTGCCTCCAAATTGTGACATAATTTCATGTTTAGTCCTCTTCTTGACACTGCTGTCTGCTTTGCAGGTAAACTTGATATTATCGTTTATCACTTTATTGTTGATGCAAACAATGCAGGTGACTTAGGCAGTCCTGCTTGAATCCTTTGAGTTGCCTTTTGCTTGGCAGCATCTGATCAGGTGTCCCTGACTGGAGCTGGATCACTGAAATTTACTTGCACTGCTACTGGTGTGGTTGTGTTAATTTGTTTCATAGTGGAGGAAAGGAAGAAACAAAGAGATTGTCCATGACTTACTTTATAGCAGATAAAGCAACAGAACAGAATGTGGAAAATTACTTCATAGCAGAGGAAAGAATGAAACAAAGAGATCATCCATCAGTTGCTTCATAGCAGATGAAACAGTGGAACATAAAGTGGACAATTACTTCATAACGGGGGGAAGGAAGAAACAAAGAGACTGCCCATCAGTTGCTTCACAGCAGATGAAACGGCAGAATAGAAAGTGGGCAATTGCTTCACAGCGGGAACAAGAAAGAAACAAAGATATCGCTCATCAGTTGCTTCACAGCACATAAAACAACGGAATGCAGACGGTGGACAATTACGTCACAGCTGGTGGAAGAAGATCACCCATCAGTTGCTACACAACACAGTGTGATGAATGTAAGGAGAATGGTGCACTGCAACAGCAGTTAAATTTCAGTATAGCTATCATTTGTATCCCACCACCACCATCACACATGGTCTTAAAGTGAATTTCTGACTAGTTGGTATAAGGTATTGGGCTTCATATCCCAATACCTTATAGCAGCATGAGCTCACCCCTGCCAAAAATCTAAATTTAAAGTTCATAGTTTTAGCATGGGAACGATCGTAACTGGCACCAAATACTCGGCCAGTCGATCCCTTCCAGCTTCCTGGTGCCTCCGCCTTGCCCCAACTTCACCCTTACACTCTCTGAAACTGTGACTTGTGGCCAGGGAGAATGTGTGGGCGAGCCCCATACAAGTCTATAGGGACTATTTTTAAAGCCATGTTTTAGTAATTTTTAACAGTCCTAGAGGAACATTAAAGCCGTTACTTAACTAATAGGATCCCTACTAGTTAAACGGCTGCTTTAATTTTCCTCAAAGACTGTTAAAAATTACTAACAGCTGGCTTTAAAAATAGCCCCCACACACTTTTATGGGGCTGGCCCTTGCACTCTCTGTGGCCACACATCACAGTTTCAAAGAGCACAGGGGTATAGTTGGGGTATAGCGGGTGCACCAGAAAGCTGGAAGGAATTGGCTGGCTGAGGGTTCGGTGCCAGTTACAGACCCTTCCCATGCTAAAATTACTAAATTTAAAATTAAACTTTTTGCAGGGATAAGCTCAGGACGATATAAGGTATTGGGCTATGAAGCCCAATACCTTATATCGGAAACTTCCTTTAAAATGTCTGCACGCTGAGTGCCTAACAAAAGAGGACTGTATTCAGCAGGCAGCCACGTTAAGATCATGCAGGACACATAAGGAAGCACATTTCAGCAAAACATTGAGAAACATTTTAAAAACAATACATATCCTTACTCTGAGCCCCAAAGTACCCAGGCACCCCCCATTCCCACAACTACATGGTCTGAAAATGGCTGAGGGCTGAAAAGCAAACAAAGGCCTGCTTAGAATCCATCCATGTGGTAGGTAGTTAAACAAAAGCAGATGGACATAAGGTCCCAGTACCACAAAAATGGACACAACAGGCAAACCATTTCACAGAAAAACATTTAGTAGCAGACAGGCAATAATTTGCACTTCCCTCATCCCCCAAATGACCACAGACCGCAAGGTGTCAAAATGACAGAAGGTTGAGCAGCAAAGAATGGCCTGCTCAGCATCCAGCCACATGGAGACCATGCGGTGGGTGGTTACACAAAATTCTGTCAGACATGATTAAGCTGGGGGGATTCTAGGATGTATAGGGAGAGACATCACCAGTTGAAAACAGGAGGTAGTTATCCCTCTGTATAGACAGTTGGTGAGACCCCATTTGGAGTACTGTGTGCAGTTCTGGAGACCCCATCTCCACAAGGACATAAACAGGATGGAGGCAGTCAAGAGGAGGGCAAAAATTATGCTGGGACTGCACCATAAGCTATACGAGGAGAGACTAAAGGAGCTTAACATGTATACCCTAGAGGAAAGGAGGGAGAGGGGGGACATGGTAGACACTTTTAAGTACCTCAATGGAATCAACAATGTTCAAGACGGTAGTATATTTCAGAAAAACAAATGTGCAAGAACAAGGGGGCACAATTTGAAGATAGAGTGGGAAGGCTCAGTGGCAACATGAGAAAGTATTTTTTCACAGAGAGTGTGGTGGATGCATGGAACAGCCTTCCTGAGGAGGTTGTGGGGTCAAAAACGGTGGAGGAATTCAAGAATGCATGGGACAGACATAAAGCAATTCTGATGAGGGGCAGGAGGAAGTAGGCTGTTTGTTAACTAGGATCTGCAGCTTATCCAATAGGTAGGGAAATGGGCAGATTGGGTGGGCCAGGCGATCCTTATCTGCCATGAAAGACTATGTGTCTATGTTAAGCATCAGCAAAGCATGGATTTAAAAAAAAATACAATGGACATTACAAAAATGAATGGAGACTATTATTACCCATTGACGATGTGAAATGCAACAGAAGCAGCATTTTTGAACCAGCCCAAACAATACTTTGCCCCCCTCCCCAACAACCACAGATTGCATGGTCTGCTCAGCAACCAGCCATGTGGAGACCATACAGTGGGTGGTTTTAAAAATTGTATACAATGAACCACAGGTTTAAACAAGCATTTTGGTAGCAGGAAGGCTGAGCATAAGTACTAAATCACCCTCCAGCCACAGAAGCAAACATCAGCGGGCAGCAAACAGTTAATAAATCACACTGCTGGAGTCAAAATAAGCTGCACAATGATCCCCTGTCCCTAAAACTAGTAGACCTGGTCAGAACCTTACCTTTTGATGCTCTGAGTGCACTTTGGATGACTGGGGCTCTTCCTCGTTCTGAATGCACAATGGTGAAACATAGAAACATAGAATTTGATGGCAGATAAGGACCGCTTGGCCCACCCAGTCTGCACATTTCCCTATCTGATGGATATGCTGCAGATCCTAGTTAACCAGCAGCCTACTTCTTCCTATCCCCACCCCCTAGAATTGCCTTATGACTGTCCCATGTATGCTTGAATTCCACCACTGTTTTTGACTCCACAACCTCCTCTGGAAGGCCGTTCCATACATCCACGACCCTCTCTGTGAAAAAATACTTCCTTAAATTACCTCTGAGCTGCCCTCCTTCTATCTTCAAATTGTGCCCCTTGTTCTTGCACACCTTTTTGAAAGATGCTACCTCTTGGACTTTGTTGATTCCCTTGAGGTACTTGAAAGTTTCTATCATGTCCCTCTCCCTCCTTTCCTCAAGGCTATACATATTAAGCTCCTTAAGTCTCTCTTCATATGTCTTCTGGTGCAGACCCGCACCATTTAGTTGCCTTCCTCTGGATAGCTTCCATCCTCTATGTCTTTATGGAGATTGGGTCTCCAGAACTGCACGCAGTACTCCAGATGGGGTCTCACCAGCTGTCTGTACAGAGGGATAATAACTTCTTGTTTTCTACTGGTGATGCCTCTCCCTATGCATCCCAGTATCCCCCCAGTCCTCTTTGCTGTCCTCTCACATTGCTTGCCTACCTTTAGGTCATCTGATATGACTACCCCCAGGTCCCTTTCCATTTTTGTTGTTGTTAGTAACTCACCCCCCCATTGTGTACTCTTCCCCTGGGTTTTTGTTTCCCAGGTGCATTACCTTGCACTTCTTAGCATTGAATCTAAGCTGCCATACATTAGACCATTCCTCTAACCTTGCCAAGTCCCTTCTCATCCTTTCCACCCCACCTTGTGCACCAACTCTGTTGCAGATCTTTGTGTCATCTGCAAAGAGACATACTTTTCCTTCCAGTCCCTCTGCAATGTCGCTTATAAAGACATTGAAGAGGACCGGTCCTAATACTGAACCTCATGTACCCTACTACTAACCCCTTTTTTCAGAGTGGACTCCATTTACTATTACTCTCTGTGTCCTATTCTCCAGCCAATTCTTTACCCAGGCTGTCATCTTGGGACCCACTACCAGGCTGGCTAACTTGTATATTAATCTTTTGTGTATGACTGTGTCAAATGCCTTGCTAAAGTCTAGGTAGGCCATGCCCACAGTCCCTTCCTGATCAACTACTTTGGTCACCCAGTCAAAGAAATCTATCAGATTTGTCTGGCATGACCTTTCCACTGTGAATCCATGCTGCCTTGGGTCCTGTGCCCCTCTGGCCTCTAGATACTCAACAATTATTTCCTTCAGAAGTGATTCTATCATTTTCCCTACCACTGAGGTTAAACTAACAGGTCTGTAGTTTCCTGCTTCTGCCTTGCTCCCACTTTTGTGAAGGGGAATCACATCTGCCCTCTTCCAGTCCTTGGATACCACCCCATCCTCCCATGATTTGTTAAAGAGGGTAGTCAGTGGTGTACCCTTAGTTCTTTTAGAATTCTGGGATGAATCCCATCAGGCCCCATTGCTTTGTCCACCTTCAGTTTTAAAAGTTCTTTCAGAACTCTTTCTTCTGTAAATGGGCTGGTATCAACTTCTGTATCCAAAGTGTTTCTGCTGTTTGTTTTAAGTACCTCCCCCTCTTCCTTTGTAAATACTAAGCAAAAATATTTGTTTAGTATCTCTGCCTTTTCACAGTCACCCTCTGCCCACCCTCCCCTTTATTAAGCCTCACTATCCCTCCCTTGGTCTTCCTTCACTCCCTGATGTACCTATAAAAGGTTTTATCCCCCTTCTTAACTGAGTTGGCTATCTTTTCCTCAGTTTGGGCCTTTGCTGTTCTGACTACCTTTCCAGCTTCCTTTTGCTTTAACTGATACAGTTCTCTGTCCTGTTCCTTCTGTGATTCCTTGTACTTCCTGAATGCTTTCTTTTTCTCTTGAACCTTCACTGCCACTTCCTTTGAGAACCATAGTGGTTTCTTACCTCGTTTCATTTTGTTTATTTGCTTTACACAAAGGCTTGTTACCTCTGTGATGGCAGTTTTTATTATTCCCCATTGTTCTTCCTCCCCTCCTTCCTGCCCATTTGCTAGTGCATTCCTTTGGCACTCACCCATTTTGGCAAAGTCAGCCCTCCTAAAATCCAGTACCTTTGTCTTTGTATGGTGTGACTCTATTGCTGTGTTTATTGTGAACCATACTGTTCGATGGTCACTAGTTCCCAGATGGCTACCCACTTCTACATCTGTGATCCTCTCTTCATCTCCATTTGAGAGAACCAGGTCTAAGATTGCTCCCTCTCGAGTGGGCTCCAGTACTAGTTGTCTAAGGCATGCCCCCTGTAGGGCATCTAGAATAACCCCACTCTTAGAAGTGGCTGCTGCAACTGCACTCCAGTTAACATCTGGCATATTCAGATCACCCATCAGCAATATCTCCTCTTTTTCTGCCATTCTAAGTATACTTTCTATAATTTTCTTGTCCATTTCCTCCCCCTGAGAAGAGGGTCTGTATCCAACCCCTGTGCATATTGTGGTGCCATTGTGGGTCTCCAAATTTACCCACAGTGCTTCTTCTCCTCCCTGTTTACCCTTTTGTTCTGTTGCTTTGATTCCTTCCCTTGGTGGGTGGACACCAACACTTTCTGCTGTACAAAAAACAGCAAGAAAGGGGGCAAGCACTTATGTGCAGCAGATTTTACACCTCCCACTGGCCACCTATGTCTCAGGGGAAAACTGGAATCCCGAAACAATTGGGCAATCAATTGGGGGGAGTGGGGTGTTCTGAATGTACCTAATAGGAGCATGGACACCACTGGCTGGAAGGGCTGAAAAAGTGGACCTGACTCAAACAATAAAGAGTAGGTAAGATGTACTACCTGGCAATATAACAAGGGCAGCACTGGTAACATACAGGAGCATTAAAAAAAAGGGGTGTGCATGTCAAAAAGTAATTAATTGGTCATGTTCTGAATGTACTAGCTGAGGACACCAACCAGTACTTTCAGAACACATTTTGGAGGTGCTTCAAACTATAAAAATAATGGGTTAAATAACATAGGTAGGGTAAAAGAACTACAGGACAGCATCTGGATTGTTGAAAGCATATTTTATTTAAACATAAAAATGGCAGAATTGACAGAAAACATACAACTGAAACCTAAAGATTTTCCATGTCACAATTTAGGACCAATAAAACAGCAGGAAAATTGAGTTGGACAACAACAACAAAAATTCCAGACAGCTGTGGACTGTAATATTATTATATGTATCTCTACATAAACAAAGCATTAAAACAGCATTTCAAATATTATTTTTTATTTTTTTCCTTACTTTATATCACATTCTTAACATTTCCATTCCATTGGTACAAGATTTTCATGAACATAGCCAAATACTAAATTTATTTATTTATTATTTATTTAGTTTTTGTTTACCGGGTAAGTGCACTAGCCAGTAAATGACTATTTTCAGGCATGACCCGGGAGAGACAAGGCAATACATACAGAAGGTGTTACAGGGAATCAATGACATTTGACAATAAAGCTTGTTTTTAGCTATGGAAACAGAGAGGACAGTAAACAATAAACAGTAAAGCGAAGTGCCTGACATCAAACATAAGTGGCTAAATTTTAGCTATGTAGGCTCAGGATAACAGTAAAAGAGCATTGGTCAGCATTACATGCAACAGGAGCAGAAGATGCAACAGTCAGCAATACAAATACAAATTCTGGTGCAGGTTATAACATGAAGGAGTACAGTAAAATATTATTACAGGTAGTCATAAAAACAACATGCGGGAATAAAACAGACATCTAAACTAGTCATAGAGCAGATGGGTCAAGGGAGCGTATTTTAGAAAGATGAGAGAAAATTGGGGAGAGAAGAGAGAGATGTGATGTAAGGGTTGGGGGGGGGTTTCAACAAACAGGAGATAATAGATCGTCCAGTGGAATAGGCGTGGGGCAGGTTCATTGGTTAGGTCAGGTAGGGTCGAAACAGGTACACTGTTAAGCAGTAGCCAGATAGCATCGTAGCCCACTTTTAAAGTGATAGTGGGATGTAGATTGCCTTAGCTCCAGTGGCAGCATGTTTCACATCTGAGGGGCAGCATGCCCGAAAGCCCCAGTGCCTTTGGAGGTGTGACACCTGGGTACCCTCAGTAGTGATTTGTCAATTGACCTCAATCCTCGGTATGAGGTGATGGGATGTAATAGCTCTGCAAGTGAGGCTGGGGTTTCCAGCCTGATTATGGAGTCAGATAGACAACTAAAATGGTATTGTCTGGATGCAGAGGGGGGAGAGCCAGCCTAGGTCGCTATAAAGCCAATATCGATGCTTGAGCCAAGGGGACGATGATGCATAATGACAGACATTATTATAGGTGTCATCCCATTTTTGTATTGCTGATTTGTGGGCAGCTGCCAGGATAGGAGCACAGTAGGTCAGGGCTGGGAGTAGGAGCCCCCTGGCAATGGCTAGCTTAGCCGAAGAAGTTAGCATATAGCTAGTTCTGTAGGCAGCACCCAGTTTACAGTTTACTGTTTTGCAGGTTGATTGAATGTGGAGGTTTAGGTCTAGAGATTGGTCGAGTGAGACCCCAAGATACTGAAAGGATGTGACAGCCTCCAGTTTCTTCCCCTCCAGGTCGAGAACCATCAAGGGTGAGGGGCAGATTCTTAGTTTGGGGGTGGAGCCCAGGAGCATGGCTTTAGTTTTCTGTGTGCTTAGAACCAGTCTATGGTTGCACAGCCAGTTTTGAATGCTCTTGTAGGCTATGGTCAGAGACAAGTTTAGGTAGTTGATATTAGTAGAGTTGGCGTAGATTACCAGGTCATCAGCGTAGAGAAGAGAGGAGCATGTTGAGATGTTGTCTGGAATGTTGTTGATAAAGAGGGAAAAAAGAAGAGGTCCCAGAATAGATCCTTAGGGAACTCCAACATTGATTGTGATGTTGTCAGATGTTGCAGAATTAAATTTCACTGCTTCAGTCCTATCAATTAAATAGCTCCTGTACCAATTTACAACAGGAGTGGAGAAGCCTATGGTTTGAAGAGTGGACAGGAGTAGGGAGTGATCCACAAGATCAAAGGCCTTGGTAAGATCAATGAAGATGGCATCTGCTAGTTGTCCAGCGTCCATGTTGGAGAGAGTATCTGAGGTGAATTTTGCCAGGGCCGTTGAAGTGCTATGATTTTTCCTGAAGCCATGCTGCACGTCAGTTAGCAGGTTTGAAGATTCAATGAAGTCCAAGGTTTGAGTGGTGATGAGCTTTTCCAGTATTTTGCTCAGGACTGAGAAAATAGCTATTGGCCTGTAATTTGAGATAGCATTCTTATCCCCTTTTTTGAATATCGGAGTTATCCTGGCAATCTTCCAGAGGTCAGGCATGACACCACTGGAAAGGGATAGTGTGTACATTTTGGCCAAAGGAGAGGCAATGAGATGGGTGGTCAGCTTCAATAGGCATTGTTCAAGAGAGTTAGATCCAGGGCTGGTGTCATCGGAGATAGTTCTTAGCAGTTTGAGGACCTGTGAGTTGGTGATGGCTTTGAAGTAGACAGGCTAGGCCAGCGGAGACCCAATGGATGAAGACAGGAGACCCGTCGACTTGCTAGAGTTGATGGGCTGAGATACAATGGGTGCCTGTGGAAAAGTGGCAGTGAGGGGTGCAAGATTAGAGAACTTCATGTTGAAGGCATTCGCTATGGTGTAAGAGCCATTACACTGGGCACCGTTGAGAATCATCTCTGAGGGGGTTATAGGTTGAGATGCACCAAGGAAGGTTTTTATATGGGCCCAGAATTTCTGAGGGTCGTGGGCTGAGCTGGATAGCAGGTTCTGGCAGTACCTACATTTTTTGCATGTCTTATACATTTTTTTGCAGGAATTTCTGTGTTTCTTATAAGTCATGAAATCAGTAGGTAAGCCAGTATTTTTGTAGTGCTTCCGCAGTTTGTCCCTGTGCCATAGCTCTAAAAGCAGGTCTTTATGGAGCCACCTGGTTTGGTTTCCTCTGATTCTCCTTTTTGCCTTTGGTGCATGGCTATTCTGGAGATCACTGAATTTGTTAAGGAAAACTAGTAGGGCATCCTCCACTTTTTGAGCAAGGTAAATGTCGGACCAGTCTACGGTGGAGACATCGTGAAGGAAGGCATCTACGTCCATGCCTGCAAAGTTTGTAAAGATGACAAGGCGGTGTGGAGGAGATGGTGGGGCACCTGTGGTCCATTGACAGAATACTGGAGGGTGATCAATTATAGCATCTGCCAAGATACCTGCCTTGGTCACATGCTCTGGTCAATTTGTGAGAATCCAATTGATAAGGGTACCTGGTTTTGAGGGAATTACTGTCCTTGTGTTCTCCGCAATGAGCTGGTACAGGTTGAAACTGTGAACTAAGGACATGAGGGCACTGTGAGAGGGACCCAACCAGTTTAGGTTTACATCCCCAAGTATTAGGGCCTCATTTAGGTTAGCAGATTGTGATGTCTGGTTTAGTAGGTCCTGAAGTCCAGCACTCCCCTGGATGGCGGGTTGTAGATGCAGACTATGTGTAATTTCTTTGCACTGAGTGTGACAATTGCATGTATGGATGGGTCCTGAACAGGGACTGTTGTGATACTGAGGTGGTTCTTGTGGTAGAGTGCAATGCCACCTCCCCACCTAGTACCAGGTCTATCATGTCGGATAAGAGAGTAGCTCGGTATATCGCACAGAGAGTCAGGTATACACTGTTTTAGCCATGTTTCTGTAAGGTATAGTATGTCGAGTTCATAGATTTTGACCCATGCTTCCAGTTCGGCCATGTGGCACATAAGGCTTCTGATGTTTATGTGGACAATGAGATGCCCTTTATTTGCTCGTCCAGTTTGGACAGTAGCAGTGCCGCAGCTGAGAGGACCTGGATTAGGTTCGATATCACCTGATAGTAGAAGCTCCAGCAATGATAGAAATGTAAGCCTTACCATGAAATAAGTTATGGATAGATGGTGCTTCCTGCTCAGCTTACTAAGGGCATGATGCATGTAGTACATGCAGCCTTTTTTGCAAAAGAGATACTGCCATGTGTTTGCTGGCTAGCACTTGGAAGCCAACAGGCTGGAGAACCTGAAATCCCCCGCTGTATGACAATTTTGGTTCAGTTCACATGGCAATGATAGTGAAATCCCGTTTACACAAAGTAATAGTAGTAGACCAGTCACGAAATATAGTACCCTTGTTATGCCACTTGGGGGCAGTGTGCCTGCAGAGATAAGTGACATGGTTAGCAGGTAACTCTGCCTAGTCCTAGTGAAGGCTATGAGCCTAGACTGTAGTTGAGCAGAAAATTTGAGAACTGTTACAATATCCTGTTTGACCTACAGAGTAGGTAAAAGCTGTCCTCATTCAGGTCTGTGGTAACTAAGATCGATTTGATTATGACCCAGCTCAAGAGAGAGAGGGGTTTAGACTGTAGGGTAAGAGTAGGTGATTTGGTGGGTTTCAGAGCGACCTGGCCGGGAGGCCGATTTAGAGAGATGAGTTGAAGTGCAGCTATAGAGGCTAGATGGCTTTGTTATCCTACTGATGCACAGTTAGTGGTGGAAAGGATCACCCCTAGTGGTGACAGAATATAAGGAGCCAATGAGAAAGTGGACACTTAGTCATATGACCAAAAAGATCCTATATAGCTAGAGGTCCACCCAGTGTGAGTGAGGTGGGGGGCAGGTGAGGAGCCAGTGCAAAGCGCCGGTGGGACGAATTTAGCACCAGAGGAGCTGTGAACACTTGGTGGATTTTCTCGAGGAAGGTGCATTGAAAGCGGGAAGGGAGGCCGGCTCACATCTGTGTTGGGCGGTCTGAGTCTCGAGCTGTCTGGCAAAGGGCAGCCAAATTTGCCAAGTCCTGGGTGTAAAGCCGCTTTCAATGAGCGGGTTTGTCCAAACAGCGTCTAGTGCCTTTTAAAACAATTCCAGGAGCTGAAACTGCAAGGAAACGTACCTTACAGCATTTTATGGCTTTAGCAGGAGCAGGTGGTGGGAAGCGGCTGGGCTGCTGGTCCTCAGTCCGGGCTTGTGTGTAGCGGGCGGCTCCTTTGACGGCCTATTCCCGGATGAGCGAGAAGTAGTCTGGGTGCTTGCTGCTGGGCTTTCCCCTTGGCCAGCGAGTCCAAGGCAGCACTAGGATCCAGAGGAAGCAGCAATCCGAAGCCCCAGTGGGCTTGGATAGACCTGAGGAGGAGAGCAAGGGAGAGGGTTTAAATAAGCGTAGGTGGGGATGGGGACTTGATTAGAACAAAGGAAATGGACGGGCAGTAAGAATAGGGGAGGAAGAGAGTTCCAGGTGTAGGGTAGGAGAGGAGAGAATTCAACAAGTTGTAAGACAGATAGACTTAAGTTGTAAGCAGTAGGTTAATATCCTTGAAAAACTACTTTGCTGCTAATACTGTATTTCCTTCTGTTGCTAGTCTCATAAACATGCAGATCACAGGATTATTTTACAGAATATTAGGTAAAACTTAAGTCAACAGTCTTTCATGGCAGCAGGCACATCCCCTCAGTTTCCACCAGAGGAGCTGTGAACACTTGGTGGATTTTCCCGAGGAAGGCATGTTGAAGGCGGGGAGAGAGGCCGGCTCACAGCTGTGCTGGGCCGTCCGAGTCTCGAGCCATCCGCCAAAGGGCAGCCAAATTTGCCAAGTCCCAGGTGTAAAGCCACTTTCAATTAGCTGGTTGTCCAAACAGCATCTAGCACCTTTTAAAACAATTCCGGGAGCTGAAACTGCGAGGAAACATACCTTACGGTGTTTTACAGCTTTAGCGGGAGCAGGTGGTGGGAAGCGGCCGGGCTGCTGGTCCTCAGTCTGGGCTTGTGTGTAGCGGGCAGCTCCTTCGATGGCTTATTCCCAGAGGAGCGAGGAGTAGTCTGGGCGCTTGCTGCTGGGCTTTCCGCTGGGCCAGCGGGTCCACGGCAGTGCTAGGATCCAAAGGAGGCAGTGATCCAAAGTCCCGGTGGGCTTGGATAGACCTTATGGCATTTTACGGCTTCAGTGGGACCAGGTGGTGGGAAGCGGCCGGGCTGCTGGTCCTCAGTCTGGGCTTGTGTTTCGATTACTTCTGCTCGGTCTTCATGGGAGAGTGGGGGGGGTGGACCAGCATGCTGCAGTAAGCACCTGGGAGAGTGGGGAGTGGACACAAGTCCATTCTCAGTGTAGAGGATCCAGCAGGGATTGGACTCCTTTAAGGAGAATAAGGTGATAGGGCCAGATGGGATTTATCCAAAGGTCTTAAAGAAACTGAGCATGGTGCTGACTGCCCCCTTGCAGTGCTTCTTAGCACTTCAGTGGAGACAGTAAAGGTTCCAGAGGACTGGTGGAGGGCTGATGTGGTCCCTCTGAACAAAAGCAGAAGTTTTGAGGACATTAGCTGCTACAGGCCAGTCAACCTCACGTCAGTGGTGGGAAACTTAATGGAGGCGCTACTGAAGGAGAGGCTTGTAGAGCACCTGGAGGCAAAAGGGCAGCAGAACCACTGGCAGCATGGTTTCATGGGGGTGAGGTCATGTCAAACTAATCTCATAGATTTCTTTGACTGGTTTACCAGGGAGGTGGATCAAAGGACAGCAGTGAATGTGGCCTATCGTGACTTCAGTAAGACTTTTAACACTGAACCGCAAAGGAGGCTAGTTAAGAAGTTAAGAAGCCTGGGTGAGGGAGAGAAAGCGACAAGCCAGATATCAAACTTAAGGGATAGGAAGTAAAGGGTGGTGGTAAATAGTAGCATCTCAGGTGACAGGAGGATGTGTGTGTGTAGCGGCATGCCACAGGGTTTGGTACTGGGACTGGTATCTTCAATATCTTCATAAGCGACATTATGGAGGAACATGAAGGTAAGGTGTGACTCTTTGTGGATGATACAAAATCTGCAGCAGAGTTGACACTCAGGAAGGTGTGCAGAGAATGCAAAGGGATCTGAGGAAGCTAGAGGAATGGTCTATGGATGGCAGCTGGATTTCAATGCCAAAAAGTGCAAGGTTATGCACTTAAGGCTGTGGAACCAAGGGACTGTGTATAAGATGGGGGAGTGGAGCTTACAGTCACCATGCAAGAAAGAAACCTAGGGGTCATCATATCTGATGACTTCAAGGTAGCTGATCAGTGTGACAAAGCATTAGAAAATGCTAGCTGGATGCAGGGGTGCATTGGGAGAGGGATTTCTATAAGGACAAAGGAGGGAGGTGGTGCTGCCACTGTATTGCTCACTGGGGAGGATCCTCCTGGAATACTATATCCAGTTCTGGAGGCTGCACCTCTGCAAGGAAATTGAAAGAGTGGAGACAGTACAGAGGAGGCAACCAAAATGGTGAAGGGGTTGCACAAGAAGCTATATGAGGAAAGGCAGGAGGAACTCAACATGTACTCCCTGGAAGAGAAGATGGTGGGAAGGGACATGAATGAAACCTACAAGTACCTCACAGGAATGAACAAGGTACAAGTGGAGGGTCTATTACAGGGAAAGGAAGGTACTTAAACAAGGGGCCATGCAAGGACGCAAAGAGAAGGAAGTTTAGGAAACATGCAGAATAACTTCTTCATGGAAAGGATGGTGAATGATTGGAACAGCCAGCCAGAGCAGGAAGTGGGGGCAATGAATGGGGGGATCTTCAAGCATGCATAGAATAGACACAGAGGCATATTAGGTAGAGGAACAGAAGGATGGAGTGACACGCATGACCAACTAGGGTCAGTGGTGATGGAATAGGCAGGGAAAAGGAGCAGACTGGATAGGCCTAAAGATCCATTTCTGCTGACACAATTTTTGTTTTTATGTGTGATGCAGGTTAAGCAGGGGAGATCCATTGAGTTAGCTTGGAATTGTACTATTACTGACCCAAATTATAGACTGGGGGGTCAGGTGGGGGGGCACATGTGATAAATGTCCCCTTGGAGCAAAAAGATGGCCAGGCTAAGTAGGGAACTCACTGAAATGAGAATAACAGCTTCTGGTACCATGACAGAGATCAGAAACTTTTGTATTGAAGTATGGAGGGGGTTAATTAGAGAGTAGGAGATAAGTGTTTACAGAGCCATTGTATGTTTCACACATTGTGGAATCCTGTGTCTTCAGACAATAATTGTGATCTTCAGTAAAGGAGAATCACATTGTTTTTCTATTTATTATTACCTGAATGACAGCAAACATTCATTTCCTGATTATGAGAAAACTATTAAAATATTCAATTTGCTAATTTAAGGGCAAAGGGGGATGCTAGATTAAAACTTTTTGAAAGCACTGAACACTGAAGTCTTGTTTATCCATGTGACAAACACAGCATGAATGATTGCCTTTCATACCTCCCCATATGACCCTGTTCACCTAACCTTGCCACGGAGGGGATCACCTCTATCAGGTGAGAGGTTAGTTCAGATAGCATGCTACTTCAGTTTCCTTGGCCACTCATGTGAGATTACCTTGAAGGGCTCAAATCACCCCCAATTGTAATAGTCATTAAAACTAGAATATTAATAGTACATAAAGCTTAACAAATGTAAAATATAGTTAAATATGATTACTTTTCCATAAATTCAAGATAATCACATTTTTGTTGACAAAAGGTAAAATAACCAAAACCAAAATAAAACAGTTGATTTTCTCTCTCTTTCTCTCTCTGTCTCTGTGTATTCCTTTAGCATTAAAAAAATCACATTTGGTTGTATTTATAGTTATTAAATTTCAGTTGAAGCAAATGAATCAGTCCTTAAAATGAATCCTTCATAACCTGCTATAGTATACATAAAATGTGATTCAATAGGTTTTATCAAAACCAGTGGCAGGCTTTAAAAAAATCTCAAAGACAAGGATTTAGTACAAAAGCATTCCAGACTGTGTGGCACATCTTCATCTCTTCAGCAATAATTAAATCTCACAAGCACAGGTGATGTCCTCATGCAGGCGCTTCCTCCAGACTCCCATTGGGCCTATATAGCAGGCCTCCCTGTGAGGCCTGTTAGCACAGATCAGGTGGTAATGCAGAGGGACAGATGAGCTTTAGCTGACAGATGGCGGGATGACCTGAAAAACCTGCCCCCTTTTCTGGGATCAGGCTGCAGCTGACAGGTATTATTTCATAAAATAAAGTCTAAAAGGAATCGCCAGGGTCCTCGCATTAATCTGAGGCTGCAACCAGCCATGTAACGTTTATGTCAGAACAAATCTGTCTCTATGCAGGAGAGGGAAAGTGCTTTTTGATGAAGTTGTTCATAAATTTTAATATAATATGCCTGTTGGTGTCAGAGATAGTCTCATATCTCTTTTATATTTAAAGGCTTTTGGTGAAACAGAGAAATGTTCAGTACTCAACTACTCACTTTTATGAGGCTGAAAACCTGACTAAAGATGTAGTGCTCATTTTAAATTAAGGGAAACAATGCCTGTATATCTTGGACTTGTATACTTGAATATACTACAGTCAAATGCTTGTATTGTACTGCTGTTAAAGGGAAACTAGATCTTTAAAGAAGAGATGACATTTATATTTTATTTCATGAAATGTATAATATAAATTGTCATCAACCAGGACTAAGAGCTATTAATGCAGAGTACAGCTATATCTCACAATAACCTGTGAGATGAAATTTAATTACCATATGTTTCAGCATATAAAGAGATACATAATGTAATCTTTTGATAACTCACAAAATATGCCAGCTGCAGCCGAAGTAGGGCATTTTCCAAACATTTGCTATAGTTACTCCTTCTTGTTCTGATACATTTTTGATATCTTACAGGATTTTCAGTTCTGTGTAAGAAACCTGGCTTTTGTGGTACACTTTTTTGTGGTACTACCTTTTATTAGACTATCTGTGAGCATTTTTATGTAAGCTTTCAAGACTTGTCAGGTGCCTTCATCAGGCACCTGCTTTTCTGGTTATTGTTTTAAAGGGACACTGTTATCCTTCTTTGCATCATGTTATTTCTAGGTAAAAAACAACATTTTATGATTGCTTATGTTCTCTAAAATTCATTGATGTTGCTAGTTGTTTTATCTGCTTCCTTTCGTAGTAGAGCTGAAATGCATGATAATGGTGTACTTATACACAACCTATTTTTGTTTCATATCCTTAATCTACTCTTATTACATACTTCCAGAACATATGAAAAATCTGCAAACAGTGCAGTCACTCATATTCAATAGACTCCTCTCCTCCTGCTGCATCATGAATGGCTAGACTGTGTTGATGGTGTTCCCAAGTCCAGGAACAATGCTTTGAGAACTGATCAAGGGAATGTAAACATACTTGTTTTTGTGTAGTAATACCAGGAAAGAAAAAAAGAAATCAGATTCAAACTACTGTTTACACAAACAGTCTCTACAGAATGTGACCAGTCATAAAATGTGTGTTTTAAACTCAGAACCTAAGGGGCATGACAATATCCCTTTAAATGGGCACAGATCGGTATCTCAAACTTATTTATTCATTATTATTTCTTTGAAATTGACATCAAGTGGATGGTGGGTTGACCACATGAGGTACAAAATCATATTTTTCTTTGGGTCCCGTGTCCGAATATTCTGTATTTTGTCATCTCAAATATTGCAGAGATGGAAGACAACATTCTATAAAGAGGCATGACATGTGTTTCTGAAAAGGCTAGGCATATAGGGGACTGTGGTGATGCTCATACACTTCTGAGGTGCACTGTGGCTCCATACTGTTGGAAAAAACCCCAAGGGTAGTAGAAGCTGCACCCTCTGACAGGCTGCAAATATACAGACACTGCTGACATTTGTTTTATGTTTTTATAAGCTATGAATGTACATTGAAATTGACACCAGGTGGTGACTTTAGGGAAATTGTTATCTTCTTCTCCTAATGGTCAGAACACACGTTTTTATTTACTTTGCATAGGAGAAGAGCTCTCACTGAATTCTGTCCCCTTCAGGTGTGGCCAAACAGTTTGTAGTATTCCAAAATATTTGAGAATTATCTTTTGAGGGCTATAGCCCCCTTCATTGTAGCTTTCTATCCAGCTGATGTAGTTAGAAAGCCAGTAAGCATCTACAGTAGGTTTATTTAAAACATGTTTTTTATCTTTTCCACATTTGCATAGCCAGGGATTTGATAGGGCTTTGGAATATTGATGGAATTGATGTTTGGATGAGAAAAGTTCTGTTTTACCTTCCTCTACTGCTCCATAGACATGACACTAGAAGGGATATAAACTTATAAAAAAAAACTAATTTGGGGTAGCAGGTCTTAATAAGATTTTCATTTCCCTTGCATGGCCAGGGAGCAGTCTTCAGAACCCAGCTTCCTGGATTAATTCAATACCACATGCTTCATTATGCATGAACTATAAGTGAATAAATAGATAAAAATGATTCATTGGAAGCATGCCCTGGTTCTAATCCAAAATCAGAAAACCTAGGGGATAAACTAAAGCACGTGGAAAAAAACAGGACTTGACTACCTTGTTACTGTGTTATGCAGGTGTCTATCATGTTTGTTTTTTGTTGTTATGTGTTGCAATTTTACTGTATACTGTAGCTTGTTTCCTCTGTGCTGCTTTATTCTTGAAACAAGTGGATTCTAGGATAAGCATGCGCTTCCTGGTCAAACATGTTAAAATACTATAAATAAAAGTTTTATGCTTCTGTTTTGGACAATAGGTTTGGCATCACATAACACATAGAAACTTGGGTATAACATGAAAAACAGATATGACTGAACTTACGTCTATTAGTGCAGGGGACACCAGTTCCATAACAAGCACTTATATGGTATTCAGCAGTGGCACATTTTGATCACCTAATGTATAGATTCTGAGAAAATGTGACTATAGGATATTGCAGTGGCCATGAGTGACACTAGTTGTAAGAAATAAAGAGCACAAGAGTGTACATAATTTGACTGTAATTGTATCAATGTGCTTTGGTGACATTTATATATCCTGAGACATAATTTGCTGACTTAATGGCATACTTATGTAGGTTATTTGTTATGATTTTGTTTTATTTACCTGCCCTGCTGTACCTGTCCTGGTGCCACGGACTGTTTAATTTTACTTTTTTTTTGTTGTCATTGATGTTCTTGAGCATGGGAGCAGTGACAGCTCAACTTTACAGCCTTGTAATCAATGAGTTTCACATGCCAAAAGTAGTCAACTAGAAGAAATGTTAATGGAACTCACTGATTATATAAGGGATAAACTACACCCAGCTGTGCATACAGAGGGTATAAAACTCTTGAGGGATTCTGGTGGAACTGATGAACTACAAGGCCATAAGCTAATTCGTATATATTTGCCACCAGAACCCCAAGACCCTTACAGGCATATGTACAGCCAGTGTAGTTTATCCATTATAATATATTTGAAAGGAGAGGAAATTAAAATACCATGTGATTTGAAGTAAACAATAATTGACTTGATTAAAGCAACAATGCAAAAAAATAGGGCAATGCTTTTTTCGCTGTAAAAGATTTCAGACATCTTTTAGTTTTATTTGGCAATAACACCTTCTAGTTACACCAACAATTGAGCATTTTGTAAATGTTTTCATTTAGTTTCTTTCTCAAGGAAAAAGATGGCAGTCATATTTGGCATAAAAATAGCAATGAAGACTTGGCAAGAGTTAGGATTGAGACAATTAAAAAAAACTCATGGTGTGTATTATGGGAGGTTTCTATAGATGTACATTTCACAGGTTTGCTAATATGTTTTATTAACTGTAGCTGAAACTAGATTTTGGAAAAAACAAAACTGTTTTTGTTGCACTGCTGCTTTATCTACATCAAACAGTAACTAGACTACAAAGTGATGTAGTTTTATAGATAATATATTGTTTTCTATATGACTATAAACTCATGCAGCTTACAAGGAAACTAACATTCACTGAAAACATTTAATAAATTATAAAATGATTATTAATATGAGCTCCATTTTAAAGCAAGAATAACACTGAATGAAAATAAAGAAAATCAGACCCTACTCCCAAACTGAAAAGTAACATTTAGCCCATTGGTAATAAAAGTTGACACTTCATGATCCTTCAAAATGTTCTAAAGTTCTAAACAACAAAAAACATGTACCTGTCCTTCACTGCTTTGGCTTTCACAGATTGTTTGTGAGAATTTCCAGCACCTTACTTTGTGACTGTCAATGCACCTACCCCCATTTTATACACCACCCCTGCCTAGGTATATGATTTTGCAGTTTTTTGAAGTAAAACCCAGCTGCAATATTCTCAACTACTCCTCAAGTTTTCTCAGGTCTTTACTCATTCTTTCCACCCCTCTGGAGTATCTACCCTATTGCAGATGTTGATGTCATATGCAAAGCGGCATACCTTCTTTTCCAACTGTTCTGTAATGTCACTTATGAAAATATTGAAGAAGACTGGTCCCATCACTGAGCCCTGAGGTACCATACTGATCCCTCTTTCCTCATTAGAATGAGTGACATTTATCACCACCCTCTGTTGCCTATCCATCAACCAGTTCGTTATCCGGTTTACCACCTTGAATCCCACCCCTAAACTGCCCAGTTTCATTATAAGCCTTCTATGTGGTATGGTGCCAAAGGCCTTGCTGAAGTCTAACTAGGCCACTTCCATCACCCCACCCTGATCACTTCCACTGGTCACCCAATCAAAGAAATTGATTAGATTTGTCTGTCATGACCTCCGTCTTGTGACTCAGTGTTGCCTCAGGTCTTATAACCTGCTAGATTCATGATACTCCACTAGCCTTTGCTTTAATAGTGCTTCTATTAACTTCTCCACAACTGATGTTAGACTGGCCAACCTATAGCTGCCAGCCTCCTTCCTGCTGCCACTGGGACATGACCATACCAGGCCACACTATCTTCAGGAAAGATAGGGTGGGAAAGAAAAGAGGGATGTGGTGCTATTGGTAAGTGAAAGCATACAAGCAATGGAGATACAAGGAATATGGGGGGGGTAGAAGTACTGTGGGTCACACTGGAGTCTGGGAATGGAGCCACTGCACTGGCATGAGCTACAAACCTCCAGTACAGGGGGAGGAGTTACATAAAGTACTGATGGAAGCCACTGGCAAAATGGCAGAAAAAGAGGAGCTGCTGCTGGTGGGGGACTTCAATCTGCCAGATGTAGATTGGAGCCTCCAAGCTGTAGCTTCAGTTAAAAGCAGAGACATATTGAACTCCCTGCAGCAGGCACACCTCAGGCAACTAGTCAGTGAACCAACTCATGATGGGGCAATATTAGACCTGATGCTCACTAGTAGGGACAGTGTTGCAGACATCAAGGTGGAGGCCACCTGGGGACCAGTGATCATCATAAGGTATGGTTCAATATAAGGACAGGTGCGGAATCAAACCACAAATGGATGAGGGTCCAGGACTTCTAAAGGGCAGATTTTATAAAAATGGGTGCACACCTCAGGGATGATCTGGGGGGGTGGAGGAACAGAGGGGAAGCTAAAAGGGGCATGGTGAATGCAACAAACCTCTGCCTCAAGCAAGTGAGAGAAAGCAAGAGGAAAAAGAGGCTACTATGGTTCTCAAAAGAGGTAGTGGAAAAGGTAAAGGCTGAAAGGGTTGTATTCAGAAGGTATACGGAGCTGCAGAGGTAGGAAGATAGGGAGGTGTATCGGGGAAAGAGAGGAAAGCAGGGAAAGCAATAAGGAGCATGATGGTGCAAACTGAAGAGGGAATAGCCCATGTGATAATGAAAGGGGATAAGACATGTTTTATGGTAAGCCATTTGATAATGAAAGGGGACAAGGCATTTTTTAGGTATGTTAGCAAAAAGAGAAAAACCAAGGGAGGAATAGTAAAGTTAAAAAGGGAAGGTTGGGGACTATGCAGAGGGGCACAAGGAAAAAGCAGCCATATTGAACAAATATTTCTACTCAGTGTTCACAGCGGAAGGGGAGGGATGGCAAAAAAGTAATGGGAACTTTGGGGGGGGTGAACATTAATCCTTTTTTCAGGGAAGAGATTCCTGATGGGACTCACAAATCTGAAAGTGGACAAAGCAATGGAGTCTGACAGGGTGCTTCCAAGGGTCTGAGGGAGCTCAGGGAGGTACTGGCTACTTGTCTGGCAATCCTATTTAACAGCTCACTGAAAACAGGAGTGGTTCAAGAGGACTAGACGATGACAGATGTAGTCCCCCTTCACAAAAGTGGCAGCTGGGAGGAGACTGATAATTATAGGCCTGTCAACTTGACATCAGTGGTGAGAAAGTTTATGGAAACACTGTTGAAGGAAGGTATTGTGGAATGTCTTGAATCCAATGGGTTACAAGACCTGAGGCAGCACTGATTTACAGGCAGGAGGTAGTGTTAGATGAATCTGATAGATTTCTTTGACTGTGTGACCAAGGAGTTGGCTCAGGGTGGTGTGGTGGACGTGACCTTCTTAGATTTCAGTAAGGCTTTTGACATGGTTCCACATACTGTAAGGGACTAGTAAGCAAACTGGGTAGCTTAGGAGTGGGTACAAAGGTGGAAAATGGATAAGAAAATTGGTTAGGGAAAAGGAAACATAGGGTGGTGGTAAAAGGAGTTCACTCTGAGGATGGGATAGTGACTAGAAGAGGTGTCTCAGGGATCAGTTCTGGGACCAGCCCTCTTTAGTGTCTTTATAAGTGACATTGCAGAGCAGCTGGAAGGAAAGGTCTTCATCTGCCTCTTTGTGGGTGACACTGAGATCTGCAACAGGATGGACACTTCGAGGGGAGGGGTGTGAATGGGATGAGCCCAGACCTGACAAAACTCGAGGAGTGGTGAAGGGGCATTTGGGTTTTAATGCAAAAAAGTGCAAAATAATGCACTTAGGGAACAGAAATCCAGGGGCAGACTACTAAATGGATAGAGTGCAACTGACAACAACCTAGCAGGAAAGAGACCTGGGGTGATCATATTGGATGCCCTGAAGGTGGCCAGGCAGTGTAACAAGGCAGCTGGAAGGGCTAGTGGGATACTGAGGTGTATAGGAAGGGGTAGCACCAGCAGAAAGAGGGAGGTGATGTTGCCCCATATAGATCACTGGTAAGACCCTGCCTTGAGTGTTGTGTCCAGTTCTGGAGATCACATCTATGGAAGGACAGAGACAGAGTGGAAGCAATCCAGAGGAGGGCAACTAAAATGGTACAGTCTGCGTCAGCAGCCCTATGATGAGAGACAAAAAGACCTCGATATGTACACCCCAGAAAAGTGGCGGGAGAAGGGTGATATGATATGACAGAGCTCTTTAAATACCTCATGGGGGTAAACAAGACACAGAAGGTAAGGACAAAGGGACATGCTATGAAGCTGGAGGGGGGTAGATTCAGGAGAAATGTGAAGAAATACTTCTTCTTAGAAAGAGCAGTGGATTCCTGGAACAGCCTTCCAACAGAGGTGATGGGGCGAATACAGTGGGGGGGGGAGTTAAGAATATGTGGGATATGCATAAGGGTATCTTGGTGGAAAGAAAGAAGGCAGGGAGAAAGACCCAGAGATCAATTAGCACCTGCAGGGATACTGTAAGTAGTGAAAAATGGGCAGATTGGGTTAGCCAAGTGATCCTTATCTGTCATTAAATTCTATGTTTTTATGTTATGGAGTGGGACATCCTCTGCACTCCTCCAACTCTCTGAAACCACTGCTGTTTGCAATGAGTAGTTGAAAAAGGCTGTCAGTGGTGCAGCCATTACATTCCTGAGCTCTCTCAGCACTATTTTTGTATCCTGTCTGGCCTAATAGCCTTGTCCACGTTCAGATTTGCAAGTCCTTTCAGGACTCTTTCTTCAGTAAATGAACATATGTGCATCTCCCTTACCCAATTGTTCCTGCAGTATCTATGTGACTCATCCTCCTTTCCCCTTAACTGTAAAGACTGCTATTATTCCATTTGCTATTTTTATTACCCTTGCACATTTACTTGTATTCCTTAGTTCCTTTATTGTTATGAGTGATAACCCCATGTATTTCTTGCTTTCTGTTAACTCTAACCTGCTAACTCCTACTTTATACTACAGTATTGGAGTTTCATGCTCAAAATTGTTTTGTGTTTCTGAATATTAAACTTCATTTACATTTCATTGGCCACATATTACACTTACAGAGATTGTCCCAAAGTTTACTGAAACCTTTCTCTGAATCAACTTTTTTTCCCTTAGTATTATATAAATATCTGCAGTTACAGCACTCAGTTCATTATCTAGGTCTCTGATGAACAGAAAACACATTAATACTCAATAATGCATCTGTATACATATGTGCATGCATGTCTACATTCATTCATACATACAGTATACACACACACACACGCAAACACACACACACTGTATGATGTAAATGAAACAATGAAAATTGTGCATTATAATCTTTCAGTAAAAGGTCAGAGGCTATGTTCATAGGCCCACATAGTCAGATGAGATGAGTGGCTCATCTGTGGATAAGCTGCGCATCTCTGGACTTACGCGGGCCATCGGGGACATGGCCATATTCAATGGAAACTGATGCATCGTGCACCCACAACTGTGATGCCGCGTACAATATTGTGATGCGTCTATGCATATGCCATGCATCACAATATTAACCCCCCCCCACAAGGATAACTATGGCTGGCTGCACTGGCACACAGTTACACTTTTGAAACCCTACTACATGCGCGGGGATGTTTGGAGCCCCATGCATAGTCTAGGGCCCAGTACACAGTCCCCGTCCACAGCCCTGATCACTGTTAAAACAAATAAAATTCCTGATCACCCTTTGAATAGTGCAGTGGCCCCCCCATGCCCTGATCTCTGTTAAAATAAAACACTATCCGATCCACGTTTTCTGTAGTGCAGTGGTCCCCCTCCCCAGCCCCAATCTCCATTAAAATAAAACACTACCCAATCCTCTTTTGCATAGTGTAGTGGCCCCCCAGCCCTGATCACTGGTCCAACAATCAAACCCCTGATCCCTGTAACCTGGTGGCTAGTGGTCCCCCACTCTCCTGACCCTATTATGCCTTGACCAAGCACCCCGTTCCTCCCTGTCCCAACCCATGCCGGTGACTGGCACAACCCTCCTCACCCCTGCCATGGTCAGCTGTAGACTGGTCGGTATAAAGCGTACATACAGTAACAGTGTGTCCTCATTGGTTGTCTTACAACCAATGAGCAAATGCTAGTTACTGTACATGTTCCTGTACTGATCAGTCGGCAGCTGGTCGGCAGGATGAGGAGGGTTGTGCAAGTCACTGGCATGGGTTGGGATGGGTGGGGTGGGTGGGGATCAATGCATAATGAGGTGGGGGATGAGGGACCACTAGCCACCAGGGATCAGGGATTGGGGATCTGATTGTTGGGCCAGTGATCAAGGCTGGGGGGGGTCACTACACTATCGAAAAGGAGGATCAGGTAGTGTTTTATTTTAATGGAGATCAGGGCTAGGGAGATGGCACCACTGCAGTACTGAAAAGGAGGATCAGGAACCCTTCAGTATAATTTAGTCTGATTGGTCCTAAACAAGACAAAGCCCCAATACCATACCCCAACCTCACATTTCACCACCGCCAAGGCTGTTATCTTAGTGTATATGGTATTTCTGACAAGATATAGAATACTTGAGATGTACCTAATTTACACCATTGTATGATTTTGTATAAGATGAACACCTCTCATCCGGAAAGTTCCACAAAATGAATGTTTCATTTTATATTTGCATATGAAAAAAAAGAAAAGAAAAAAGAAAAGGGAGGTCGGGTAGTGTTTTATTTTATCAGAAAACAGGGCTGGGGGCAACTGCACTGTGGAAAAGGGGGTTTGGCTAGTATTTTATTTTAATAGAGATCAGGGCTGAGAAGGGCTGGCCCATGCACAACACAGTGGTGCAGCCATGCAGATGAGCCCATAATGGGCATGCAAATTGTTCCATTGTGCCATGTATGCCCAATGGGCTCATTGGCATATTTGGGCTGAATATCGCTCATAGCAGCTGTGGCACATACAGGTATGTGCCACACATTCCCCTATGGGCGGTCCTCAGCCCCGCACCCTGGATGCACTGCCTGGGGCTTGGCACCCTCTGCTGTGCTCTGTGCATCCAGGGTCCAATATTCAAACAGATTGCTCAATTTGTTCAGATCATGCATTCTCTTTGAATATGGCACTAGAGCCAGCCAGACCAATTTTTTTACGTGGCACATCAATTTGCACATGCATCTGGCCAGCTCCGATTATGGGGCCCATTGTTTGCATCTCCTTCCCCACCACTTTTTATTTATACAAAAATATACCATAGCACTTACTTCAGTAAAAATAATCATTCTGAAGAAATGCTGTTATATGTAGTACAGCTTTAAGAAATGTTAGACAGTACAGCTTTAAGGAATGCATTTACTGTAACTCTTCCTGTGTGAGTCTTCTTGTGTGTGTGTTGAGATAAGTGTCCCCTGTATCTGTGCTGAATGGAAGTAAACAGAGAAGGCCTAAATTTCTGTGGTGCATGTTTTTCTTTCTACCAAGACCCTGCTGTGTTTAAGGTACTTATTTTTGGCCTCCAAATACAACACACTGGTGACAAGGATGGTGAAAATGTTCATAGTTCCAGCTTACTGAAGTGCACCATTTTGTGGCTTTCTGCATTGCAGGCAAGTAAGCAATTTGGAACTATGGGATATCATGGCAATTTCAGCCAGCTTTGGAATTTTTACAGGAACAGACTGATATACGTGGTCCAGATTGTTTGATCAGTGGTTATTACTTAATCCTGCCATACAGTCTGCAAATGTTGAGCTACAGGATATGATTATTCGAGCTGCTTTTTGTACTTTCTTGGGGAGTGAAACCTTCAAACTTTTATGCAGTCTGTGTGCACCGGACTGGCCGGAGGATTTGTCATATCCACATACAGTATATATTGTGCATTCAATTTAGCCTTTAGCTCTTGGTCAGAACAAAGGGCTAAAGGCTAAATTGAATGCACAATACATTTTAACAACTTTTCCAAGGGCTGAACTGTATAAATTCTACAGTTTCTGTCAGAAACCAGGTCAGTTATTACAATCTTATTTGGCTGAGATCAAAAGCTTAGCTCTCACATGTGAATGAAGCAGGGAACATGTTGAATCTAATTTAGCTGATACGTTTGTTGTGGGATTGAATAATGAACATCATATTCAGCAATTACTTTCTGTAAGTGTCAAGAAGTCTGCTGATGAACTTTTACAGATGGCACTAATGTATGAAGATGCAGAAAATGAAGCACATACTAAGATGAACACTAAAAATGAGGTACAAGTGTCTGCAGTAAACCCCAAAATGAAACAGCTCAAACCTAAGTCTAAACCACTCTTTTAAAAGAAACAATCAACCACTCCACCCAAACTGCTTGACCAGTATAAATGTGCATCATGTGGGTATTATCAGCATAGCAGAAACCAGTGCAAATTCAGAGAAGTTCAGTGTCATGCATGTAAACATCAGGGGTATATGACTAAAGTTTTCAGAAGCAGGATAACTGCAGTGATCAGTTCAGAGAGCACAGACAGTGCTGTGGTTCCTATTGCACCACAAATGCAGACTAAAGATGTTCCTTCTTTCTATGTGTTACTTCAATTGCCACAACAGAGGTGTATGTTGCATTTAATAGTAGACTTTGCTTCCCCAGTTACTTTTATTAACCATCAAACATTGTCTGATCTGGATAAGCCACCACTGTGTCCTTGTAATAAGTTGCTGAGAGAGAGGGGACATGAAAGGGATAAATAATGTTGACAAGGAAAATCTCTTTAAGCTGAGTGACAACCATATCATGAGGGGGCAGTCTTAAGCTGGAGGGTGGGAGGTTTAGGAGGGATGTCAGGAAGCATTTATTCAGAGAAAGAGTGGTGGACACTTGCAATGCACTGCCGGAAGAGGTCATCTCATTAAAGACAGTGAGCAGCCTTAAGAGAGGCTGGGATAGGCGTAGGGAGAAGATAAGAATCATGGGTAGGGAGGATGGGAGGAGTGGGGAGGGAGATCAGGGACATTAGCTCAAGCTGTGGACCCTGCAATATGAGCAGACTTGTTAGACCAAATGGCCTTCTTCTGCTGGTTTGTTCATATGTTTGTATGTTTATCACTTTGGTATGCAGAACTGATTCTCCAAAGACTGGTATACCTTTAACTTTTCTGGTTTCAAAAAAGAATGTCAACTTTTTTGGTAGAGATGCTCAGGTTCTTCTAAACATTCATATTGATCCAGCAGATTTTGGCCTACTTGCTGCTGTCCATGTACCACAAAGCAGTAACCCACCCAAGCTTGGGGAGATTTTAGACATGTATCCAGAGTTGTGGAAAAGCCTGTGACATTGCACAACAGCTTAAGCAAAGCTAGTTACAAAGCCTAATGCAGTCGCTAAGTTGTGTAAACTATGGAAACATTCTTTTGCCTTAAAACTGGTGGTTGGGGCAGAATTGGACAGACTGGAAAAAGTGGGTGTGCTGGAAAAGGTTTCAAGTTCAGATTGGGCTACTCCAATTATGATTGCTGAGGGGTGTCTTCTATGGGGATTGCATGTCATAGTACCCCAATGTTATCACTCAAATGTGTTGACTCTTTTGAATGCGGACCATCCAGGCATTGCTAAAATGAAATCCCTAGCCAGACTTCCCATATGATGGCCTTCCCTTGACAGAGACATATACCAGGTTGTGCAAAGATGCGAAGGTTGTGCTGTATTGATGTGAAATCCAGCAAGAGCTCCAGTTCACCACTGTGAATGATCTGAAAAACCCTGGCAAAGGTTGCATATTAATTTTGCAGGACCTTATTTAAATTCCATGTGGCTATTCTTAACTGATGCTTATAGTAAATGGCCAGAGATTCATTAAATGTCTTCGGCAACTACTGAGAGTACCATTAAAGTGCTGAAATTGATCTTTGCTATGCATGGTTTTCTGCAAGTGAATGTCTCTGATAATGGACCACAGTTCACATCTGTTGAATTCCAAGCATTTTGCCAGCAATGTGGTATCCACCATATTTTCTCAGCTCCCTACCATCCAAGTTCAAATGGTCAAGTGGAACGCCTAGTTCAGACTACTAAAAAGAGTATGGACAAAGCTAATCCTACTACACCGATGGCAATACAAATAGCTCTTTTGAACTTTCTTGTGGTGTATCGAACAACACCACATTGTGTCATTGAAATATCCCCTGTAGAATTGTTGTTTGGACATCAGATTCAAACTCAGTTGGACCTTCTTCACCCTCTAGGCTGTAAGTCAGGAATGGAAATGCTTCCTAAGACCAGATCCTTCAAACCCAATGATCTTGTGTGGGTCAGGATGTATGCAGGCCTGAAGAGATGGCTAGACGGTGTGGTAGAAAACACATTTGTAAATGTTGTCTATAGTGTTCAACTGACCAGCCAGAGGAGAGTGAAAAAACATGTGGACCAACTACATACTAGAATTGAGACAGAACAAAAAATGGATGCCCAGAGTTGGGGCAGTTATCCAGCATTATTTGTTCCAGAACAAGAACAGGAACAGATAGTGGAACCACAGCAATTGAGGCAAGATGTTGCAGATGCTAATCAGATTCCAGAGCAACAGCCTCCAGTCCTACTACGTCAGTCAGGATGTATAAGATGTCCACTAAAGAGAATGGATTTGTAGAGATATAGCCTAATGACGTAGACTAACTAAAGGGACATTGCAGTAATAACTTTAATAGCATCATTCTATTTTCTGAATTATTTACTTATGTACTTTCTAGCTAAGTCAGGAGGGATTGTTATATGTAGTACAACTTTAAGAAATGTTAGACAGTACAGCTTTAAGGAATGCATTTACTGTAACTCTTCCTTTGTGAATCTTCCTGTGTGTGTTAAGATAAGTGCCCCCCTGTATCTGTGCTGGATGGAAGTAAACAGAGATGGTCTAAATGTCTGTGGTGCATGTTTTTATTTCTACCAAGACCCTGATGTGCTTAAGGCACTTATTTCCGGCCACGAAATACGACAAATGCAATAATGCTTTTCATTTTTTACCTTTTAGTTGTACTGTACATATAATCTAGATGAGTCCACCACATTGGATGGGAGATACATTATCATTAAAGGTTAACTCAAAATTTCTAAGCTTATGTAACACAAAAATGTGAGTGCCAGGCAAGTGTTTTTATGACTGTTGGCAGAGCCAACAGGAGTATTGCATGTACAAAAGGAATGATGTCATGTTTTCTGTCCGTGGAACTGACTGAAGGTGTAAATAGTCTCCTCCAGCTTACCATCCTTCAGGCAATGTTTTCCACCCTCAAATAAATACACTTTAATGTTAGTCAATGGTTGCAGGGTACTATTTTCTTGTTTAAATGGGTGATACAGGAACTGGAACCTGAGTAGTGGGAGGTAGCATTAGGTTTTTTTTTTTGGCGTAAGATCCACCTCGGCCTCCACCCCAAATTTTTTTCTTATTCATGCGGGAGGAGCATGAGATAGCTCTAGCATGCTGAAACCAGATACACTAGTTTAGGACCTTATCAACCAACAGACATGCCTTGGCAGTGGAGAACAGAATATATTTAATGCCTTCAAATTGACTTAAAAATCCTTTGGAACAAATGATCATCAGAGCCTCCTAGGGCCTCAGAAGGAGACCTAGACACACATCTAGCTCTGTAAGAAAATTTTCATTTTTTTTGTGGGGGGGCTGTGGGATTCAAAATCAGATCTAACTGCCCAGATCATCATAGCTATAAAATGCTATAATTAACATACTCTAGCAGTTTTCTTACAGAAACCCCACTCAGTTGGATTTCAAGTATTTGCTAAATTGTAAATGTAGGTATCAGCATTCTGTTAGTAGTTAGTGCTGATTGTGGTCTGTGACAAGATTATTTTTTTTTTTTTACAAATAAAGTGTATGGTAGGAAGCTGAAAACAGACTTTGATGATAAAGTGTGTTTTTTTCTTTTAAGTTGAGATGTATTAGAAAACTTAGAACAAGAAATCAATTGGCGATTTTAAAAGCTATTCTGATCAGAGCTGACACAATAAAATATTAACTATTTTTTATTTTATCATGGACACTAGAAATAGGATATCAGTATTCACTCCATTAAACCTGTTTTTCAGTTTTTTTTATAGTATCTTGCCAAGGTAATCTTCCCAGAATGTAATCTGTTACGGGGGGGGGGGGGTGAAATTGTTTTAATCATGAAGCACTGCTGTTAGTAATGCATTTAGAAATACAATTTTTAATTGTCTTAACAGTTAAACATGCAGTTTCATGTCAGGGCACATTTTTTGTAGGGGTTCAAATTATTTTAAACATGGGCACAGTACTTGGTAAATACAAACTTTGATGATAAAGAGTATTTTTTTGTTTCAAGTTTTAGAAGTATGTATTATATATACAGCAAGTGTAACTGTGTTGTAAATGGTTAAGTAGGCAGTGGTTTAAGGCTCTGAGCTACAAACCTGGAGACCTAGATTTGACTCCCACAGCCCCCACTTGCATACTGTGTGACCCTGCGCAAATCACTTAAATGAGTAGTCCACCCAGAATGTGCGAAAAACATATGTTATATAGAGTGTTTTGATATGTATGTTAAGTCCTAGTGTGTCCTTCCCTCTGTCTGCTATTTGGAGTTTTTCCCTAAATTGCCTGCTAGCTGTATAGTAGTTTTACAACCCCTGGGGATATCCATAACACATAGTTTTATTAACTTTCTTTCTCCTACGATGCCCCCTGTCTCATGTGACAGCAATGTAGCCATAGCCTTAGATGTAACATGTGTACTGCTTTTTAAAATTAGTTTAGCAACTGCAGAGCCTTGTAACTGTTCTTATCCAGGGAGCACAAATGTCAATAAGTTTAACAGATACCTGAAAGCTATCTAACTGGGGTTTCTGTAAGAAAACAGCTGCTAAATAGCTCTAATTCATTATTTA
The DNA here is from genome assembly GCA_016271365.2 of Neoceratodus forsteri. Taxonomy (NCBI): domain Eukaryota; kingdom Metazoa; phylum Chordata; order Ceratodontiformes; family Ceratodontidae; genus Neoceratodus; species Neoceratodus forsteri. Next base: position 992,766,060 of record CM028132.1, read on the forward strand.
TGTTTTTGATGTTAAAACCCTCCTGGGAGCTAGACCTGATGCACAGAGAAAACAAAAATAGTGAATTAGAGCTATTTAGTACCTGTTGTCTTACAAAAATCCCAGTTAGCTTGCTGAAAGGTTTGTAAATCTGATATTTTTTTTAAATAAATACATGTTTATGTTTAAGCCCATGAAACACCCTTATCTAGTTAATGCATTCACAGTCATAGTGGCTCTGCCAGATCTTGTTTAATTTTTAACCACTGTCTTGGCCAGTCCACTTCAGATCAGCCCTTCCCCTAGCCCTTTCACCTTCCATTGCCAGGACGTACCTCCCCTTGGCATCATGGCTTAGCTTCTCCCCACCCCAGCAGGTGTTTCTCCTAACTTCTTCAGTGTTCAGAATGCAGGGGGAGATGGGAGCTGTGTTTGGTGGTGTAGGGCCTGAACAGGGCTGGTCTGTCATCTTGCTTTGGCCAAGTCTTTTCTCCTCAATGTTGTTGCTCCTCAGTCCATTGGGATGCCACTGTAGCTCAACTTTGGTGCATGTATGCAGAGTGAGCTATGCATACCCATGGTAGGCAGCCCCCCAATAAAACATCTCCAGTTGCACTGCCACCTGAAGGTACCCAGGTGGTAGTAGCAATGCAGAGATCACTGCCTCCCTCCCCGAAGGAAGAAAGAAAAAAGGGTACACTGGGATACTCAATCCTCCTTCCCCCCTCAGCCCCCAACAACCTGAGCTCACGTCAGAACCCAGATAACCAGGATCATGAGAGGGGGATCCACTGCTGCACCAACAGTCAAGGTACGTATGCTAAGTGTTTTTTTACTGAAATAAAGATGTATATTTTAAATAAACAAACCCTAAAGAATTTTTATAATGAATAAACAGCCTATTTGTTGAATACTAAAGGTTCTAACATTTCAGTCTATATCCTTTTTATGTTTGCTTGCACTTATGTGCAAGAAACACAGTGACATCATCCAAGTTTTTGTAGGCGTGGCACCCTGTCTTCCAATTCGGTAAGTGTGTTTGCAGGTGCGGCCACAGTTCACCAATGAATGCTGCAGCTGTCTATAAAAGCAGTTGAAAATGCAGTGCCGTACAGTTGAAAGGGAGAAACTGCTTCAGTGAACAGCGATAAGATAGTGTTGATTAACATATTGCTGGCAAAGTGTTGATTAGCATATTGCAGGCAATCCTGCTTGTATACGTCTCTGCTTTCTCTTCCTGGAACAGAAATTCAATTTAAAGTGAACTATGGCCAGCAAGGGTGCTGAATCCACCGTTGGCTCAGCGCCCCCCCAACACACTTCCAGGTGCCACGCTGGGAGCCCACCACAGCATGGCAAATGTCCATCTGTTGGCCTCCCTAAACACACTTACAGGTGCCATGCCGGGAGCCCACCACAGCATTGAAAATTTCCATCTGCTGGCCCCCCCAAACACACTTAAAGGTGCCATGCTGAGAGCCCACCCCAGCGTGGCAAACCTCTGTATCACTGACAGTGGTGCCCAATCCCCCATCGGCTCCTCTGTCCCCCCAAAAACAAAAGTTCCAGCTGCCATGCTGTGAGCCCACCCCAGCATGGCAAAAGTCCCACATCATCTTCTGAAAAGGAAAAAAGACCTAAAACCAAAAAACTGTCCCTCGTTGCTTGTCTTGCCCCCTCCTCCCACCCGTGCCACTCTCTGTGCACCCTGCCTCCCCACACCCCCACCTCACCCCATACTTAACTCTGGAGTCTGATGCAATGATCTTCGGTGGACCGGGAACACGTCTGCACTCTTCAAAGCTGACTGCGAACTGAGGAAATGCCGGTAAGCTGTATAATGAAATAAATAGGGTTTTTTCAACTTTGAGGCATATCTCAGGCATTCTGGGGAATTTTGGCACCAAATTTTCAACATGTGTTTTTTGGGACCCCTCTTTATGGATTCTGGCACTGTCATGGCATTACTCGGCCCTGAAAGTGTTTTCGCAGTCACTGCATGGAACCACCTTTCGGGACTGATTTACAAAACAACAGTGTCACAGTTCATGAGGTAGACCCCCAAAAACCCTATGTTTAAAATTTGGTGAAAAAATTCCCCAAAATGGCTAATTTATGAGCGAGCATTGCACAGTTTCCATGCAGTGTCGTAAGTTCATGAATTTTAATATTTTCAGTCCAGATGTTCATCACTGGCATTTTTTCACACTTCCTTTATGAACAGTACAGCTGTCATTTTTCACACCATGGCCGAAATGTGTTTTCGCACTTCCAGTGCAGAAATGCGTGGTCGCTGTGGGAAATCACTGTTCGGGACAGATTCAGAAAATAGCAGTGACACTGTTCATGAGCGAAGGTCCCAAAATGCCTGTGTTGACAAACTGATGTAAAAAATCCCGAAACTAATTACATTATGGGTGTGCGTTGCACAGTTTCTATGCACGCTCGTGACTTCACCAGTTTTTTTAATATTTTCACTGCAGATTATCAACATTGCCATTTTTTACACCTCCCCATGAACAGTACAGCTGTTATTTTTCACATACTGTTCAAAATGTGTTTTCGCACCTGTGGTGCCAAATGGGTGTAGTTGCTGTGCAAAATCAGCTTTCAGCTAATGAATTGATATTGCCACTGTCCATGGGGGGGGGTCACCAAAAAAAAATATCAAAAATTTGGAGTGAAAATACCAATGAACACCTGAGGCGTTAGGGTTTCTTACCATAACACCCCACCCTGTAGAGACTGACAGGCATCAGGGGTGTGACTTGGGATCATCGCCTGTAATTCTCATGCCATTCCACCTCCACCCACACCCTGCAGCCAGTCAGAGGCATCGAGGTGTGCCTTGGACTCTTCGGCCCCAAAGTTCATTCCATTCTCCTATACAGCACCCATCTCACTGTATTTCCTGATGGAATGGGGTGAACATAAGGGCCAGAGACCCCAAGGCACACTGTGACACTTGTCGGTGTCTGCAGGATAGGGTGTGGTGAAATGGCGTGGCCGTTATGCCTGATGACTCAAAGGCACACCCCAGTGCCTGTCAGTATCTGCAGGGTAGTGGTGGGATTGGCTTCAGTTTAATATTTCACTGCCATTCCTATTATTCAGCTCTGTAACTCCTACACTACCAATGCCAATGCCAGCAAGCAAACATTCGGCATTGACAAATGCTGGTTTTTTATTTAAATACATGTTTCTTTGTATTTAATTTTTCTAGGGATGGGATTTTTTAGGCCTTCCCCTGCTTCTGACCAAGAGGTTAGATGAGCCACGGCTTTACAGTCAACATCAATGCTGATCCTTAATCATCTGGCAGGAAGAGTGCCAATAATCAGCAGTCAACCCCTTACCAACACAGAAGGAGAGTGTCTTGAATCAGTGATGCATGTGGCTCTCTCAGAGTAGCTCTCAGCATGGGATCCTGGAATGCAAACGTGGACCCCGACCTATCAAGTGGCACGGTGGCACACTGCAAGACTGGCTCAGACACTATTAGCTAAACTTTTCCAACATTAAAGACAAATTCTGGGGTTGGCTCCATGGTGTTTGCTCAGCACATTGGCAACCCAGGTTCACACCTTGAGCGAAGACGTCAAGAATGGAGTATGGCAGGGAGGGAGTTTCAAGCATCCTGTGGATGCTTCCCTCCCAGGGGGGTGGGAAAGTCAAAGACTGCTTGTTAGTCAGCACATGGTGGTGGCTTGTGGCTGGTGTTCATGGCAACCTGAGCCTTGACACATTGCCGAACACCCCCCCCCCCACAGGATGCAACCATGGTTGGACCAGTACATGGGGGGGAGGGGTTGGGGAGAAAAGTGGAAAAATACAGCTGCTTGGCCAACTGGATGATGGTGGATGGTCCCTGTTCACCACGAAGCCTAGAAGTGCTCATGCCAACCCCTTGCCATGTGTTCAGCATAGAAGGAAGCCTTCAGGCAAGTCTCATCTCCTGGTTCCTTGTCCTGGGATGGGGGCCTCCCTGGTCAAGAGGTACATTGGTCAACTAGTTGTGACAGAACTGTGGGTGGCGGGATGGTGATGGGAATATAGGCCACTCAAAGGAGTTGTCGACCAAGGGCTTTGGGAGCATAAAGAAATAACACACAAAGAAAAAGACAATTTCTCAAAGTATTTGTTCAACCAGTGGCAGAGCTAGGTTTGGGAGCAGAGAGTAGGGAGGCATGTCAGCCTATCACTGTATCCAAGATAGCAACACGCATGTGCCACGTTAAAAATGTGATGTGATCTGTTGCATGATCTGTTTGGTAGTAGTTTGACTAGGAAAGGCACTGAATTGTGACTGCTTCTTTTCAGGTATGTCCTGAAAAGTGTGTGGGGGGGGCACTAGATAAACCTGTTTTACTGACTAGAGGAATGTTGGCCGGGAGATAGGGAAAACTCCTACAATTACAAGTGCCATGGGGTCTTTAACTTGTTCCCAGAGAGCAACCAAATGTGGACAGGAAGGACCTCAGTTTAATGACTCATCCAAAGAACAGAACCTCAATAGCGCAATACCCACGTCTTCTCCAGCTCCTATTGTGCCATAGAATAAACTTGTGTTTAAACATCATTCAATGCAAATTCCAGCTACTGCTTGGCTCAGGCCATTGGCAGCAATATTCTCTCCACAACATGTCTTGCACTGAACAGTATATGGGATACACACTATATGTAAGCCACCATATGAAAACATTTTACAACCCCCCCCCCCCACCAGTCACAGGCAGCAACATTCTCTCCCCAGCATGTTCTTGATTTAAAAGCACAATGAAATACACATTGTAGGTAAGGCACCATACAACTCCCCCTGCCCCAGTTACAGGCAGCAACATGTTCTCCTACCACGTCTTGGATTAAAAAAGCACTTTAAGATACACACTGCATGTATATGTAAGACACCATATGAAAATATTTTTCCAACAACCCCCCAGTCACAAGCAACAATATTCTGTCCCCACCATGTCCTGGATTTAAAAAGCACTCTATTTTTTATTTTTATATTAAGAAGTGATCAGAATTACAACCCTTTGAGTCAGGAACTCATTTACAAAGGCGTCCTCATCAGAAAATATACATGCTGTATGTAAGGCACCATATAACACCCCCACGCCCTCCAGTCACAGGCAGCAACATTCTCTCCCCTCCTTGTCCTGGACCAAAAAAGCACTTTGACAGTCTCTGTATGTAAAGCACAGTATGAACACATTTTAAAACATCACCTCCTCGTCATAGGCAGAAACATTCTGTTCCCTCTATGTACAAAATGAACATTGACTCTAACCAGCGAGGGGAGCTGGGGGGGCACTACTACACAGCCAGGGGCACTGGAGTGGGTGAGTGTTCCCCCTGCACTCCCTTCTGCTCTGCTTCTGTGTTCAGCTGTAATATTTACTAACATTAATCTGAAGATGGATCATTATATCTCTCTGTCACTCTTCTGTTCACTTAATGTAAACTTGTCTGAGTTTTGGGCATTTATATCTAAATTATGAAGGTTCCATCTGAATTTTTGTGTGTGTGTGTTTTTGAATCTGCATGTAGACCATTTCTATTAATTAAACTATGCTGGAAGGGAAAAACCTGGAGTTGTCACACTTTTTGTTTTTAAGAATGCAGAAATTGCACTTTCTGTTTAGATAAATGGTTGCCAAATATAAATCTTGGTTTGGAATATTTTCAATGGATCAGCTTAGAAAAACATGCGAAAGACATTGTTTTTGTTTGAAGTTAAACACGTTTAAATTTTTTTATAATTTCATTACCCAGGATAGCCCAACAGAGAGTCAACATCTTGTTTCCAGTTGGATCTTACTTCTACCCATTTCTGCTGCAGGGTCAATTGAAAGACTGGGAGGTTAAGTGACTTACCCAAGGTCACACAGTAATTATTTGATACTAGCAAGATTTGAACCTGTGATCTCAAGCAACTGCTCTAGCCACTAGACCATACCATCTCTTTTAATTTAGTTATACTGCCTGCTCCTATTTAGTCACACTGTAACCAGTATCTCCTCCAGTTTATAAACATAGAAACATAGAAGTTGATGGCAGATAAGGACCGCAAGGCCCATCCAGTCTGCCCATTTCTTTTTCTACCTTATAAATGTGCCATCAGCCTTTGCTCTGTCAATGGCCTATCTATTCATAATCATCTGTATTGCTCCCTTATGCCTGTCCCATGCCTGTTTGAAGCCCTGCACTGTATTCATATCCACCACTTCCTGAGGTAGGCTATTCCATGCATCCACCACCCTTTCTGTGAAAAAGAACTTCCTCACATTACCCCTTAATCAGCCTCCCTCTAATCTCATGCTGTGTCCTCTTGTCCTGCTATTTTTCTTATATTGAAACATGTTAGACTCTTTCACTTTGTTAATGCCCTTAAGGAGTTTGAATGTTTCAATCATATCACCTCTCCCCTCCTTTGCTCTAGGGTATACATATTGACCTGTTAATCTGTCCTCATATGTTTTCTGATGCAGTCCCTGCACCATTTTGGTTGCCCTTTTCTGGACTGCCTCAATTTGGTTAATGTCCTTGTGAAGGTGTGGCCTCCAGTACTGCATGCAGTACTCCAGATGGGGCCTAACCAGTGTCTTGTAAAGAGGGATTATTACCTCCCTCTTCTGACTTGTGAAACCCCTACTAATACACGTTAACATCCCCCTAGCCTTAACTACTGATTTAGTGGTCTGCTTGGATGATTTCAGGTCATCAGTGATGATGATGCCCAAGTCTCTTTCTTCCCTTGTGACTACCAGCAACTCCCCTCTGAGCCTATTGGAGGCTCCAGGGTTTCTTTTCCCTATGTGCATGATCTTGCACTTTGCATTAAACCCCAGTTGCCACTCTTCCGACCATTTTTCTGGTTTATCCAGATCTCTTCTCATTCTGCCCACCCCATCTGGATCATCTACTCTGCTGCAGATCTTGGTGTCATCTGCAAACAGGCAAACCTTACCCTCCAGTCCATCTGCAATGTCACTGATGAAGATATTGAAGACGACTGTACCGTTTACCACCACTCTCTGTTTTCTGCCCATCAGCCAGTTTGCCACTCGGTTGACCAATTTCTGACCCACCCTGAGCCTACCCAGCTTATTAATCAATCTTCTATGTGGAACAGTACCGAAAGCTTTGCTGAAGTCAAGGTAGGCAACATCAACTGCTCCCCCTTGGTCCACCACTCTGGTTACCAAGTCAAAGAAATCAATGAGATTAGTTTGACAGGACCTTCCTTTTGTAAACCCATGCTGTCTTGGATCCTGTGCTACTATGGATTCCAGGTGTTGTGCTATCCTTTCCTTAAGAAGTGCCTCCATAATCTTGCCCACTACTGAGGTAAGACTGACTGGTCTGTAGTTCCTTGCCGCCTCCCTGCTACCACTCTTGTGGAGTGGGATCACACGAGCCCTTCTCCAATCTTCTGGAACCTCTCCTGTGCTCAGAGACTCACTAAACAGTTCTGATAATGGCTCTGCTAGTTCCACCCTTAGCTCCTTCAGTACCCTGGGATGTATGCCATCGGGTCCCATTGCCTTGCCCACCCTGAGCTTATAGAGCTCTTGTAGGACCCTTTCTTTTGTGAAGGGACTAGTGCTCACCTCCCTCCCCCCTGTGTCCATGGTGCTGAGCTGTGGGCCCTGCCCTACCTTGTCTTCAGTAAATACTGAGCAGAAGTATCTATTTAGGATAGATGTTTTTACCAGGTCCTCCTCCTCACACACCCCCTTATCTCCTTTAATCTTAGCAATACCCCCTCTGGACTTTCTCCTTTCACTAATGTATCTATAGAAAGTCTTGTCACCTTCTTTTACTGTCTGTGCTAGTGTTTCCTCGGTTTGGGCCTTTGCCTGCCTTACTGTCTTCCCTGCTTCCCTTAGAGAAGTTTGGTATGCCTCCCTATCTTCATCCCGCTGCGTTTCCTTATATTTCCTGAAGGCCAGCCTTTTGGCTCTGACCTTTTCTGCTACTGTTTTTGAGAACCAAAGTGGTTTCCTTCTTCTTTGCACTTCCTTTTCTCTCTAACACAAAAGGATGTTGGTTCAAGTATTGAATCCTTAAAGCTTGCCCACTTTGCCTATACCCCCTCACCTGTATTTCTTTTTGCCAGGGCTAGCTTAATTCTGTTGGCCATCTCATCAAAGTCAGCTCCTCTGAAGTCCTATATTTTTGGCTTGAAATGGGATGATTTAGTTGTAGTGGCCAAACTGAACCATACCATGTGATGGTCACTAGCCCTCAGGTGACCTTCTACCTAGAGATCTGTGATACTTTCCCTGTTAGTCAGTACCAGATTTAGGATAGCCCTTTCTCTTAAATACTTTAGCAATGCAGTTAAAGTCAAACCTCGATTATCTGGACCTCGATTATCCAGATTATTCACTCGTATGGACTGGGTAGGTTCAGATAATCGAGGTTCAATTGTACTTAGAATAAGAGACAAAGACTAAGTCATCTGTAACCACACACCCCCCCCACACACACACACACTCTCTCAGGGGATTACCTTGGCTCCCTAGACCAGGAACCATATCAGCTTTGTAGCTGCCAGGCCACTCACACACCAGTCTTCACCTGGTCCCCATGAAACTGCTTCATAGGGAGGGGCTGGGCAGAAGAGGTGCCCTACCTTGCTTGTTCACACCAACTAGGCTCACTGTTCATCATAGCTTGGAGACAACACCTAGAGGTATCTTTCCCTCAGCCATGGGATTGACTGAAGGGGTCGAGACTTACTTTACACTGCTTATAGGCACAGTGATGACTGTAACCAGTGCTGACACTGCAGGACTGAAGAACAAGCAAGCACCCATGAAGGGGCACCAGACATTGCTTCTGCACCACTATGTGGCTAGAGCTGCCTCTAGTGGGATGAAAGTGGAAATAAACAAGTCCATTCTGATGGGCACCACCACTACTGTTCCCACTGACCAGGTGACTGCCACATGGGCTCAGGTGTCACAGATGAGGACCCTGCAAAAATGGGTCAATAGGAAGGCCAGCTTAGCCTTCGACTAGCCCCACATCTGCCACAGGCAATCAGGGAATTTTCCCTTAGGGATAAGGGCAAGAGCAGAAAAGGGCTAAAAAAAGCCAGTGAATTATCAGACAATGAGAGGCTTTGTTTTGTGAGGACAGGCTGTCCTTTCAAGACTGAGATAATCAAGGAGTTGACTTGGGTCGCACCTGCTGGAAGATTGCAGCTACAGCAACTCATTAGATTTGGTTGAAAGAGCAGGACATGCCACTCTTGCACAGAGCTGCAGCAGAATATGCTAAATAGTCTATTGGAGACCTGGGCATCCATCCACAAAAACTCCTGAATGGGGCTTAAACCTATCCCAGTGACCATCCAGATCAAGCAGCCACCTGGATGCTTTCATCGCTGATTCCTCATCTGATCTTATCTGTATCATGGAGACCTGGCTGGGTGATGACTGTGGGCCTGGACTGGAGTTTTCTATTCTGGTGGGTTACTCCATGGTGTACTACCTGAGGAGGGAGCTCGGGGGGGTAGCCATTTATTTTAATTCTGCTTTGAGCTTCACAACATCCCCAGTGGGTGAGGCCAGGTCCGTTGAATGTGTGGCTGTTAGGGGTGAGGCAGGTGTGGGCTTTAGAATCATCCTCATATATCATCCACCATGTTGTGAGGTTAATTTCCTTCAGGAGCTGATGGATTTCTTGGTCGATTAGGTGTTAGAGGTCCCCAGATTGTTCGTGCCAGGGGACTTCAATGCCTGGGTTGATGACGAGATCTCATCCTTTGGTCAACTGCTTCTCCAGTCTAGGTCTTCCCTGGGCTTCACACAGGTAATTGCCTATGTTACTCACCAGTATGGGCACACTATGGACCTGGTGTTCACACTGGGGCTTGATATTAGTTCAGTCAAGATTGACCCAGTTTTCTGGTCAGATCATCATGTCATGTTGTTTCATTGTGGGGCTCCTCCTGTTAATATCATCGCTGTGTAGATGGCCCGGTACCACTTTTTACGAAATTTGCAACCTTTCACACTCCAAGCGGTGTTGGACATCTTGGGCATTGAGACGGCTTGTGCTGAGGGAGCCAAGAAGAATGTGGAGGATTATAATACATCTCTTGCTGCTGCCTTGCACTCTCTGGCACCAGTCCACATCTGTCCCTTCACCTTCCATTGTAGTTCCTAATGGTACTGTGAGGAGCTGAGACGGTTGAAGATTAAGGGACAGAGGTTGGAGCATTCTTGGAGGAAATCTCACTCCGTTGAAGACAAATTGGCTGTTAAGAGTCACTATGATGACTATCAGAGGGTAATCACCTTGAAAAAGACAGAGTTCCTGTCAAAGGTGATTGCTGCAAGCAGGAATAGACCTACTTAGCTTTTTCGCACCCTAGACAGAACGATTAATCCACTATATCTGCAGTCCATTAAAGCTTTTTCAGCAAAAAAAATGTGCAAGGATTTCAGCCGTTTCTTCCTTGACAAGGTGTCCTCAATATGGAGGGAGATCACCGCAAGTGGCCTTTTATGGGCCAGTGGTATCCAAGAAAGGAGGGACAATGACAATCTGACAACCTGGGCTGAGTTTACATACTAACATACTAACATACTAAAATGCCAGCAGAATAGGCCTAATGGTCTTTCGTGTCTGCTCGTTTGGTCAGCCCCCACCCTGGGTGCTGACCTTGCTGTCCCCCTTGCCTTCTCTGGCTTCTCCCTTCCCAGTTCCGGATATTCTTGCTGCACTGGATTTTGCTTCCTGAACCCTTCCCCTGTACCTGTCCCACCCACTCTTGAACCCCTCCACTGTCTCTGCTCCACCAGCCCCCTAGGTAGTGCATTCCATGGCTCTACCACCCACTCAGTGAAGTAGCACCTCCTCCTTTCTCCCCTGAATCTTCCCCCCTCCAGCTTCCACCCATGTCCTCTAGTGGCCCCTTCCTCCTTCCTTCGAAGCACCCTCACTGTTCCTCCCCTATTTACCCTCTTCATGTACCTGAAGACCTCTATCATGTCCCCGGTCCCTCTCTCTTCCAAAGTGTACATATTTAGCTCTTGAGCCTCTCCTCATAGGTCCTGTCCCCAAGCCCCAAATCATTTTGGTTGCCCTCCCTTGACCCTCTCCAGGAGGTTAATGTCCCTCTCTTTAAGTGTGGCCTCCCAAACTGCCTTGAGTACTCAGGTGCGGCCTCACCAAGCAGTTATACAGAGGGAGTATCACTTCCCTCCTTCTGGAGGTGATCCCCCTAGCGATGCATCCCAGCATCCTGTTGGCCTTGGCTGCTGCCCTTCTACAAGTCTCAGAGTTTTTCATCTTGACATCCACCACCACCCCCAGGTCCCTCTCAGCCATTGAGACTTGTAGTATTTCCCCAGGGTGTACACTTGGCCTGGGTTTCTGGCCCCCAGGTGGAGTACCTTGCATTTCCCTGCATTAAACCTCAGCTTCCACTTTCTAGACCATCTTTCCAGAGCCTCCAGGTCCCCCTGCAGGGCCACCTTCCCCTCCTCCCCATCCACCACTGCCCCCAGTTTCGAGTCATCTGCAAAGAGACTCATCTCACTCCTGATTCCTGTCCTTATGTCAGATACGTAGGCTTTGAACAGAAGGGGCCCAAGGACTGATCCCTGTGGGACCCCACTAATGAACCTCCTTGGGGAAGAGATTATCCCACCAACTACGACCCTCTGGGTCCGGTCCTGGAGCCAATTGCCTATCCATCGGATCATCTGGTTTCCCACCCCCATTTCTCCTAGTTTATCCAACAGGCCCCCATGAGGAACAGAGTCAAATGCCTTGCTGAAGTCCAGAAAGAGGACATCCACTGGTCTACCCAGGTCTAAGGCACTTGTCACCCAGCCATAGAACTCCACCAGGTTTGTCTGACACGATTTCCCCGGAATGAATCCATGCTGTCTATCGTCCAGGCACCCTGACTTATCCAGGGCCCCCCCTAGCCACTCCTTGACAATGCCCTCCATCACCTTGCCCACCACTGATGTCAGGCTGACAGGCCTGTAGTTCCCTGCCACCTCCCTTGATCCCCCCTTGTGGATAGGCACTATATGCGCCACCTTCCAGTCTTGGGGCACCCACTCTGTCCTCAGAGAGATGGTGAAAAGCTCTGCCAGGGGTTTCGCCAGGACATCTGCAAGTTCCTTCAGCACTCTAGGATGTAATTTATCCGGCCCCGGTGCTTTCTCCGTCTTAAGGGAGCTGAGGGCTTCCCTCACTCTCTCTGCTGTGATTTCCACTTCCAGTACCTCTTCTCCTGCTTAGCCCTCCCCACCTGCCAGTGATGCCCCCTCTCCCCAGACCTGCCGATTGGTAGGGTCCCCCCTCCTCATTATCTCTGTCTCCTCCATGTATGATGCATCATCCCATTTTCCCTGGTGAAAACTGAGGTGAAGTACTCATTTAGTACCTCAGCCTGCTCCTCTGGGTCTTGTGCCCATCTCCCCTGATTTAATCCTGCTAATCTGCCCCTTCACCCTTCGGGTTTTCCTCAATGTATCTAAAGAACCCTTTTTCCTCTCCTAATTTCCCTGCCAGGTTCTGCTCCTTCCTTGCCTTAGCCGCCCTCACCACTCTAGTGGCCCTTCTAGCCAACAGCTCATACTCCCTTGATCCTTTCACTCCTTGAGCACTTGAATTCTTATAGGCTGCTTTCTTTCCCCGCACCACCTCCTGGACCTCCCTGGTCCACCAACAGGGTTTTGGACCCTACCGCATTTTGTCTTACTCTTGCACAGGTGCTGGTAGCATCCTGCACCCCTCTCCTGATGATTTCCCACCTACTATCAGCGTCCATGTCTGACCCAATCCCATCCAAATGCTCCTAAGGATCCTTCCATTTCCTTAAAATCCACCCCTGAAGTCGGTTACTTCCGTCCTTTGTGCAGCCTTCTCACCTCCTAGGTCCAGGCAGAACCAGACTGTGGCATGGTCACTCCCCGCCAATGGGTCCCTTACCTCCAGGCCCCCAATCTGGTCACTGTCTGCCAGGACCACATCCAGTACCCGTGCCTCCCTTGTCAGTTCCCTCACCTGCTGAGTTAGGAATGCATCTTGAAAGACATCCAACAACCTCTGTTCCCTGGTCACAGAGGATGTCATAGTCTCCCAGTCTGTTCCTGGCATGTTTAAGTCCCCTAACACCACCACCTTTCCTCTGCCCAGTCTGCAGTGTCTCCTAACATCTGCCACCAGACTGTCCTCCAGCTCCTCCGCCAGGGCAGGGGTCTATACACCACTCCTATTTCTACTCTCTTGCCCCCTTGTTATCAAGGTGACCCAAATCGCCTCCACGGTTCCCTCCGCCTCCTCAACTCCCCTATGCCAATGCAGTTTTTTACTCATTGCTACCCTCCTCCTTCCTCCCCTGTCCTTCCTGAACATAGTGTAACCCTCCAGGTTCAGGTCCCAGTCATGTCTTGCAGTGGCCCAAGTCTCAGTGACTGCTGCCACATCCACTGCTCCCTCAGTTAACATCGCCTGGAGCTCAGGCATTTTATTGCCCAAGCTCCTGGCATTTAGCAGGACTACCTTCCACCCTTTCCCTATAGTTTCATTTCCCTGCTCGTGTTCCTTGGGGATTCTGTTTTCTCCTGGTCTGCACTTTGCCAGTTGGTCTTTTCCTGCAATCCTCCTGGTCCCCAGGGGGGTGGAGACAGAGTCCCTCCTTTATCGGCATCCTCTTGACTGCCTTTTCTCCCATCCCACCCCCTTCACAAGTTTAAACCCCACTTTTCACCAATGAACTCCTCCATTTTCAACTTAAGGATTCCCTTCCCCTCCAAATTGAGATGTAGTCTATCTCTAGCATACAGCTCCTTATCCTCCCAGGTCTCCCCCAGAGTTTCTTCCAGTTGTGGAAGAGGAGGTGGTCCAGATGATCTTTGGTCTGTCTCCTACATGTTGTTCACTTGATCCTGGACCAACCTGGCTCCTTATTGGTAGTCTTGGTTTTCTAGGATCAGTGTATGCAATGAATATTGGGTGTTCATTGAGGGATGGGGTTTCCCCAGTGACCCTTAAAAGGGCTGCGGTAAGCCCTCTGCAGAAAAAAATATCTTTTGACCCTGAGGTCCTGGCAAATCACAGGCCTGTCTCAAATCATCCCTTGTTAAGAAAAATTATTGAGAATGTTGTTACAATGCAGCTAGAGGGTCATCTGGAGTTATTTCAAATCTACAAGCCTTTCCAGTCAGGATTTAGGCCTCGTCATAGTACTGAGACTTCACTGGTCAGGGTGGTGCATGATCTTCTCATAGTAAGAAAACAAGGACTTTGTTCCATCTTGGTCCTTTTTCATTTCTCATCGGCGTTTGACACGGTGGATCATGGTGTTTTGCTTGATCAATGAAGGAACTATGTGGGATTCACTGGTACTGTTTTGCATTGGGTTGAGTCCTGCATTACAGTGAGATCTCAGCATGTGGCCTTGGGTAATTCCACCTCTGAACTCATGGTGGTCACCTGTGGGATTTTTCAGGGATTGTTTTTTTTCACCCATGTTATTCACCGTGTACATATTGCTATTGAGTGAGATCATAATGAGGCATTGGGTTGAGTTTCACTGCTATGCAGATGATACTCTATCTGTTTTGCACCCAAGATCATGTAAATGCAGTACTAGTGCTTGGGCATTGTCTTCAAGAAATCAACAACTGGATAGTCTCTAACTGGTTACAGCTCAACCCAGAGAAGACAGAGATTATGGCATTGAACCAGGACAGATTGGGTCAGCAATGACAAGTGGTGACCTTTCATTTCCATCATTGAATGGTCACAGTCTTTGAGTCATGGATGATGATGGATTTTGGCATCATTCTTGACTGCAGGCTGACTTTTGAAAAACAGATGTCTGTGGTAGTCAGGAATGGCTTTTACCATCTTCATAAAAATGGCCTGAATCAAATCATATTTGGAGCCAGCTGACCTTGAGACAGTCTTCCATGCCTTTGTCACTTCCTATTTGTATTACTACAATGCTGGGCCAGCCCAGTGGTGCTGAGGGTTGAGGTTCTGGACACCACACTTCGCTCCACACTGGCGACCCAGGTTTGGGAATGGACTCGGGTCGCCAGGGGTTGTCAGGGAAGGAGAGGGATTGAGCATCTGTAGACTGCTCTCTCTCTCTCCAGGGGAGGGGGGTTCCCAGTTGTTGGTTCTCCAGTGATCTCTGGTGGATGCTGGAGGGTGGTGTGCTGGCACTGTAAGACAGGGGTGAGCTTGGGGCATGTCACTGGGAAGGAGCACATGCGGACGCATGCATGCCCCCTTCCATTGGCATCATTGCATGCCCCAGCCCACGTCAAGAAAAGGGAAAAGTGTGGTGCTCAGTTGTGGTGGCTTGATGGCCATCTGAGGAGCTGGCTGGCCTTGGGGGCACTACCGCCCCAGATACTGGATCCTGTGTCAGTGGGAAGTAAGGAGGTGCTCCATGCCACCCCTCCACAGGGGGCAAGCAGTGGGGGTAGATGGTGGTGGGGGCTTCAATAGGGCTGGAACAGAGCCAGATGGTGGCCAGAGACAGGAGAATTCTGGGACGTGAAGAGGCAGACTGAGAGCCACAAGGTAAAGAGTACTAACTAAAAAAAAAAGTATTACTACAATGCTCTTTACCTAGGGCTGTTTAGAAATTTGGTGCACCAACTTCAGCTGGTCCAGAATGCTGTAGCCTGGCTGGTGAAGGGAAATCATGATTGCCAGCATCACACCTGTGCTTCGGTCTCTTCACTGGCTGCCAGTTCGTTGGTGCACCATCTTCAAGATTTGTTTGATGACATTCAAGGCCCTACATGGACTGGGCCCAAGCTACCTGAAAGATCTCCTGAAGCCTTATACTCTCTCTTGACCCCTCAGGTCCACATGTACTGGTCTGCTTACAGTACCCCATTCTCTTTTAAAACAGTCTTGGGACAGGGCGTTTGGAGCTGCAGCCCCATTACTGTGGAATTCTCTCCCAGAAGTAGTTTACTGTGTTCCTACTGTGGATACCTTTAAACAGGCTAAAACATATCTATTCACACAGGCTACACTGATTATTAATGAACTTCTGACTTGATTACTTTATTGATTTGTTTGGCAATTTGATGTATCTATTGAATGTTTTTAAATGTATGACCTGTTTTATGAATTATAAGGCACTCTGAGTCATTGGAAAGACCACCATATAAATAAAATTTGCCTTGACTTGATAAAGAGAGTGTTCCAACTGAAGCCCAAACAAGCATTAAGAGGAGAGTCTGAAGGTGTATCAGGCTGCCTTAACCTACCATCTGTCATTGGAGAAGTCCTCATGCTGTGCAGCAGAGGAGGAAATGTCCATTTTGAAAGGATGATGAAGAAATTCCCTTGTAGGTGAAGACCAGTGAAGCTGTGAGTCTATGTCATGGCTCGCTTTTGAATGCCACCAGAAACACTGCATAGACCATCACAACACCTGAATAAGTTCCTGGTTCCATTCATCACAGCCTTTAAGAAGAGATCTTTCTCCATTGTGTATATTTTTTGGCCTCTCTAGGACTACTAATTGTGAGTAACCTAACAGGATCCAGGTCCTGCAACTGTGAATAGTAGTACAATGTAGGGTATTGGATATCGGAAGCCATGGGCAGGAATGTGTCTCACAGACAACCCAGGCAGAAGTCCTGCATGTGTATTATAACTATTATAACTGCTTAACTGTTGTTTGCGTTATCAAAGTGCACCACTTTTAGTGACCAGTACCATACAACATTCCAGCATCAAGCCAACACCCTGTGGCATCGTAATGTAGCTGTGTTGCAGCACAGAAACATTAATGGTGCTCTCAAGAGCTGCAGAGGAAAGACTGCTGAGTGGGGTGGTGGTGGTGGGAGGCCTTTTGGGAATGGTTACTGAGGGTAGTGCTGCTGATTGCTTGTTTACTGTTTGCCTTGTTTTACCTACTAATTTCCTTCCTCAGATCCCTGCTCCTGTATTACGCTAAGAAACCTGTACACCTATTTTATTGCATATATGTGTATCATTCTGTTATTCACTGTTCATTTATATATTGTGGAGTCGGCTGGTTATTATTATTATTATATATTTCCTGGGGTTATCAGCCTATGTGCTAAGTGTATCACAAGAAGTTTCCCTTGGTGGATGCCTCATGTAATCGTACATCCCCAGAAAAAATACCATTGAATAACAATGAATCCAGGGCTGTCCACCTGAAGGCCAAGCCATGGCAAGCTTAACCACATACCTGGTAGTGGTGGTGGTGGGGGGGTTGGGTGAGTGAATGTGAAAATTGGCAACTTTGGTTCAGCTTTGATTCCCAACCTGCTGACATCAGAACTCATTGGGTCCAGAAGATGCCATATGGCATCAGAACCATCCATTGCTGAACGAGACACAAAATGGCCATGGACTCAATGAGTTAAGCTTCAACACTTTGGCAAAAGACACTTTAGGCCCTTAGTATGAAAATCTGATTGGGTATAACATGGTTATGATGGCATGGACATAGGCTGGTCTAGAAGGCAGCACTGCTTTATGCATGAAGAGAAGTAATAAACCCTTATGTCACTACATAAGGAACAAAATGAAAGGCAGGGAAAGGGTGGGAAACCAGACCTCTGAGAGAGGAATGGACCATTGAGCAAAGCTAGGGAATAGCAGAGGCTGGAATAACTGTGTTGTGTCAGTATTCTGCCTGCAAGTCAAGAGATATGGTCAGCTGGTGGCAGAAGTTAAGGTAGAAGTACAGGATGAGAAAATCAGTGCTAATTATGCCAGAATTATTAAGTATCTAGAGGGTGTCAATCTTAGAAAATCATTGGCCCTGAATGGTATCCACCAAACAGTAATTGTGGAGTTACAAGGGGTGAGAGTAGACACATGTAACCACAGACCTGTAAGCCTTACCTGGTGATGAGTCAATCACATAGGATCTGGTGATTCAACGCATGGCAGAGGATGGTCTTTTTAGTAACACACAAACTAAATTTACAAAAGGTACAGTTGCAGCAATTGACATGGCCAGATATTTCCACATATTTCAAAATATTTCCAAAGAGATTCTCTCTGGTGGCCATACAGTCTAATTGCAGGCAAGCAGAGAATTTCTCTATAGTTATCACATAAATTTCAGGAGATATCTGCCCATGTCAGTTGTTGCAGCTGTAGATCCTGCCCAGTCAATCCAATTGCCTCCTTTAATGAGATATCTGGAGAGGCAGATAGGGGACTTACAGTGGTTGTAGTCTATCTGGATTTCATCAGTGCCTTTCAAACTGTACCACAGATAGAAGTAGTACAACATAAAGTATAGGAGGTGGATGGAAAATTGTGTGACAGTTAGGAAGCATAGAGTAATGATGGGTACTTATCATTCAGAGTAGATTGTTGCATTAGTAGATGTCAGAGCTGGGCCTGTTGCTGTTTAATATATTTAATAATAATCTGGAGGAAGGGACAGTAGCAGACTGCTGCCTGATGTTTACTAATGGCATTAAATTGGCAAGAAGAGTGGACACAGCAGGGTGGGGAATGTACTACGGCAGCAGCTACACACATTAGCAGTGCTTGGCCAAGAAACAGAGACTTACATTTAAAGCGCTAGTGTACTCCCTGGAATTAATTGTACCTTTTAGAATCAGTCAGCTATAACTTGTTATATCTGAAGTTTTTGTTTTCTTTTCTGTTTTGCTAATTAGAAGATTTTCTACCTAACAGTACTGGATGAGTTGTGTGAAACAGCACTCTATCTGGAGTGTTTTTAATGTTTTAATGTGTAACTTGTTTGTGTTTTTGTCAAGGAACGTCATTGAAAATGAGCATTGCTCAATTGAATATATCCTTTATTCTAATAAATAAAAAATTATTTACCTTACTTACACTCTACCTGGAGGCTGACATCATCAGTTCTAATCTTCCCTGTACATCATCCAATTTGTAACCTCACTGACTGTGACATGAATAGTAACCAGGTCGAGCCAATCTCCTGCTACATGATTGGTAACTTGTTTCACATGTTACTAATCAGACAGAAGGGCTTGTGATGTAACAATGAGTGAGGTCACATGCTGATGATGTGGTTAAAGACACTAACCATGTTCTCCAGTTATTTGACAGGTTCAGATTCAGTGGCTCTCATCAGCTCATCTTCACCATGGTTCATCAAATCTCTTTACACAGTGATCCCTCACAATGATGGTCTGACAGCTTTGCAGAATTTCCTGAATAAGCGGGAAGTCCAGCAGCAACCCCCACACACACGCTGACTTGTCTGGCAGAACTTGTTCTTACAGTCAATGCTTTTTCTTTTAATAACAGTTTTTTTTTTCAGCAGATCAGTGGAGTTGCCATGGGTACCAAGACAGGTCTTAGCTTTGCTAAACTGTTTGTGGGTTGGGTGGAGGAAAAGTTTTTTTCTCTCATTCACAGGGACTGTGCCAGAACTCTACAAACACTACATAGATGACTGTGTGGGGGCCACCTCCTGCTTCCAGGAGACCCTCTAAGTCCTCCTCAACAAGTTTTCCATGGCCCATCCTTCCCTTCAATACACTATTGAAGTACCCTCCTCTACACTGCCTTTTCTGGATATCCAACTGTCAGTACAGAACACTGGCCTGAAGACATCAGTTTATTGCAAACCCACTGACTTTCACATTTTCTTCCTCCAGAGCTCCTTCCGTCCTAAACATGTGAAGAATGGCCTGCCTTATTCACAGTTTCTTAGACTGTGCAGGGCATGCAGTGAAGAGCATGATTTTGCTGAGCAGACCCAAATAATGCATACATTTTTTATCAACAGTGGATATCCTAAAAGCACATTGGACAGAGCACTCTCCCATGTCAGTAACATGCCCCGTAACCTTGACCCCCACAGGAAGGATACTGTCACACAAGAACGAGGACAAATTCCACTAGTGCTTCCTTTCCATCAGAGCACACCTTCCCTTCACAGGATCATCACCAGTAACTTTCCTATTTTGCAACCTGAACCCAACATTTGTGCTTCCTTTACAGAACCACCTATTGCCTCCTACCACCGACCACCCAACCTGCAGAATCTCCTGGTTAAAAGCAGCTTACCTACTAATAACAGTTCCTCCCTGTCAGGTACCAAACCTTGCAACAGAATTTGCTGCTACACCTGCAAATTTGTTTCTAGTGTGACTGAAATTTGGGGGCCTACAGGTGTTTTTCATATCACCAACGAGTTCTCATGCACTGCCACTAATGTGGTATATCGTGTTCTTTGCAGGAAGTGTATAGCTATTTACATCAGAGAGACTGGTAGACATCTTGCTGATCATTTCAGGGAAGATTAAAGAGCAGTCAGGAATGGAGACACTGCTAAACCCATTGCATCCCACTTTATCTCCAGGGACCACTGTGTCAATGACCTTTCTGTTCGTGTCCTTCAGCAGGGCTTCCGGAATTCTGACCATAGAAAAAACATGGGCACCAAGCTGATCACCTGCATTGGTCCCAGCAGCCCTCCAGTTTAAAGGAAAGACTTATTTTCTACTAACATTTTTCAGCCACCCCTTTTTTTCCCTAAAGTCTGTTTGTATCTGTACACATTTATTTTCTTTCTCATTTTCACCATAAGTCTCCATCTCTGTCTCTTTCCCCCACACTTGTCACCTTTCAGCCTTCTTACTAGACCCTGTTAATTAGTTCCCACCTGGGGACTTCACTAGCTCTTTCACTCCTATTATGCTTTGTCTTTCCCATCATCACCTTTTTGTTTCACAGATTCTCTCTATAGCTTGACATTTATCACTTCTTCTCCCTCGGCATCCCCTTTTTTCTTTCCACACATATATATCCTTTATTTTAACTCCCCTCTACACTAACTTTTTTCTTCTTTTAGATATTTCCTGAAGAAGTCCTAAGATCAAAATGTAGAAATCTAACTCTGTTTTCTATTTTCAGTGTGCATTTAATATGACCATTTTGTTTTTGTTTAGAAATATATATATATATATATATATATATATATATATATATATATATATATATATATTCATGGTAAAAACTCCATTCAATGCATCAGTTAAGGTTCTTCTGATGACAAAAGTAGAAATTTAGATGTTAAAGTTTACCACACCCCATGTCCACCCAGCCCCCACTAACAGGCATCCAAGGTGTGTGTTGGAGATGTCGGACTAACTCTCACCCATTCCATCTGTAAATAAGCTGAGGTAGTGCAGAACAGGAGAATGGGGTGAGAGTTAGGACCACTGACCCCAATGCACACCCTGATGCCTGTTGGTGGGGACAGGGTAGGTGTGGGGTGCAAGGGGTGGCAACCATAACACTGAATTTCTTTGCTTTTGTTGCTGTGGAACAACCCTAACTGATGCATTAAATGGATTTTTTTGCTATGAATTTCCTTTCTTTTTGAGAATGTACACTATAAATAGCGAATGGAATGTGGTGGTGGGAGCTTGGGTCCCTTTGAGCCCCCGTTCTCCCACCATGTGATTTTTAGTCACTTCGCTGCACGAAAACTGTATGACCTACTAAAATGAAAATCGGTAAATGAAGTCATGTACCATACCACAACATATATATCAAATGTTATCTGAATCTGTTCAACAGTTGTGCAGCGTCATGCTGGGAAAACTGTGCAAGAGTACTGAAAAGAACATTTTTGCTACTTTGCTACACAAGTACCATATATCCATTGGAACCAAAAATTGGTAGAAGAAGACATGTACCATAGCACACCATGTGTCCAGAATTGTATGAACATTCATTAAACAGTTGCACAGCACCACAAGCAAATAACTTTACAGGCACAATTCAACAACTGCAAGTTCCAGCAACCCAAAAATTGTCACAGTCAAAGATCTATTACAAATCTTTCTACATGCCAAATACCAGGCAAATTGGACACATGGTTCAAAAGTTATTGAAGCAGAATAAGCCAAATTTTCATTCATCAGAGTGGCATAATTCTGCACCTGTTTATGTTTTACACACCAAACAACTGGAAGGCACCTCCATACCATTAGGACTACCTACACTATAAATTTCAAGCCAGGAGCACCATGCAGAATGCTATGCACAAAATGTTAACTGCATCATGCAGCATCTCCACAGTGAATTATTTTTCCAACATGTAAACCACATCAGTGACATCTCCAGGCCATCCACTCAACACCCTCCAACTTTCATGTAAAAAGACCAAACCATTACAGAGATATTATATTTTTATGTTTCTGCACCTTTAAGAAGCCTTCCACCCCAAAATGGCAGAAATTGCATCCAAAATTGTACTAAAATGGTGGACCTGGCAGCTGAAAAATCTTTAACCATGAGGGAGGCCAATTTCAAATGGCAATAACTCTGGAACGGAATAACATTTTTTCACCAAACAAAAAACTGGCATGTTCCTTGAACAAAGGTCTTTCTATGTGCTAAGTTTCAGACCAGTAAATCACACAGTGGCTGCACTATGCATCATGCAAGATAGTGAAAAAAATAGCAAAAACTGATTTTTCTGGCATTTCACTTCTCAAAAAATGTATATACCAGTGGAATAGAAATTGGTAAATAAAGAGATGTACTATGCCATTCCACGTATACCAAATCTTATCCAAATCTCTTCAAAGGTTGCAGAGCAGCACAAGTGTAAAACTGAGCATGAGTGGCAAAAAGACAAACACAAACAGTTATGTAAACGCAAGTAGAAATGCAAATGTAAATGATAACGGTAACATAACAGAAACGCTAACGGTAACAGTAACAGTGACACAAATGGAAATGGCAATGGAAACAGAAGTACAAATGCAAACAATAATGGTAATGCTAATGGTAATGGTGAAGCAAAAGGAAATGGTAATGGATACAGAAATGGAAACGCAAGCAGAAACACTAACGGTAACAGTGATGAAAATGCAAACACAAATGTTGACAGTAACGTAAATACAAACACTAATGGTAACACTAACGACGATGTAAATGAAAATGAAAACACAAACACAAATGGTTATGTTAATGCAAGAGCAAACGGAAATGGTAATGGTAATATAAACAGAAATGCTAATGATAATGGTAATGCTGACGCAAACGTAAATGCAAACAGAAATGCAAGTACAAATGCAAACAGTAATGGTAATGCTAGTGGTAATGGTGATGCAAAAGGAAACAGTAATGCAAGTGGAAATGGAAACACAAGCACAAACACTAATGGTAACAGTGACAGAAACGCAAATGCAAATGGTAACAGTAACGTAAACACAAACGCTAATGGTAATGGTAACAAAGATACAAAAGGAAATGCAAACATAAATAGTGATGTTAACGCAAGTGCAAATGGAAATGGTAACAGTAATGTAAACAGAAACTTTAATGGTAACGGTGAAGCAAATGTAAACACAAATGCAAATGGTAACAGAAATGCAAGTACAAATGCAAACAGTAACAGTAACGCTAACGATAACGCAAAAGAAACCGTAATGCAAACAGAAATGGAAATGCAAGCACAAATACAAATGCTAACAATAACAGTAATGGAAATGCAAATGCAAATGGTAATGCAAACACAAATGGTTACAGTCATGCAAATGCAAGCGCAAACGCAAATGTTAACATTAACAGAAAGGCAAATGGTAATGAAAAGTGTGACACAAAAGGAAACAATAATGCAAACAGTTACGCAAATGCTTGCTCAAATGCAGACACGAACAGTTACACACACGCTGATGCAAATGTTAATGGTAACACAAATGGTAATGGAAGCGCAAACAGAAATGTAAACCCAAACACTAGCAGTAACAGCAAAGCAAACACACATGTTCTTTGTCCCAAAAAGGTACATTCAGAAGCATAGTGAATAGAAATAATGTGGCTATAATAATGGCCCTCGTACCAGAAAATGAGCACTTGGCATACTAAGTTCCTTATATCTCAGGAACCATATGACATAGAAAAAAAATTTAAATCTCATATTATTTATGACTTTCCAGGCTAGTTTTGCACTTAGCCCCCTAGCTGGGGACTAAGCATTTTTCTGATGAAAACTCCTTATCTCAAACCATTTTCGAGATACGGGCCCCACAAGGCGCGGCGAATGCCGTAATGTTATCCTATGGGGAAAATCCTCAACTTTGGAGTGACATAACTTTGCAGCCCTCTAATATTGTGTCACTAATCCACAAAAAGGCACAACTGTGGGATCTTGGCTTTATTCCCTCCAAATTTTCTTCGAAAAGACCAAACCATTTTTTTGCAGCAGGGTGTCAAAGATTCCCTATTGTTTAGGCCATAGTGTCTAAAAGTACTATCGCAAATCACGACACTTTCACAAACAAAATCATGAAAGTATTGTATATTCGAAAGTACTTTGTGACACTTCTGTTTGTAAAAATGTAAAAAAACATTTTTCTGGGGTGTTTTATTCCCTCCAAAAAAGACATGGCTATCATCCTCAGGGCACGACAAGGTGAATACAACAAGAATTGTGTCCCTAGAGGGTCCTAATTTTAAACACCAAGCATTTGTCTGACCACCAACTGAAAACAAGATGGCTGATTTGTGACACTACATGGGTCATTTGCAAAAGTAAAAAGTGCATTTGCGACACTTTTGGATATTTTGTTAATTTTTCCCACAGATCATAATGGGGAACAGTTGTTTTTGAATAATGTTTGAACTATTTAATATTTTTTCATGAAATCTTCGAAAGACACATTGGGGACCCTGGCTGCATGTTCCCTGAAGGATTTGGACTGGTCACACAAACCATGTGATCTGTAGGTGTGAGCAAAGAAATGCATTAAAACATGTAATTTATGCATCTTTTGGTGCTCTATAGCTCCACAACCATATATCTGACCATTACAAAACTTGGCAGGTCCAGAGATCTATGGTACCAAACTGTGCATTCCAAATTGTAGGCAAATCTGTTTTACAGTGGCAAAGTTACTAAGCTGCCAAATTTCAGATTTAACCTTAAATGGGTACTAAATCTTAACTATAGTGGCACTACCATGCCACTATATATATATATATATATATATATATATATATATATATAACTGTTTTTTTTTTTTTTAGATATTTCCTGAAGAAGACCCAAGGTCGAACGTAGATTTTAACTCTATTTTCTATTTTCAGCGTGCATTTAATATAACCATTTTGTTTTGATATATATATATATATATATATATATATATATATATATCTGCTTCCAGGTAAAGCATTGTTTTTCTTATCACATCCAATGCTATTTAGTTGAAAACCACATAATGAACACATAGAAGAAGAAAACAGTTCACAATTAAAGTGCAAGAAGGGACTACTTTTAAAAATAACAAAACATTCTGCCCACCCTTTGGTGCTGCTGTTATCTGTTTAACATGGGAAGTGCTATGCATTACACCTAATGGTAAGGAATCTGAATTGTCAATACATCCTGTGTAGTGTAATGGCAGACAGCACAAACAAGAAAAAGGATATAGGGGTAATTGTGGATAGTGAGTTAAGGCCAGGCAGTAGAGCTATGTGGCATGCAGAATTTCACCATTGGACCTGGTTTGAAATGACAATTCTACTTCCAAAATGCTTTTTTGGAATTTCTTTTTCAATTTTGTGGTATTCTGAAAAGCATTTCTGTTTAAACCACACAATAATTTCTCCTGGATCACACAAACCATGAAATATTTTTCCATGGACTGCAGAAAGAGAATCCTTAGTAAACTGAGGATTGTTACTCTGTGAAAACCCTTTCACATGCAAATGTCAGAATTCTGCTACCAATGGAATCCATTGAATTTTCCAAAATTCTGCAGAATTATGTTCTGTGAACTTTCAGCATTCTACAGCACTCTATAAGGCAGCAATGTGCTGCTGCAGTTAAGAAAGCAAACAAAACATTGAGATGACCTTGGTGAGGTAGAGATCAAGGGAAGTGATCTACCACTGTATAATGCCTTGGTTATACCATACCTGGAGTATCAAAGTACTGGAGGGCAAGAATATTTTTATTATGCTGTAATGAATGTGTTTTTTCCATTTACAATGTTTGTAAAGTAGTATTTTTTTGTATATTTCAAATTGAAACACTTACTAGTGCTGTGCAGAATTTTCTTATTCCAGCAGATTAAAATTTTGTGGAATTTTTGAAATTCTGACAAAACTCTTCCAAATTTTACTGGAAACAGAATGGCAGAATTCTGCAGCAGAAGAATTCAGAATGAGTTTTTTCACAACATTTTTGTGGAATTTTATTCCACAGATCTCAATATTTTCTGTGAAAATGGTTGTAGAATGATTTTACATGGAAAAAATGCTATTCTGCAGAATATTATTCTGTGGATTGTAGTAGGTAAAATTCTGCAGAAGAACCAGTGAAATTGCAGCAGAAATTTCACCAGTGGAATGGTTATTCCAAGCTAATTTCACAGGTGGAATTCTGCATTCCACACAGCACTAATACATACCGTTTTGGGTGATCTAACAGTTAAAAAGTCCCATATGCTAACAGTTGACATATGCCCAATTTCAAGGAGCATGTTTGCACTGTAGAACGTAGATGTAAAATGTTTCAAAATTCTTGATTACTTTGGATTAAAAATCCCTTTCCTTTACTGGAAATTTAGTGTGAAAATGTTTCTATCTATATACACAGATGATATCTTCTTTGATAAGCATAATGTGACAATGTTTTAACAGTAAATTTATTTGGTTTTCTATATCTAAAATGAAAAATAACAGTATATAAAGTGAGTAATGCACATATTTTTTCCCAAGTGTTTCATTAGGAAAATTAACAGCATATGAAATGGATATCTTATTCAATAACTGCAATGCAAAAATTTTCCTTAAGTGGAAGTTTATACACATCTTTCGGTGATATGTGCAGTTAATCTTCTTCTTCACTGGGAGTTTAATGAGAAAAAGTGCTAAAACAAAATAAAATGTGAAATTGTCTGTGTCAGTATATGAAGTGGTTTTCTTCTTCTTCTTTCACTGGAAGTTATCCATTAAGTATTTATGTCAATAGAGGCGGTGGATTATCTTTTTACCAAGCTGGAACTGAAAACTGTATTATGTGCTAAGAAAATCGATGTTGCTTTACTGTCCAAAACTTGGTTAGATGATACTAATGGCTGGGGATTTAATATCAAAGGATATAACATGATTAGACAAGATAGAAAAAGATGTAAAGGAGGTGGGATAGCAATTTATATTTCAACCAACATCAAATATATTGACATTACAGATAAAACAAATTAGTACATATAACACTGAAACAATATGGTTACATATCCAAAATGGAAACAAAAAAATATTACATTTTAGGATTATGTTACAGGCCACCTGACACCAGTAAAGTCATCAATCTAAACTTGATAGATGAAATTCAGTGGGCACTAGAAATGAATAACATCATCCTGACTGGTGACTTTAACTTTCCAGACATAGATTGGTTGACTAAGAAGGCAGAAACCAAACAAAGTAAAGCCTTCTTAGATTTTATCACTGAAAATAACCTCATTCAGAATGTAACAACCCCGACTAGGGGAAACAATTTATTATACCTTGTCGTAACCACCGAAGACATACACATTACTGAATGCATAACATCTTCTGTTGGAAATAGTGATCATTGCATAATAACTTTTTATTCAAGACAGTTGAAGAAACAAACAACAGGATGTGCTAAAATATATTTATACAAAACTGCAGATAAAGAAGGTATATTAAATGACCTTGATAAAATTAACTGGGATAATATGTTTGAAGATATGACTATGGGTGAGTCATGGGACTGCTGTAAAACCATACCACTTGACATAATTAATTAAGATGTTAAACAAATAAATATAATTCAAAAGATAGGAAACAAAAATTGCTTAATAGAAAAATCATTAAACTAATCAAAAGGAAAAACAAATGCTACACACAATGCATGACAAATCAGATCAACATTGGAATATATTCAAAGAATCACAATGAAAGTGTAAAAATATGATTAATAAGGCAAAAAAGGTGTGAAATCTATTTGGAAAAAAACAGCTACAAAAACAAACAGTAAACAATTTTATAGTTATATAAATTCTTTAAAAAACAGCAAAAAGAAATTATCATGTATTATTGAAAACAATAAAAATATACCTGATCTGGTATTAATAGCAAATACATGTAATAATTATTTCTGTTTGTTCTTCTTGGAACAATCTAGACAACATAATCAAACTATACATGAAATTGATAAAGAGATTCACCTGTTTAGCAAAAATGATATATTACAACAGATTGATAAACTAAAGGAAAACAGGTTTAGGCAACATCACACCGATGATGCTTAAATTAACTAAAAGTCACATCTGGATCTCCTTAAAACTAATATTTGAAAGATCCTTGAACAATGGTCTGATTCCTGCCGAATGGAAAAAATCAAAAGTAACCCCGATTTTCAAGAAAGGTACTAAAAGGCATGCCTCAACCTACAGAGCTATCAGCCTTATATCAATTAGATGTAAAATTCTGGAATCTTTAATAAAAAACAAAATACAAGATCAGATGAAAACAATTCCACTATTTGACTCTGGTCAGCATGGCTTTAAACAGGGCCACTTGGGCATTTCTAACCTTATATGTTTCTACAAAAGAGTAATTACAATGCTAGACAAAGGTATACCAACGGACGTCATCCTCTTTGATTTCAGTAAAGCATTCGACTTAGTCCCACATGAGTCAATAAAAGAAAAACTACACAAATACAGTATCAACCCACACATTATCTAATGGATAGATAATTGGTTACAGGGGTGAACACAAATTATTACAATATGCGGTCATCTTTCACATGAAGGTCAAGTGACCAGTGGCGTCCCACAAGGATCAGTCTTAGGTCCAATCATCTTTCAAGTATTTATTGCTGATTTAGAGTACAGTATCACAAATGACATTGTAAAATATGCAGATGATACTAAACTGTGCGGACCTTGTGAAAATGATACCCATATAAAATCATTACAACAAGATATAGATAAAATTGTATTATGGACAAACAAATGGGGTATGAAGCTTAACATAGAAAAATGCTGCACAATACACTTGGGTAAAAAGAATAAACATCATTCTTACAACTTAAATGGAATAGCATTACCACAAAAAAGCTCTGAAAAAGACCTAGGTATCATTCTATATAATAAATTCATGTTTAAAGAACAATATACAACAGTAATATCAAAAGCAAACCAAATAATTATTGCTATCAAAAGAAACATTAAAAGTAGAGAAAAAGAAGTGCTTCTACCCTTATAGCTATCTTACATCAGACCTATAATTGACTATGGTAGTCAGCTTTGGTCACCATATACCAAAGTAGAAATTAACAAATTAGAAAAGGTTCAACGTCGATATACCAAAATAATACATACACAAAAACGGGAATCCTACACTAATAGACTAAATAACTTAGTCTGCACAGTTTAGAATTAAGAAGATGAAGGGGAGACATGCTACTTATCTACAATATTCTTAATGACCCTGAATTGATGACAGAATTAAATATCGAATACAAAGAGGATAAAATAGGTGTTAGAGGACACACGTTGCAAATAAAAAAAACAGTCAATTTAAAACTACCCGTAGAAAATATATTTACACTGTACGCATGGTAAATGTACGGAACAGATTTCCTATTAATGTCATAAGTAGTTCAAATAAAGACAATTCAAAAATAACCTGGATAAATATATTTCAGCAGGGGCAAATCTAAACTATCATCTTTTATCCTAAATCAGGAGCTAACCATTGGGCTACAACCTTTTTGTTTGCTCCTATAAACTCTGCAACTCAGTGAAATGTAATGTGAACATGTTTATGACAAAGTATGCAAGCGCTCAACTTCTTCCTTCCCTCCCTTGAAGTATAAGTGAAAGTTTATAACAGTAATGCAGTGGATATATTCTGTCATTAAACTAGGCTCACCAATATGCAGTAGATACTGTCTTCCACTGGAAGTTTAATATGTGTTGTGAAGTCCTCCCTATATGTGCTCGCTCTTGTATTCACCCGGAGGCTCATACTGCCAATACTAGTGGTCTCTAGACTAGATTTTTCTATTTCTATCTATGCCCAAGTTTGCCATATTTATTATTGGTTTTAAGGACAATATTTAAATTATGTGATGTTTTATGTGACAGTTTCAATTATCTATGTAGTAAGCAGACATGTGCTGATCTGTTAATTTTTCCCCCAGGTTGATTCAGCTATGTTGGAGTTATGCAATAAAAAAGCCAGCTTTTTTATGTTATTCATATATCAGGTTTATATATGCAACTGTATTCCATGTTCACTCATTTGTTTTATCATTTCAATACCAGTTTCTCTGCAGATTTTTCGTGATATTTCCGTTTTTTAAGCCCCCTTCTTTCCTCCTACACCCAAACTCCTTCAGGGTCACCAAAGCACCCTATCTGCCATTGTCCCCCCTTACCTGTGATCCAGTGCCTGGACCCATCCTCCATGGAGCTGTGACTATTCCCACAAGGAAGGGATGAGGTGCAGGGACCCTCAAAGTATTGCATGCATCAGGAGGCCTGAGCAGTGGTACAGGCAGGAGGGATCTTGAGTGGTGCCTGGTACTCCATCATCTTTGGATGTAGGGGATATTTCCTTGTTTTCTCCAGTCCTGAGGACTTTGGCACACAGAGGGAATCCAAGGGAGCACATGCGCACAGAGCTGTGCCACTACTCCCAGATCCTGGCTAACGTCCATCCCTCCCCTTGTGTCCCTAACTGCACTGCCACATGAGGTCACACAGGTGGCAGTATAGCAATGGGGATGGCAACCCTTCCTTTCCTGAAGGAGGAGAGCATCCTATGAGATTCTCCATCCTCCTCTTGCTGATTGGCCCCAATAATCCTGAGCTCACAACTGAACTCAGGTTCCTGGCATTACGAGCATAACACTACTGCTGTGCCAATGGTATGGCCCTTCTAGATTCTTACTAAGATCTAGGAGCTTAAGAAAGGCTTTTGGCCCATATATGCTCCTTTGTTATGCATAATATGTTAGATCCTTTTCATAGAGCAAATAATTATCTAATTTACCTTTCAATTGATTCTTATTTTTGTACAAGGCTACTTCCTCGGGAAGATTATTCCAGGGATTAACTACCCTTTGGGTAGAAAAAGGCTCTCCATTTTTCGGTATTAAATTTTGTACTTTTTAGTTGTAATTTATGTCCTCTTGTGCCCATATTATGATTTTTAAAGCTAAGGTTTAGTTCAGAAAACAATGCAGTATCTTTTACTAGATTATAGCACAAGAGCATATCTCTCCTAATCCTTCTAGTGTGAAGGGACATGAGATTCAGTTTATGCAGTCTGTCTTCATAGGACAAATTTCTGCAGTCATATAGCATTTCTGTTGTTTGTCTTTGGACTTTTTCTATTATGTCCTTGTCGTTACCCTTATTGGTCCCCACAGAGAGCTCCAATAATCTAAAAGTGGTCTTATATAAGATCTATATAGGGGCATACTTAAATTTGCCTCCCTGCTTGAAAAATTGCTTTTAACTGACCAAAGAACCCATTTAGCCTTGACTGCTTGTGTCTGGCATTGCTTTTCATAAGTCAGTTTGTTGGATATACTTATCCCTAGATCTTTCTCCTCATTAGTTATTTTTAGTGGGACACTATTCATATAGTAGGTAGCTTCCCTGTTCTGTTTTCCCATGTGCATCACAATGCACTTGTCAGAGTTAAAAGACATACCTATCTCTTCTGCCCACTGAATCATACTATTTAGTGCCGATTGAAGTTTGCATTGATCAATATTATTAGCAACTACACATGCAAGTTTTGTACCATCAGCATATTTGCTGATCCAGACTTCACTATTATGTATCAGTTTAGATATGAAAAGTTGGAATAAAAATGGGCCCAATACAGACCCTTGGGGTACACCACTAGCTACCTGAGCTATATATGACAGATATCCATTGATGCTAACTTGCTGTGTTCTATCTTTTAGCCAGCTGTGTACCCACCCTGTTATCTGCTGATCAATCTTGAATTCTATCAATGTTTTAATAATTTCCTAGTGTTGAACTGTATCAAATGCCTTTGATAAGTCCAAGTAGATACAATCAGCTGGGTATCCCCAATCCAAAGCATACGAGATTTTCTCATAAAAGCTTAACTGATTGGTAACACAAGATTTACTGGGTCTAAACCCATGTTGGGTTGGATCATGAAGGCCTCTATCACTCATATTGTTATACATAACATCTTTATTAATAGATTCAAGAATCTTGCCAATTACTGATGTTAAACTGATTGGCCTGTAATTACTACAATCAGTTTTGGAACCCTTTTTATGAATTAGTGTTACTATTGTGGTAAGCCAGTCTGGTGATAAGATTTGCTCATGTAGGGATTTCTTATACAACATGACCAGGGGGGTGGCAATACCTGATGACATTAATTTTAACATCTTAGCAGAAATATTATTAGATCCTGCTGATGTTGAATTTTTTTAGTGCTTTGATCTTTTCAATAATCAACCTGGTGGTTATTTCAACCTAAACAGCCACTCTTGCTGGTACTGCACCTACAGTATATAGTCTTCATTTTTCGCATATACAGTGCCAAAATAATTATTAAATGTTTCTGCAATTTCAGATTGTGTCTCTATTTGGTTACCATTTTGTGTTATTACAGTAACTCCTGGATCATTCCCTCTTAAGGAATTAACGTAACTATAAAATTGTTTAATGTTATCCTTCTTAGATGTACTGGCTAGCTTGTACTCCATTCTAACTTAATATTTCCTTATTGCCCATTTGCAATCTTTTTGACACCTTTTGTTATTTGTCCCAATTCTCAACAGTATTACTTTTCTTATGTGTATTGTATAACTTTCTTTTTTTCTTCAGGATTTTTTTAATTTTATTATTTAACCAACGTGGCTTTGTGCCTTTGTTATCATATTTCCTCACTTTCTTCAGGTTATTATTACATAAGTTGTTTATCTCAGATTTAATAATCTCCTACATTTCTACTGTAGTTTTGTCTGCTAATTTAACATCCCATTTGATGGAGTCCAAGTCTTTATGTATTTTGTCATTGTCTTTTTGTTATACTTTTTTACTCCTCCTCTGCGGCTGGGGAGTATTACCTATGGTCCCCCCCAGTTCAGCCCGACCTTCAGCCCCTACTCTGCCCCCCAATCCCCAAGCTCTACCCCTTACCTCCACCTACACAGCGATCAGCCATGGTGGGCACGCGACCACCGCCATGGGATCCGGGGGTGGGTTTCAGCAAGGAGGAGCATCCAGGGACCAGAAGCCGATGGTGCTGCCTGTCCAGCCCTCATATAGCCCGCAAGATTTTTTCCACTTTTTCTCCCCATACGTCCGAGGCGTGCAATGATGTCAAGGTATCAGAGCATGCATGCTACCGTATGCACCCCATCCCAGCGTCCACCTCAGTACGTCCCTCTAATTCTGCCCATGGCCTGCCAAGCCCCCAGCCGCTGCTAGGAGCTGCCAGGCCACCAAGACAACATTCCCCCCTCCCTGGAGAAGGAGAGCAGTCTTACAGATGCTTGATCCTTCTCCTCCCCTGCCGACCCCTGACGACCCAGGCTCATTCTCATACCAGGGTCACCGGCGTAGCCTGAGGTGTGGCGTCCAGCGCCTCAACCCTCAGCGCCACCGGGCCAGAAATGTTGTCATTGTTAATTCCTTTAAAAACTAAATATGTTTCTACAACCCTTAGCAGCTTCCTGTCTCCTGTTAAGGCTGAATTGTGTGCTACTGTGGTCACTACTGCTTAGTGGTTCCACAATTTCACACCTGTCAATCTCTAAAGTATTTGAAGTAACAATAATATCTAATATATTATTATGATGTGTTGGCTGATTCACGTGTTGTCTAAGATCTAATACCTGAAGTAGAGTTAGGAACTTTCTCCCAGCTTGACTTTGAGCTGTAAACACTCCCCAATCGATATCTGGATAATTAAGATCACCCAGAAACAGTACAGAGCCTAATTTACAAGCCTTTCCCAGTTCATTATTAATCAATTCAGCTGATTCCAGGCCAGAGTTCGGTGGTCAATAACATAACCCAATAATGGTACTTCGTTGACCATCTGTATCAATTTTAAGCCATAAGTTTTCGGTGTTGGACTCTCCTGATTTTATTTTATTACTTATGTAAGTTGATTTAATTGCATTTGAGATATAGGCAGCTACTCCTCTCCCTTTCCTATTTTTCCTGTCAAGGCTATAGAGATTGTAGCCACTGATCTCTCTTCCCCATATACCCTCCTCATTCCACCAAGTCTCCGTAATAAACACCATATCAGTATTCCTATCTTCTGTGTTAATAATCACCCTAAGTTCATCTAGTTTATTTGTCAGGCATCTTACATTTGCTAAATAACAGTTAATATGTTTGAATGTTTTGTTTCCTTCAGATTTATTTCCTCTGGTGGGTCTATGGAGAGGTGGATGGCACCAGGCTTGATTGCACTACCCTCTCCCCTTTTTCATTAGTTTAAATTTAAGGATCCTTGAATCAATTTAGATAAGGTTTTAGTGCCTTTATTGTTCAGATGTAAACCATCAGCAGCATATAGTTCCTTGTAATCACAAAAATATTCTCATGTATCAATAAAGATTAAATTTTGTTCATGACATTTGTTTTTAACTCCTATGTTCACCCTCTGAATAGTGTTGTTTTTCTCAGAGTGACATGTTAGTAGTGGGAGAATGGCTGAGATAATTGGTACTTGGCCATGGCTCTTGACTAAGTCAGCCAGTTCCAATATATCTTGTACTACATCCTTTTCATGACATTTACCTATATTGTTCACCCCACATGAATAACAACAGTTTGTGTGCTTGGTTGCCTCTCCACGACATTTGGAAGGATTCTTTTAACATCTCCCGTCCTAGCTCCTGGGAGGCAATTTACTTCCTTGTTTGCTTTGTAGTTCCCACAGATAACACTATCCATTCTTCTAGGTAATGAATCTCCTATTACCAATACTTTCCTGGGGCCTGCATCCATCTGTTCCCATAATGGGTTAAATATGTTTGTCAGCGGTAAGTCTGAAATAGTTATGGCCCTACGTCCTTTCTTTCTAGGCATCCTATTTACATATATTCAATCCTGTTCCTCACTTGCAAGATCATCATCTAATTGAAATGTTCCTTCCCCTGGTCTTCTCTCTTTTCTCAGTTCTGTCCTGGCCTTCTCTCTTTCCTTTGTCCCTTGGTACAGTGTTTACTACTTTAGAGCAGTTGGCCCCAATCTGGTCTCTTAATTTACTAACCTCCTGCATTAGATTCCCCAGATCTATGCATTTTTGGCAAATGTAGTTTTCACACTGCATTTCTGTAACATAAACTGAGTACATTAGGCAGCTCTTCTCTGTGGATTTTATTGCTGTGATGGTTAAGGGTGTCGAGTGGGGTTAGAGGTGGAGGTGATGGCTTTAAGTATGATGTTACTTGATTTGTATTATGAAGTATTTTGGGTTGCATATACTATTGTGCAGTCTCCCCAGTTGTCATCATATGAACACAAATAGATTTGGGGGATGCCCTATGGGCTGAAGGTGCAGTTTCACCACTAGTCCATCTGTGTTGGGAGAAAGCCTCTAATATCAATCATATATTTTGACTCAGATTCAGTTTGGCTATTGGTCCCCAGATGAGATTAATTGTAATTTTTTTTGCTGGGGTTCCCATCTCTTTCCACCTGGCCTCGTAGTCTCTGGTAATGGGACAATAGGCTTGATTTTCAAAAGACAAACTATGACAGAAGATGCCTGCACCAAACAGGGATGACACAAGTGGTACTTTGCATCATAAATTGTGGCAATTCTGATTTTTGGGATGCTGTGCTGCAAATCCCCCTGCATCACCCTTGTGGCAAAAGTACGCATTTGCCAGGTCACAAGGGGTCTTTCACCACAGCAAGGCTGCACCTTCCCTTTATTTGCTATTCTACAAGCCCCACCATGGTTGCAATGGGGGGTGCCTTTACCCCAGCCAGGAGGTGGTCTAAGTGACATGCATCACTGCCATGCAGGGTGGCAATTGAGGGGCTGCAAGGAGGGGACCAGGGGGCAGAAGAAGAATGGGGAGCCCTTGGGATGTTGGGGTATGGCAGTAATGCACAAGGGTTCAGGTGGCACCCTAAGGAGGTGCCCTGCTCTACTACATAAAGCCAATCAGACCAAGCATAGGGGTCTGGCAGAAAGGAACCATGACCCAGCCTCAGGAGTATACAGCCCTGGCACCTGCCCCATAGGTGCCACAGATTCCAACACCATCAATGGACAGTAGTAGCTGCCAGTTGCAGGTGCAAGTGGTGGCTGGGAACAGTCCCAAGACACCACAGAAGTCCCCCTGGTACCATGCCCCCCTTGTGGAGGTAAGCTGCTGCTCACCTATGGTTTTGGGGTCAGTGGCACATATGGGGCAGGTGCTAGGGCTGCGTGCACCTGAGGTCAGGTCTTGGTTACTTCCTGCCAACCCCATGTGCCCAGATCAATTGTCTGCCTACTTTTGTGCATGGCACCCCTGCAGAGTGCCACTTCACCACCCTCACATTGCTGGCATGCCCCATCACTTCCTATGCCACTCCTGTGCTTCTTATTCCCCTAGTCCACATCTTGCAGCCGTATGCACCCCACACCTTCATGGGACGTAGAGTGTTGTACTGGATGGTAGGGTGGTGGATCCTTCCATCAAACCTCACAGGTGCCCCACTTCTTTGGTGCAACCCTGTGGATTTGGCAAATCATGGGTCTTAGTCACAGGGACCCTTATTTTTTTAAAATACAATGCAGGGTCCCTGATGCACCCAGAGATTGCCACTGCCCTAGATCACTGCAACTTGCAATGATCTCAGGACTCATTGGAAATTGAGTCCAATACCATTTTTTGTCAATTTCTGTGTATAGTGTGATGTCATCCCTCTCTGTGCCCATGTGGTCTGTCAGTATTAGCGATCCTGTTTGGATTGCAGTGCACTTCAGGCAGGATTTCACACAAAGACTACTACGATTGAAGGGCCTAGTACTCTGAAGCTGCATTTGGGGATGAGGTTGCACTTTCAGATGCTGCAGACTTTCTTAGAAAGTTTCACGTGTTAGTGGAAAGGCAACTGGGGAGATGGTGGGATGTTACATGCAACCTAGAATCTTAGATGTGGTGGGGCAAGTCATTTCATATTCACCTCCCCCCCCAGCACACTTGAAGCCCATAACTGCCTCAGTACATAAATACATGGGGAGATTTATAGTGATGATACTATAATGCATTAGCTCATGTGGAGTGTAACAGCAAGTGTGGGCTTGAGATATGGGTGAGATTATAAAGGAAAGGGAATTAGTGGCTTTCATGTTTTTTTCCATTTATCTGGCACAACTGAATCAACCCTAGAGAAAGGAGCTGATCAGCGGGCATCCACATGCTCCACAGATTTTCATTCATATCACTTCTATCACAGGAGAATGTAAATAGTTAAAAAAAAGATAGAGTAGTAATAAAAATAGGAACAGCAAGTGCAGAAATAGAAGTATCTCATCTGCTGTCCTGTGAGAACTGCTTGATCAGTACTGTTGGCATCTTGCTGATTAGTGGGGCAAGTGCAATGGAGGGGGACTTTGCAAAACACACCAAAAAATACAGATGGCATTACTGAATCACTTGACTGAGACTGGCGAGGTCAAGCAGGGAGCGAGGGGTATCTGAGCAATTCACATCAGTCTGTCACATGTGAGTGCAGAGTGCAGTAAATAACAGTGAATATATGTTAATTGTGATAGTGCTCCTTCACAACACTCCTCCCCCCCATTGTGTGCACTCGCATACACTCAGAACTGGTAGGCAAGTGCGATGCAATCATATATGGATAGATTTTCAGTGTTGTATCGATGACAGATGGTCACAGCCAACATTCTCCCCTTCACACCCACAGTTATGACATGAACTCGTATTTTTTTGTTCCCAAAGTTCAATTTGAAACTACCATGCTATGAATAGTAGACACAGAGAAGATAGAGGATGGAAGAGGTAACAGACTTTGGACTTGCAGCTTGCTGCCTGATGGGGGTCTTGAGACTTAAGACCTTGAAAGGTGCTTAGTTAGTTTACATCTGCATTGAGAGGGGTTAAAAGTTCTGTTGCATTAGCTGGGGCATGGAGTACAGGATAATCAGGTTCTTGGCTGACTGCCACATTCTTTCTCTCATTCTGCCCCATTCTCTCTCTCTCTCTCTCTCTTCCACTCTATCAAACTGCCCAGACTGCTCTTCCTATTCTAAGTTTGGTCCTAATAATAGTACAAGTTCAGATCTCTACTGCGCCTTTCTCTCTGTCTCTTTCTCCCCCCAATGTCTCCACACTACTGTCAGCCGAGTGGTGCAGGGAACTCACAAAGATGTGTAGTTGGATTAGTTGGGGCACACTGTCTCTCTCTGTCTACCCCATTCTCTTTCTCTGCCCACCACATTCTCTCTCACTCACACACTCTCTGTCTCACACTCAAATGGACTGCTCAGACTACTTTGCTCATACTAAGCTTGGTCTTAATAATAATAATAATAAAAGTGCCCAGATACCTACTGCCCCATTCTCTCTCTCTCTCTCTCTCTCTCTCTCTCTCTCCCACTCTATCAGGCTGACCCAACTTCTCTCTCTGTTTTAAGCTTGGTCCTAATATTAATAATACAAGTGCTCTGATACCTCCTGTACTGCCCTGCTCTCTCTCTCTCTCTCTCTCTCTCTCTCTATGGCACCACACTATCTCTCAGTTGTGTGATACGGTGAAGTCAGAGAGGTATTTGTATAGCAGAGCTTCATTAGTATTAGGCTCAGGATTAGTTTTTGCCATCAGGACGTAATATTCTAATGTGCATTAAGCATTGACTGAGAGGAGAGAGACAACATGCAGTAGCTAACGTGAGGCATGTACAGTGCTTTATTGTGTTCTTGAGTCTCTTATTTAGTATTACTTAACTACCAACTTGAGTGAAACATACTGTGTTATGTTAAAAATGTTTATTGAATTTCATATATCCTGTTTAATACCAATGCATATGTATACTGTCCATGTATTAATACATTAGGAAGGGAGAGAGGATGCTGTGAATAACATAGTTACTTGATGTTCTTACAACAAATGTTATTGTATCCAATATGCATTTTGCTTTCAGCTGCTGTCAAATCACTCTTTAATTCATTCCATCATATTATAGGGGCATGGCCGTGCCCCTATAGTTAGGTTTGAGTAGCCTGTTTAATGTTAAACCTCAGATTTTGAACTTTAATAACTTTGCAGCCGATCAATGGATTTGCACAAATGTTGGCATGCACTGTCCTTTGGGGTTGATCTCTTGATGTTGCACATTTTGTTCTAGTTGGGTGTGTAGATTCTGAGATCTGGATAGTACAAAAACCTTAAAATTTACCTTTTTTTTTTGCTGTTTTTCCCTCAACGCCTTGCACCCAGATGGTGTGGAATTCTGATGTGATTTTCTTATTGGAAGAAACAGCTTGGGAAACAGAACTACACTGCATTTGTTTGGTGAAAAAATATTAATCTGTTGCAAAGTTATTCAGTTTTTAATTTCCCATTATTACCAATAGGAATATCACTCTCTAAGATAGGGGAGCAAGTTTGAAAAAGGTTTTGGCCTTATGAAAAAGGATTATTTTTCATGAGAGGCCAATACATTTTTGAAAAGGAAAAAATCCTTTTTCAGGAGCCACCATCTTGTTTTCTTTTTTTTTTCACACAACAAACTGTCATAACACTATCAAAGGATGTCTTTCACAGACATCCAAACATGTATCTTGCTTACTGGGAGCTGATGAACTTCACGTATTTTTTTTTATAGCTCCCATGGCCTCTGAATATTTTTAAAACTATTTAAATTCTTTTTTGTCACTCACTAAAATGCTTTTTCTTGAATTGTTTTTTGTTCAAATGAAAAAGGATCACAAGTGATGAAAATGGATTTTGGACACACAGAAAAAAGCCTTTTTACACTCTTTCCCTGTAATTTCTATTTCTGTAGTATAGTGGTCCCTCCTCATCTCCCTGGTCACTGATCCCATATATAATATTCATTTTCCATAGTGTAGTGGTCCCTCTCCCCTCTCTGGTCACCAATCCCACATGAAAAATAAATTTTCCATAGCGTAGTTAGTGATCCTTTCCCAGTCACTGATCCCATATGTAATAGTTTTCCATAGTGTAGTGGTCCCTCCCTGGTCACTGATCCCATATGTAAGACATTTCAGTAGTGTAGCAGTCTCTCCCCCACCCGACGATCATTGTTGCCCATCCCCCTGGTGTCTAGTGGCACCCCTCACCCACAGGTCACTGTCCCCTCCCCATTTTCATAATCCCTGGTGTCAAGTGGTACCCCCCACCCTCCCAATGTGGCCAAAACCTGAAATAAAGAAAGAGGTCCCTCAGTGTTTTTTTTTTCATTTAACCTTTAAAAAACAATCCCTTGCTTATTAGCCCCCCCTCCCCACCTTCCACTCAGCACCCAGCACCCCACACCCCCAGTACACCCCCACACATCCTCACTCACCTGAACAGGTCCCAGGTTCAAGATCCACCCTCTGATCGAAGACATGTCTTGCTGCTGGAACCGGTAACGGCAATGTGACAAACTAAGGTAAATGAGGCTCAATGTATTTCAATGGGGGTTTCAACTTTTATGCATAGGTTTGCAATTTTTTTGAGATTTTGACCCCAAATGTTCAACATGGACTTTTTGGGACCCCACCTCATGAACAATAGGACTGTAATTATGCAACTCCAGTCCAAATGGTGATTTTGTAGTTGCTTGGCAAATTCACCTTTTAGGTAGGATTTAGACATGTTTTCTGCCTATGTTCATGTGGTGGGATCATGAGAAGGTTATGTTGAAAATTTGTGGTCAAAATATGAAAAAATGGCTTCAAGAGATATGTGGTCCCTGCTGGCACATGCTGAATTTCATGCAAATCACTTCAATGGTTACGAAGTTTAAATTAAAGCTCAAATTTCCAGTTTAACATAGAAGTGAAAAAAGAATTTGACAAAAAAATGGTAATTTACACATCTTTAAGACTCCATAGTTCTACACCAGCAGATCTAACTGGACAAAGCTTGCCACATCAAGAGATCCTTGGTCCCTGATGGTGCATGCCAAATTTCATGCAAATCACATAAAAGGCTGTGAAGTTATTAAAGCACAAATTGCAATCAAAAATCCTGTTCAAGATCAAGAATCCTATTTCGATCCTCACATCTGAATTTTCCCATAGGAAATAATGAGACACTTTAAAATTTAATAACATTTGAAGACTAATATTTTTCACTAAACCTTCAAAAGGTACATCTGTGACCCAAGACCTATACACCCTAAAAGTTTCAGATCAAATGACCAAGCCATTTCTGAGAAACGTGGTGACAACTTGACAAAAAGTGGTCATTTTCACAATGTTTGACACTCCAAAAATCCACACCCATGCAACTGACAGGAACAAAACTTGTCACCTCCAGAGAGCTTTGGTCTTTGTCAGTGCATGCAAAATTTCATATGAATCAGTTAAACAGCAGCAAAGTTATTAAAGTGCAAATGTTTGAGTTTAACATAGAAGTGACCATTGAACCCTAACTATAGGGGCATGACAGCACACCTATAATATATATCTATATACATGTAGAGAGAGAGAGACCAACAGACAGACAGAAAGGGAGAGAAATAATTGACTTACTGCTCCAACTGAAGCTGGTAGCATGACTCCTGCTGTGGCTTTCACAATTCAAGAATGCCTCCTTATTCTCAAACTGAGAATGAGGGTGAATAGTTTATTTCACTAAGCTGGGCACCCAGGGTTTTCTGGTGCCCAGAAACAGTATTTCCAGGCAATTTCCAAAAAACAGCCAACAGAGTTTAGCTAACCAGGTCCTATTTCAAAAAGGGAAAGGGTAATTGTTTAACCAAGAAAGGAACTCTAAATCAATGCTTCTTTTCAGGTGCAACCTAGGAGCACAAGGAAGTTAAGTGACTTGCTCAGGGTCACACAGTATGCAAGTGGGGGCTGTGGGATTCAAACCCAGCTCTTCAGGTTTGCACCTCAGAACCCTAAACCATTGCACCATACTGCCTCCTTAAGTATTTTCTACATTTTTGAGTTAAGAAAACAACATAACAACTGCCACTTTTTTCTCATAAGTAAATCATTAAAATAAACACTTACAATCAATGTTTTTTTTACTATTCAAGCTTGATGGTTGTAAAAAAAAATCCTTATAACTCTGGAACCATACAATATTTATTTGTGTATTTTTGGGGGGGTTACATTATCTGGTTTATTCTGTGTTTGGCTGTGGGGTTTGTGAAGTGAAATATGTTCTTGTTCCACCTTTCAGCAACTTCAGCGGTGATTCTTTCCTGTCTGAGGGAAAGAGAGTAAAATTTGTGTGGCCAGAGAGAGAGAGAGTGAGCACTGCTAGCTGTGGGACTGCTATGAGAAAAGTGAAGAAATATTTTCAAACAAAGGTACTGTTTTTCTTTGCTACAGCTGGGGAATTGTTTTAAGAGTTCTGTGAGCTGAGGCCTGGTGTGCTGGGAATAAGGATTTGTGAAGGGTGTCTGGGAATGAGTATTTTGTAAGGGCTGTGTGACTTTGTAGACAAAACTGACCCAAAGAGGAATTGGGGGGATGCTCTAGTTCAGGCTGGATGGGGGAATGATTGATGGCAAGGTGTGAAATAAATGTATTTGACTGATGTTACGGTGTTAAATAAATGGGGGTTCTGACATTTATTTAACACCAGTAAGAATAAACACATTTATTTAACTGAGTTTGTGCCCACTCCTGTTTATATATATATATATATATATATATATATATATCTATATCTATATATGTATGTATATATAGGGCCGGAAAGCAGGCAGAGGTACTGAAAGAGTACTTCACCTCAGTATTCACTAGGGAGGAGGCTGGGAAACTTCCAAAAAAGTGGCTGAAGGACACAAAAGGTGCAGCAGACCTGACTATTGGGGTATCTGCTGAAGAACAAGTCACTAGGGGAGGTAGGCCAGGGGTGAAATATCAGGCTGGTTCTGCGGAATGGGGGGGGACAGATGCTGATATTGCTATCGATCGGGTGTGGGAAGCCCTCCAGTCCCTAAAAAAGGATAAATCTCCTGGGTCTGATGCTATTCATCCCAGAGTACTGAGTGAGTTGGCAGATGTTTTGGCTGTGCCATTGGCGGATCTCTTTAACTTGTCACTCCAGACAGGGAAGGTGCCAAGGGAGGGATTGGAAGCAGGTGCATGTTGTGCCCATCCATAAAGGGGGATTGAGAGAAGAGTACTGTAGACAGAAATTGTTAAAATAACGCAAACGCAAGTGCAAATGGAAATGCGAAGGGTAACGCACATGGTGCCATAGACAGGAACAGTAAGTGAAACGGTTACGGAACCGCAAGCAGAAGCGGTAAGGGTAACAGTAATGTAAGCATACAGGCTAGTTTTCCCCACAAGCTGCATAGAGAAAGACAGTGAGTACAAAGAATGTATACATAATAATGGGTCTCAGAGCAGAAAATGAGGAGTTGGAATAGTAAATTGCTTATATCTCAGGAACCGTACAACATAGAAAAACATTTTTAAAGTCATATGATTTATGACTTTTCTGGATAGTTTTGTACTTAGCCCCTGGGGCTAAGCATTGTTCTAAAGAAAAGTCCGTATCTCGCACATTTTCCGAGATACGGGCCCTGAAAGGTGCGGCGAATGCTGTAATGTTATCCTATGGGAAAAAAGAGAAGTTCGGAGTGCCGTAACTTTCGCTTCCTGTAATATTTTTTCACCAAACCAGTAAAAGGCACATCTGAGGGATGTTGGCTTTCTTCTCTCCAAATTTCAGCCCAAAAGACCAAACCGTTATTTAGCAGCAGGGCAGCAAAGGATTTCTGTAATGCGGCAGACGCCGTAATGTTATCCTATGGGAAAAAGCCTCAACTTTGGAGTGCCGTAACTTTGCCGCCCTGTAATATTTTTTCACTGAAACACTGAAAGGCACATCTGTAAGATGTTGGCTGTGTTCCCTTCACATTTCAGCCCAAAAGACCAAACCTTTCTTTTGCAGCAGGGTGCCAAAGAATTGCTGTAATTTTCACACAGCCTGGAAAGGTACTGTCGAACTTTGCGAAAGCTTTCACAAATTCATTCGACACTGTCGCAAGTGCGAAAGTACTTTGTGAAAGTACTTTTTCCAGAAATCTGAAAAACATATTTCTGGGGTGTTTTACCCAAAATAAAGACATGCCTAGCATCCTCAGGGTCCAACTAGGTGAATACAAAAATA
The DNA here is from genome assembly GCA_016271365.2 of Neoceratodus forsteri. Taxonomy (NCBI): domain Eukaryota; kingdom Metazoa; phylum Chordata; order Ceratodontiformes; family Ceratodontidae; genus Neoceratodus; species Neoceratodus forsteri. The sequence continues at coordinate 992,810,402 of CM028132.1, forward strand.
ATTAGGTTGCTACAGGGTTCCACATTTAAATGGCAAGCATTTTTCTGATGACCAACTGAAAACAAAATGGCAGATTTGCGACAGTAAAAGGGCCATTTGCAAAAGTAAAAACTGCATTTGCCACACTGTCAAACTTTTTGTTAACTTTTCCCATTGACTTATAATGGGAACTTGTTTTTTGAATAACTTTTGAACCGTTTAATATTTTTTTCACAAAATCTTCAAAAGGCACATCAGGGAACCCAGTCACATGCTCCCTGAAGATTTCGGACCGGTCGCACAAACCGTGCAACCTGTAGAGACGACCAAAGAATTCCAAAAAAGCATAAATGCGCGCACAGATCATGCTTATTAACTCCGCAGCTGTATATCCAAACAGTATGAAAGTTGGCAGATCCCAAGATCTATGGTTCTTGATTGTGTATTCCAAATTTCAGGCAAATCTGTTGAACAGTTGTAAAGTTATTAAGGTGCAAAATTTTAGGTTTAACATGTAAATGGCTCCTCAACCCTAACTATGGTAGCACTACCATTCTACAATAATATACATACATATATATATATATATATATATATGTAGAGATAGGTAAATAGGATAGATTGATAGATGAAAAATCAGCTATGTTGATGCTCATTAGGGTTTCTACCGCACAAAACACAGCCCACAGGAAGGTTGAAAATAAACAATTAGGTTTGCAAATATAATGCCCACAGAGTTTGAAAATGTGCTATTAGAGTTCTCATGACTAACTCCCACCTACTTGACCATGTTCCCTACCCTCATGACCCAAGGACAGTCTACAGGTACAGGGCCTTGCATTAGTGGTATAGTACCTCATACAGCATTAGCATAGTAAAACTGATATATAGCAATCCAAATATGTAAGATATTAAAGTATCCAACATCTGATGTCCTAAAATCTGAAATCTCCCTGTCCATATAATAAAATAGTTGATGCCTGTCACCCATGCTAAATTCAACATTGTCCACTCTTCCACAATACATAACAAGCCCTCCACCTTCCTAGATCAAAGCAAAAAATCCCACCCAACACACCTACTAGCCGCCACCTCCATCCTCCCCTTCCAAATTACAATAAAACAATAGTGCCATATTATACCTCCCCCAGCCTTCCACCGTATCTATCTATCTATCTATCTATCTATCTATCTATCTATCTATCTATCTATCTATCTATTTATCTGTCTATAGCTCTCTCTCTGTATATATATAAACCACCTCCATTCCTGGATCAGAGCAAAAACCACCACCCAACACACCCACCAGACCCCACCTCCCTTTTCCCCCTCTTCCATATAATAAAATAATAGCTGAGGAAAGATTCTGATTGACACAGGCCACGTCTCTGGATTCGGCCACCCCCCCCCGCCAAAATATTACACCCCTCTTCCCTTGCACAATAACATCTAGTTCCACTTTCCATCCCTGGATAAAAGCAAGCCCCCACCCAATGCTCCCACTAACCTACACCTCCTTCCTACCCCTCCTCCTCCTTATAAAATAATAGTAGGAGTGCAGTGGTTAACTGATATGCATTGTCAAAAGCCTTCATCTGTCTCTCCATCTTTCCATTCAGTGCAGCATTCCTTAGGAACATTTTTAAAAGTGCACGAAAATGGGAAACCATCCTAGAGCAAATTGTAAAAGTGTGTGCGTTTTGAGTAGATTTTGTAAAATAACAATCATTTGCAAAATCACAAACACTTTTCAAAACAAACGCAAAGCAAGAAAACCATCCTACTGCAAATCTTTCTTTTAACTGAACAAACTTTTTATTAACCATTTTTCAACAAACAAGGCAGGAGTATATACATCACGAGACAGGCAAATAAATAGTGATACTCATCCTGCAATAAAAGTCCATCATGCAGGGTGGGTGGAGCATATCAGTTTGGCCGTGGCCATCAAGTGTAAATGCTTATTACATTCCACTGCAGAACAAAGCCTAAAAACATAAAAGCACTAGAAATAAAGACAATACAAAAGAAATACCATGGAAAATATACTAGGTGTCACTGCCTGATATAGATTGTAATACAAATATTAAAAACAAGCAATACTAAGGGTGGAATGCAAAAATCAGCATATGAAAGAAAAATAGAAAAAGCTTGCCAAGAAAACCCAGAGAGCATGCTGTATCCATTGTGAAAAAAGCATAGTATAGTGATATCACTATAATTGGAGAAGTGTGTCTAATTTTTCCCATCTGTTTTTGTATTATGAGATGTTGTGCCAAAGACTAGCAATCATCCTTTCCATTCTCAATATATTTAGCATCTCAGCTTGCCATTCAATATATGTGGGAACATGATTATCCATCCAGTGCTGCAGTATTCTCAATTTTGCCACTGCAGCTGTAAGGGCTAGAAGGTATATCTGGGATCCTATTAACTGCTTAATACCCAGTCCCAAAAGACAGAGTGAAACTTTCCTGGAGGCCCAATAAAGGGTCCAGACTAGCTGCAATCTGGGTCCAAAAATTTGGAATGGGGGGCAATTCAACATCACATGTCTTAAGGTGCCAGTTTGAAGTTTGCAACATCCACATAATGGCAAGCCTATTCTGCCAAAAGTGAATAAACAGGAGGGTGAGTAATATGCATTATGTAGGATCTTATATTGAATTAATGTAAGTTTGTCCAGTTTGATGTACTTAAAAGCAACATCCCATGGAGAGGAGGAAGCGATAAAGGGTAGAGAATCAGGAAATTCTTTAGCCCAATACTCACATTTGACAGGAGATTCTTTCCCCATTATGTCTCGAAGAGTTTTGTAAAGAACGGAAACTGTATGGGGTGTGTTGTCAAACTTACTGTCAGTATATCGTACTGTCTGAAAAGGATCAAGGACTCAGGCCCAAGAATTTTTGGATGGCATGTTTCAACTGCCAAAGAGCAAAAGCCACTGATCAAGGTGTTTTAAATTTTAAACAAGCAGCTTAAAAAAATATAAAATGCTTGCCATCGAGGAGATCTGTGATTTTCTGGAAAGTGGCACTCTTCAAAAATGCTCACGATATGGGTTAAGGGCAATTTTCACATTTGGGTTAATTCTAATCGGTTGATGAGTGTCACAGCTTGAGACATACTTAAGTAAACAACAAAGTTGTGTGTTAAAATGGACTGACCATCCAATAGGAGTACTCTGCAAAGTCAGTGGTAATTGTCTCCATGATAACTGTGAAAAAGCTTGGGGTGTAATACTATGTGCAGAACAACAATGAAGCTTGATTTCCTTCCATGGTGAAAGGGCCTGGTGAGCCGGGGTTCCAATGTTGGGAATGCACCATAACAAAAATTTGCAAGCTTGGGACACCAAGTAGTACAAACAGAACTGGGATAACTGGAGACCTCCGTACCACCTGGCCAGAGACAGTTTTGAGAATGCAATTCCCTGTTTTTTGCCCTTCCAAGGAAAGGCCGTAATTATTCTGTGAAGCTCTGTAAACCACCATGCTTGAGTTAATGGAACCTCAACCATACTAAGTGGATAGAGAACTACGGGTAAGATACTTATCCTAACCACCAAGATCCTTCCCCACAAAGAAAGGGGCAAAAGTTGCCACTGAGATAATTCAGCTATAATAGTTCCAATTACTGACCAGAAATTGCACTCTATTAATTTCTTCGTGCCCATGCTACATTAATACCCAAGTATTTGAGACCAACTCAGGACAAACAAGCCTGTAATTCCAACAGATGGTTCTTCCTAAAAGTGACTGAGCTGAGAGGAAAAATAACCATTTTTAAGAGATTCAACTTTTAACCAGACAGATGACCAAATTCATCTAAAATATGTAAGGTGTAGGGTGACAAAACTGATGGGTGAGTAAGATGGAGGAGAATATCACCAGCATATGTAGAGATCTTAAACACAAGGGGACCAATGGAATTCCTGTAACCAATGTACACTGAACAAAGTGTCTAGCGAGGGGTCCTAAATAAAATTAAATAAGGAAGGGGATAAGGGGCATCCTTGTCTTGTGCCCCATGTAGACCAACAGCAGCAGATAACACCCCATTACAGGAAATACAGGCAGTGGGTGTAGAATACAAAAAGCACACCCATCTTATAAAAAAATCAGGAATTCCAAAGACAGAGAGAGCATGAAATAATAAGGGCCACAATACCCAATCAAATGCCTTTTTGGTGTCCAGAGAGACCAACACCACAGGGGTAAGCAGCCTAATCTGGTTCAATTTCAGTTGCTTACCATCTGTATCCCCGGCCCCCAGTCACCCCTGAAAAAGGGACTTCTAGGCCCAGTGGGCTTACTGGGTCAACAAAATTCAACAAACAAACAAACAATTGAAAGATCTTTCACATGTGGCTGGATATCAAGCATCCCCTCATAAATTCTATCTGTTCCCTGTCAATCAAGGGTTACCAAATTTGATCAAGTGTACTGGCCAGGACCATAGATAATATCTTAACATCCACATTCAGAAGTGAAGTTGGGTGATAATTGTCCACTTCTATAGGGTCCTTTCTGGGTTTAGGAATTAATGTAATGAACACCTCTAGGATACCTGCAGGAAAGGCATTGTTTTGATAACAGAAATTTTATAAATCCGTTAGAAAAGGGGTTAATTCTGCCCTAAAAGCCAGATAAAAATTAGATTAGAAACTGTCTGGCCCTGGGGCTTTATCTAAGGATAAAGACAAAATTGCTTTATCCACTTCTGAAGTGGTAATGGGAGCTGTTAGCAGGGGGAGCGGCCCAGGATCCAGTCGGGGTAGATTGGCCTCCTCTAAGTAATGATATATATGGGTCTGTAAATCTGAGGAGCCTACATCTTCATCATAAAGCTTGGAATAGAACTGTTTAAACTCCTTCGCAATGTCCCTAGAAGCAGTCAACACAGTCCCATCTCTACTAGACCATACCCCCTGAATTAAACAGGACATTTCCAGTTGTTTAAGACTCATGGTTAACAACTTACTACCCTTCTCCCCAAACATCTCATGGTTAAATCTGGACCAAAATAAAGCATGCTCTGCTTGTTCACAATTAATTTCTTCATATGCTACCCTCTTTTGATTAAACTGAACCTAATCCTGTTCAGGTGAAGACTCACTAATATTTCTCTCCAGATTTCTGATATTCTGTAGTAATTCTTAAGCCTTTTTCTCTCTACGGTTAACATGAGAAGAAGCCAAGGGAATTAGTCTCTATGTATTACACATTTGTATGTGCTCCAACAAGTTGCCAGTGAAGACACTGAAGGGACATTAGTGGTGAAAATATCAGTAGTTACTTGCTTTAGTCTGGTATAGCACCAGTCATCCTTCAGAATATGGTTATTAATTTTCCATCTTTTGTCTTTTTCACTAGAAAGGGAGAGACCAACTGGGGCATGGTCTGAAATTAAGATGCTAGTTATTTCACAATAATGTACCATCTACAAAAAGATAGGCTCACCAAAGCCTAGTCAAAATGGGATCTGGTATGGTGAACAAGGGAAAAAAAGTGTATCCTTTCTCTGAATGGTGGAGATCTCTCCAGATGTCCACCAAACCTCCTTGACCTAATAAATACCACAATGCTCTCTGAGCTGAAGAGAGACCCTTATGGGAAAAACTGGACCTATCTAGTGTATCAACTATTGAATTCCAATCACCCATAATGATCTTTGGTACCATTTCATAGTTGGAAAGGAGATTTAGGATGTTCATAAAAAAGGCAGGATTATCCAAATTTGGACCATACACAGACCCCAACAAGATTTTGGATATATCAAGTTTCACATGTAGAAAAAGATTTCTACCTTCAGAATCAGGATGCTCTCTGAGAAGTTGGGTGTTTCTATGATGGCAAAATAAATTACCCCAGCCCTGTGAGTACTAGACCCTACTCCAAAAGAGGAGCCAACCCATAACCTATGAAAGAAATGTGCTTAAGAAACACACAAATGAGTTTCTTGAAGAAATGCCACATCTGGTTTAAAGGTTGCCAGATGTTCAAGAACGTAAGTACATTTTGGGGGTGTAATACCCACTTTAATGGTCCACGTTACACAGTTTAAAGAAGTTATGGCCATAATTTGTAGATACTAAAGATGAACAAGCCAACCAAGAAAAGTTTGAAATACCCCCTATAACCATAACTGGAAAATAATATGTAAGTGAGACCAACCTGTCCTGAATATATGCAAGGTAAACCATCACTCCCCCACTCTGCATGACAAGTAGCAACTGTGATGTAAATCTCCTCTGATAACAAAAAACTGAACATCTAACAAAAAATGTAACATGTAGAAACTGTACCATGAACAAGTGAACAAAAACAACAGTAGTAATAATCTAAACCCCTGTATGTTCCCCAACAACCATAGAGGAATGGGTAAGGGATACACCCATATAATGGGGTAACTAGTCCCCATACATGTAGCTGGCCGTGGTGGCTCAGTGAACATTCCGAAGCCTCAGCCCACTACACTCGGTCAGACTAATGAAGTTTGTTAACTTTGATGCAGACAAATAAAAAAAAGGGTATATCTTACCCTTCTAACTCTTCATAAGTCAAGGATCCTCATGTAAACATGCCAGAAACCCACTGCATATCTAAATGTCTGCAGTATGTAAACAAAAGCCATATATTAATCCAAAACCCATAGTAACAATACATAGCCATTATCATAGATTGCTATTCAAAGTAGACCTAAATAGCAAAGGTGAGGACAGTAAGGAACATCATAATATGTCCCTTTATATTTTAAAAAACTGTCAAATATGAAATAAAATAGGTATAGCACCGCATAACCACAGGTACATATACAAGATGAGCAGATTAATTCCAGCAGATCCATGAAAGAACAAAAAAGGATCTTTCGGATATGAAGAAGTCTGCAGTAGAGCACCCTGCACCCAATAAAAAGGGTTGTTTCTGTGACCCTCTGATGTCTAATGGAAGTATCAGTCAGTGCAAGCCTGGCCACCTAGTAGGAGTGTAGACTTATCTCACGAGTGTTTCAGAATCTTCCAGCGTCGGCGTATGAATAATAACTGAGGCATCACAAGTCTCAAGTAAACAAATGAATTAATCCAGCTCCTCGCCATTAAAACAGCATGGCATAATGTCATAAAATGGTCCATAGACAAATTAAAACTGTTAAGACCCCAAACTAGAAAGTAAAATATAACCCTTCCTAGGGCACGTATCTCCAATACCAAAATGACAAAATCCTATTCAGGGGCCACAGCCATAAAGATGGGCATGCCAATGTAAATGTACAGGCTAAAACCTGAATGTGTAAACTGCATCAAGCTGTTCCATTATTAAAGATCACTGCTTAAGACATATGAACAGGAAGTTCAGCCAGGAGATATTGTGCAGCATCAAGTGTTTGCTCTCTGAACGACTGACAAGTTCAGATGGGGGAAGTGCATAGGGAACTCCTTCTGTGCTTGCTTCACTGATCTGAACTCCAAAGTACCGGATACAGTAGTTACAAAAAAGCCAGGCTGGATTTCATACATAGAACTTCACCCCAGTTGAATATAAAGCTTGCTTAATGTGTCAATTTGCTAGTTGATGCTCCTGAACTAATGGTGTCATGTTCCCAATTACAAACAAGCATTTGTCAATGCCAAATGTTGTCTTGCTGACATTGCCATTGGTAGTGCAGGAGTTAGAGATGCATAATAGGAATGGCAGTGAAGTATTGAACTGAAGCCAACACCAACCCCACCCTGCCGAGAATGACAGATATTGGGGCGTGCCTTTGGGTCATCAGCTATAATGCTCATACCATTCTACCTCACCCTACCGTGTAGACACTGACAAGTGTCGTGGTGTGCTTTAAGGTCTTTGGGCATTATACTTATCCCATTCCATAAGGAAATATGCTGAGGTGGGTGCAGTATAGGAGAATGGGGTGAACTTTAGGGGCAAACACTCCAAGGCAGACCTCGATTCCTGTCACTGGCTGCAGGGTGGGGGTGGAATGGCGTGAGCATTATAGCCAATGATCCCAAGTCACACCCCTGATGCCTGTCAGTCTCTACAGGGTGGGGAGTTACAGTTGGAAACCCTAATATTGTAGGCATTTGTTGGTATTTTCAGTTCAAATGTTCCACATATGCTTTTTGTGACCCCACCTCATGAAGAGCGGCATTATCAGTTTGTTAGCTAAAAGGTAGTTTTGCACAGTGGCTATGCCATTTGGCAACACAGGGATGAAAACACATTTTGGGTAGGATGTGAAAAATGACAACTGTATTGTTCATGAGGAGGTGTGAAAATATCGCAACATTGAAAATCTGAAGTGAAAATATGAAACATTGGTGAAGTCATGAGCATGCATAGAAACTGCGCAACACACATCCGTAACCCAATTATGTTCGGGATTTTTTAACCACATTTTCAACATAGGCATTTTTGGACCTCCCCTCATGAACAGTGGCACTGTGATTTTGTTAATTTGTCCCAAAAGTTAATTTCCCACAGCAACCATTGTGTGCCACTGGTACAAAAACACTTTTTGGGCAGGATGTGGAAAATGACAGCTGTACTGTTCATAAGGAGGTGTGAAAATATGCCAGTGTTGAAAATCTGGCATGAAGATATTGCAGATTTGTGAAGTTACAAGTGTGCATGGAAACTGCACAATGCACGCCTGTAACACAGTCATTTTATGGACGTTTGTCACCAAATTTTCAACATAGGCATTTTAGGACCTCTGCTCATGAACAGTGTCACCGTCATTTCCTCAAACTGTCCCAAAAACTGATTTCGCTCAGCGACCGTGCTATTGTGAGCAGAACATGAGAAAACACATTTCAGCCAGGATATGTAAAAGTGACAGCTGTACTGTTCATAAGGAGGTGTGGAAAAATGCAAATTTTGAAAATCTGGAGGAAAATATTACATATTCATGAAATTCTGACGTGTGTGTAAAAAGTAACTTTGGATTTTCCACTAAATTTCAACATAGGCTTTTAATGCTCCATGAACAGTGGCACTGTTTCTTTTTATCGGTCCCGAAAGGTGATTCCACACAGTGACTGAGAAATCACCTTTCAGGATGGAATAACACGATGACAGTGACTGAATTCATGAGGAGGGGTCCTAATAACCCCATGTTGAAATCTGGTTCCAAGATTCAAAAAAATGGGCAAGTTATGTACCAAAGTTGAAAAAACCCTATTTATGACATTATACAGCTTACCAGCATTTCTTCAGTTCACGGTTGGCTTTGAAGAGTGCAGACGTGTTCCCGGTCCACTGAAGATTATCACGTCGGACTCTGGATGTAGGTATGGGGTGAGGGGTGTGTGGGGAGCACAGAGGGTGGGAACAGGGAGGGGGCAGAGAGACCATGAGGGACTGTTTTCTTCTTTCACATGTTTTTTGTTTTTTTTAAAAAACATTGTGGGATGGTTTTTGTATTTCAGGGGCATTTGGAACACTGGGGTGAGCTCCCAGCATGCCACCTGATGGTTTTGTGGGGAGGGGATGCTGTAGCTGACAGGGGATTGGGCACCCCTATCGACACATACCTAAGGGGGGGAAGAGAGCCGAGGGGGATTGGGCACCCGCCTCGGCACACAACAAAAGCAGGGGGCAACATTATGCCAATGGGGAGTGGGCTCCCCCATCCTCAAAATAATTGGGGAAGAGGGACTCACGCCGATGGGGATTGGGCCCCCCGTCAGCAAAGAAAGACTGTTGGAGGTGCATGATGCCAAGGGGGATTGGGTATCCCCTCACCATACATTTTAAATGGGAGGGGGGCATTATGCAGATGGGAAGTGGGCTTCCCCCATCAGCAAGTGAAGTGGATCAGGGCAGTCTGCAGGCGCTGAACAGGCATGTCAGGAGGGTGTGTTATTGTGCTGCTGCATGATTGCAGTGGACCTTTTGCTAGATCTGGTGGCCACCTGACATATGCCTGGAGTCAGCACCTGCAGCTGCCTTATTGGGGAATGAGGGATGCACCTTCTGATGCATGCCCTGCATTCGCCCACAGTGACAGCACCTTCAAGTCTGCTACTAATGCAATATGTTGGCTGGTGCACATGTGAAAGCCAACATAAAAATAGCTTGTCTTGCCAAGATAATGACCGGTTCACTTTTGCCTTTTGTAGAACGTGCACCTTATTCTGAAAAATGCAACAATTGCAAAATTATGGCTCTGGGCTTACCCTGGGGTGGAGGCTGAGGTCATAGAAAGTGGTGTGCTCAGTCTATATAATAATCAGTGCCCATAACTGGAGGCTCAGTAATTTATTTCAGAAGACTGAGAGCAAGGGAAAGCATATCAGACCCTTCCAACTATCTGTGGATGCCGACAATCACCAGATTGTTGCACCAGCTTCTGGCGTCTAAATCATCAACTTTGATTTCAAGCTTGGTAACCTGTTTCTGTAACTCTTGTATAACTTTTTCCTCATTTGGTCTGTTTGTCTTCCACTGCACTAATCCAAGCCTTTGCGTTACCCATCCTCTGGTGTAAGGAGTCTAATGTGGACTTCAGCAGGTGCAGGCCATCCATGACTTTTGCCAAGGAGATTTTTATTCCTACCATGTCTGCTAAAAGAATATCCAGTTTGTCAGGTTCACTTTATCAGGGTCAGAAGAGTCTGGAGTTGAACATTTCCTCTGTGATTTAGGCTGTGACTGCACTACCGATGCATTATTGGACTGCTCATTAAGTTGTGCTTCTGAGGTGACTTCCATAGTCGAGAGCTGAATTTCAGGATCCCCCATTCTTCTAAAGAACAGGTAAAAACAAAATTAAACTGGGCAATTGGCTGTTAAAATACAAAATTAAATTATAATCTGAGCCGAGCGAGTGGAGTTGAGCTAAGCGCGTCCGTTCAAGCTGAGATCGTCACATGACTCTCCCTGTAAATCCTAAAAATACCCATATTTTGAGTAAATTTTGATAATAAATTCATAATATATTACTTTGCAAACATTTTTATTTGTAATTATTTACAAATGATTACTAATTAGTTTATTTAAACAGCAAACTATACTGAGTACCTCACAGTGTCCCTCCATCATAAGCACTTTACTATAACCCTCTACTTTTAAGTTTTTAAAAAGTTACACTAGCTTAAAGTTTTTGTTTGAGTAGAAATTTAACATGGAAAAAAGTCTCTGTCCAGTTTTAGCTGTTTTTCTCTGCAATTTTTTTAACACACATGCTTGATCATTTAATCACAATTAACTTTAAACAGTTTTTTTTAAAAGGGCTTATTCCTATATAAATTCTACAAAACCTACAAGTTTTATATCTCAACTCTAAGCCTTTCTTTACAGTAGCTATTTGAGCACAGAAATTTAGCTTGCAGATTGGGCAAAAATACATAAATTGGTCCCATAATATTTCCAAAAGTACAAAACTGATCCTCCTGACATTTTGAGGGTTGAGATAACCTAGGACTGATAAAGCCCATACCAAATTTCAGTGTCATGATCTAAAATGGCCAAAATATGACACGGGACAAGGGAATTTCTTTTTTTTTTTGCTTATTCCCCCACCCCAGAAATAATTTTAATAGTCTCTTCTCCTTCCCGCTCAGCCAGTTGTCCCTTGTTGTCCTGATTTTTTTTGTTATAGTTCCTCCCCCTCCGAGCCCAACCAACCTTCCCTGAACCTTCCCTGACTGAACTGTCATAAAATACATATTATAGGTGTACTGGGGTACCCTCCCCTGATACTGCTTGACCACTATCTTCCCCTCCAGATCACCTGCCCCTCAATATACTGCTGGCAACACTGGGGTGCCCACCCCAGTGCAGCCAGTCAGTAACTATCAACACTAGGGTGCACAGTTCCCACTGTTTGGTCATGACACTGTTAAAGAAGGAAACAATCTGTTTGTTTTTTTTATTATTAAACCTGCAAAAAAGAAAAAGGTCTCTTGCTGATCTAAGGAAGACTATGTTGAATATTTGGCGGGAAAATATATTAAAATGACCAAGCTATGAGTGAATATTGAAATATTTCAGTGTTCTCTCATAGCTTTGCTAATTTTCAATATTTGTCCACCAAGCTTTTCACAATGCCTTTTTGGGACTCAATCTCATAAAGGAAGCAGGTGAAATTTTTGAAACTGGTCTAAAAGGTGATTTTGCAGTCGCTCAAAGAAATATGTTCCAACAGGATTTGAAAATTTACATCTACCTGGTTCATGACATGAGGTCATAAGAACACATATGTAAATGGTGTGGGAATGCTGGTGTCACTACATAAGGGGGGACTAGCAGGCACACAGATAGAGGGTTTAAGTATCATGGCGCTGGGGGTGGGCACCCTACTGCCACTCAAAATTTGAGGGGTGGAAATTGTAGGCTTCCACTGGGGGTTGGGCACAAATGTATGAACATAGCAGTGTGACTAAGCACCCATTATCATAAACAGTTTCAGGACGGAGGCTACCAGCCTACAGTATTAGGCACCCATTGCCATTCTTTATGCAAAGATGTGAGTTGGGAGGGATGTAGGTTCTAGTTGGTGGGATTTGTCACTCAGCCATTTTTACAAGAAATGGGTCAGAAGGGGGGTACTGGTTGATTGAACTGGGCACCCACCGGACATTTTAATTAAAATGTGGGTAAGGAGGGAGTGTGGTTCTGAGCATAACTAGGCTATTCTGTAGGCAGGTTGTTCATTACTGATTTCTTTATCACTACTTACGTGAGCTAGAATCACTGATGATCAGTGACTCATGTAAGCAGTGACAAAGAAATCATTGATGAACAAACCATTATTGCAAATATCCAACTATTCTTACTTAGAATGTAATTTTTTTTAAACTGAGCATACACGAAAAATTACAGGTGAAGCTTGCCTTATATTTTAAACTTATATTTTAAAAGCTGTCAATTTAAAGACTTGGCAGACATCAAAGCAGGTAACCTTGGGTCAGACACTACCAAACCTGTAAATTTAAGACAAAAAAAAAAAACATTTTTAGTTACAGATGAAGAAAAAAACTCCTAATTTGAGTGAATTTTAGCGATTTTACACCACTGCAACTTTGTTACCCTGATCTAACTGACTCAAAATGTTCAGGATCAAAAAAATCTGACCTTGAATTCATGCCTACCAATTTTGGGGCAAATCAGTTGAATGGGAGCAGAGTTATTAAGGGGCAAAATTGAGGTTGAATATTAAAGTGCTTACTCGGCCCTAATATACAGGCATGGTATCGCAAGTAACATAGAAACATAGAATTTGATGGCAGATAAGGACCGCTTGGCCCACCCAGTCTGCCTATTTCCCTACCTAATGGATAAGCTGCAGATCCTAGTTAACCAGCAGCCTACTTCTTTCTACCCCAACCCCCTAGAATTGCCTTATGACTGTCCCATGCATGCTTGAATTCAACCACTGTTTTTGACTCCACAACCTCCTCCGGAAGGCCGTTCCATGCAGCCACAACCCTCTCTGTAAAAAAATACTTCCTTACATTATCTCTGAGCCACCCCACCTCTATCTTCAAATTGTGCCCCCTTGTTCTTGCACACCTCTTTTTTTGAAAGATGCTACCCTCTTAGACTTTGTTGATTCCCTTAAGGTACTTGAAAGTTTCTATCATGTCCCTCCTCTTCCTCCTTTCCTCAAGGCTATACATATTAAGCTCATTTAGTCTCTCTTCATATGTCTTCTGGTGCAGACTCTGCACCATTTTAGTTGCCCTCCTCTGGACAGCTTCCATCTTGTCTATGTCTTTGTAGAGATTGGGTCTCCAGAACTGCACACAGTACTCCAGATGGGGTCTCACCAGCTGTCTGTACAGAGGGATAACAACTTCCTGTTTTCTACAGGTGATGTCTCTCCCTATGCATCCCAGTATCCCCCCAGCCCTCCTTACTGCCCTCTCACATTACTTACCCACCTTTAAGTCACCTGATATGACTACCCCCAGGTCCCTTTCCATGTTTGTTGTTGTTAATATCTCACCCCCATTGTGTACTCTTCCCCTGGGTTTTTGTTTCCCAGGTGCATTACTTTGCACTTCTTAGCATTGAATCTAAGCTGCCATACATTTGACCATTCCTCTAACCTTGCCAAGTCCCTTCTCATCCTTTCCACCCCTTCTTGTGCATCAACTCTATTGCAGATATTTGTGTCATCTGCGAAGAGGCATACTTTTCCTTCCAGTTCCTCTGCAATGTCGTTTATAAAGACATTGAAGAGGACCGGTCCTAATACTGAACCCTGCGGTACCCCAATAGTAACCCCCCTTTCTTCAGAGTGGACTCCATTTACTATTACCCTCTGTGTCCCTTTCTCCATCCAATTCTTTACCCAGGCTATCATCTTGAGACCCACTCCCAGGCTGGCTAACTTGTATATTAATCTTTTGTGTGGGACTGAGTCAAATGTCTTGCTAAAGTCTAGGTAGGCCATGTCCACAGCCCCTCCCTGATCTTCTACTTTGGTCACCCAGTCAAAGAAATCTATTAGATTCATCTAGCATGACCTTCCCGCTGTGAATCCATGCTGCCTTGGGTCCTGTGCCCCTCTGGCCTCTAGGTACTCGACAGTTCTTTCCTTCAGAAGTGATTCCATCATTTTCCCTATCACTGAGGTTAAACTAACAGGTCTGTAGTTTCCTGTTTCTGCCCTGCTCCCACTTTTGTGAAGGGGAATCACATCTGCCATCCTCCAGTCCTCAGGTACCACCCCATCCTCCCATGATTTGTTAAAGAGGGTAGTCAGTGGTGTCACTAGTTCTACCCTTAGTTCTTTTAGAATTATGGGATGAATCCCATCAGGCCCCATTGCTTTGTCCATCTTCAGTTTTAAGAGTTCTTTCAGAACCCTTTCTTCTGTAAATGGGCTGGTATCAACTTCTGTATCCAGAGTGTTTCTATTGTTTTTTTAGGTACCTCCCCCTCTTCATTTGTAAATACTGAGCAAAAATATCTGTTTAGTATCTCTGCCTTTTTACAGTCACCCTCTGCCCATCCCTTCCCCTTTATTAAGCCTCACTATCCCTCCCTTAATCTTCCTTCGCTCCCTGATGTATGTAAAAAAGGTTTTATCCCCCTTCTTACTGAGTTGGCTATCTTTTTCTTGGTTCAGGCCTTTGCTGTTCTGACTTCTTATAGTTAGGGATGAGCAGGCTGTTTAATGTTAACATACTACTAGGTTCATGTTAACTGCAGAGATTCTACAGGAAATGAACAGTTTGTGTAGTTGCAGCCTGTCAATGCTAAGTTCAGCTCCAAAGTTTAATGTTAAAAGAAAACTTTTGCAACTCAATAACTTTGGTGACATTAAATGAAACTGTGTGACATTTTGTATGTAATGATCTGAGTTGCAGGTTCTTAAGATGTGAAAAGTTTCATGACGGATGATTATCCAGATTTTGAGTTCCAGAACTTTAAAAGCCTTGGAAGTACCTTTTTTTTTCTTTTTGCTCACCTATAGAGTAAAGATGGTTTTAAATTTTGTTCTGAAACCTTCAGGGTAGAAAGGACTTGGCGCAAGGGTGTGCCTTATGTAGGTTTTGTGTAAACATATTGATCAGTTATTGAGTTGAAAGGTTTTGGAGTTTGGCTTCTGAGCATACTCAGTAGGGGTTTTGATGTTTTTGAAGTAACCGTCTGATATGAAAGAAGTATTTTACTTTCAAGAGATGTTTCACTTCCATGGGAAAATGTGTTTTACTTTTGCAAGAAAAAAAATTACTGTTTTGAGTGCTGTAATCTTGTTCTTATTTTGGTGAAAAAGAAATTTAAGAAACACATAAAAATGATGCATTTTAGGAAAACAAAACACCTGAACCTTGGTAAGTGGAGTCCATTTAGCTAGATTCTGGGGGTTGTTTGACAAATGTGGCTTCTTGACATGCTCTGTGGGATTTTTGAGATAGCCCAGTGTTACAAAAGCATAATTTTACTTTCGCAAGACATTTTAATTTTGTGAGAAAATATGTTTTACTTTCACAAGAAGAAATGTTACTGTCTCAAAATGCTACGGGTCTGATTTTATTGTCACATACTGGCAATTTTCTGCACATTAAATGTGAATAGTGACTTTGATGTTTGCAAATAATATATCATTTTTTTCTGCTATATACCAATTTTATATTTGAGCAAAGAATTATTTGGTCACTAAAGCAATGTGAACAAAGAATTTAATGTTCACACATAAAAAGTTGCTTTTAATGCTGGAAAGTGACTTTTATGTGTGAACAATGATTTATTTGGTCACCACTAAGTGTAACCAGAGCTCATAGCAATAAAATTGGTACTTTCTACCAAAAACAATGTTTACTCATAACTCAGTCATTTTTTTAATATTGTATCACCAGATTTTCAACAAACGTATAATTCAAGGCGTGTAGACAAACACAGTGGATGACAACTGTCATTTACACCTCAAAATGTGTTTTAATATTGTAACACCATAAAAAAATGTTAACGCTTGAATTACAAGTCTAGTACTCCTGTGGATATCGAAGAAGCTTACTATGGAAGTTTTTAACAATTTTAAGAATTTGGGACATAACTGTTGAAAAATGGGTCGCATGTGGTGGAATGATTGTGCTGGCACGCACATGATGTTGCACTACAGGATTTGTGTAGGGTGTGAAGACCCCTACACAAATTCTAAAGATGCGCGTAACACCCTGGTAGGGGATTTGTGTGGGGACCGAAGTGCATTATGCAAATTGTGCATCCATAGTACGGCCCACATATGCATTAATACAATGCACATAAGGATTTTTTTGGTATCTGTATAGGTTCCAAAATCTATGTCATGAGCAAGCAGGGCCATGCTTCTGCACCCACAAGTGGGTTTTACTTCAGGTAAGGTACATTCATGTCTGCATCTGCAGAAGTGCAGGACACACAAGGGACAGTGTGACTGTAGCTGGAAGTGCTATTGTTTATTTCAGTTTTTTAACTCTCTATCTAAATAAACAAATTCTTTGCAAATGTATTAATGTACCAGTTATGGTTCAACTTAATACCACAAAAGTAGGAAAATGTGGTATTAGGATTCCTAACCCCAATTCCCTACACTGTAAGCAGCAAAAAGGCAAGGGTTGGCACCCATACATATACGTTAGCCTAATGCCTTGTAAAACAAGTATCAGTTGGATTTTGAATTTGGGAAAATCACATACAGAATTCATGACCCACTTAATTCATCCTTGATTTCCATCACAGACATGGCTGCCACAGTTATACAATGAAATTCTTCAACATGGCTCTAAGCAGTAAATTTACTGTGCCTTAAACAAAACAAGCATTTGTCAATGCCAAATGTTTGCTTGCTGGCATTGGCATTGGTAGTGTAGAAGTTACAGAGCTGCATAATAGAAATGGCAGTGAAGTATTGAACTGAAGTCAACGCCACCACCACCCTGCAGAGAGTGACAGGTATTGGGGTGTGCCTTTGGGCCATCAGGCATAACGGCCATGCTATTTCACCACACCCTACCCTGCAGACACTGACAAGTGTCACGGTGTACCTTGGGGTCTTTGGCCCTTATGCGCATCCCATTCCATCAGGAAATACGGTGAGATGGGTGCGGCATTGGAGAATGGGGTGAACTTTGGGGCCGAAGAGTCCAAGGCATACCTCGATGCCTCTCACTGGCTGCAGGATGTGGAATGGTATGAGCATTACAGGCAAGAGTCCCAAGTCACACCCCTGATGCCTGTCATTCTCTACAGGGTGGGCGTTATGGTTGGAAACCCTAACACCTCAGGCATTCATTGGTATTTTCACTCAAATTTTCAACATGATTTTTTGTGACCCCCACCTCATGAACAGTGGCAATATCAGTTTATTGGCGAAAGTTGCTAATGCACAGCGACTCTGACATTTAGCACACAAATTACCCAAAACACATTCTGAACAGGATGTGAAAAATGACAACTGTTCTGTTCATGGGAAGTGTAAAAATGGCAATGTTGCAAATCTGCAGTCAAAATATTAAAAAACTGGTGAAGTCAGGAGCGTGCATAGAAACTGTGCAACGCACACCCATAATGAATTAGGTTGGGGATTTTTTACAGCAGATTGTCAACACAGGCATTTTGGGACCTCCGATCGTGAACAGTGTCACTGTGATTTTCTTTATCTGTCCTGAACAATGATTTCCCACAGCAGCCATGCATCTCTGCACTGAAAGTGTGAAAACACATTTCGGCCATGTTGTGAAAAATGACAGCTATACTGTTCATAAGGAAGTGTGGAAAAATGCCACTGGTAAAAACCTGGACTGAAAATATTACAAAGTCATGAACTTAGGAAGGTGCGTGGAAACTGCACAATACTCACTCCGTAACACAGTCATTTTATGGACTTTTGTCACTAAATTTTCAACATAGCCATTTTAAGACCTCTGCTTATGAACAGTGTAACTGTGATTTCCTTAATCTGTCCCAAACATTGCTTTTGCACACCAACTGCACCATTGTGCGCTACATGTGCAGAAACACATTTGAGGCGACATGTGAAAAATGGCAGCTGTACTGTTCAATAGGAAGTGTAATAAAATGGCAATGTGGAAAATCTGGAGTGAAAATATAGAAAATTCGGAAACTTACGAGCGTGCATAGGAACTGCTCAATGCACGCTCATAAAACAGTCATTTTCAGGAATTTTTTTCACCAAATTTTCAACATAGTCATTTTAAGACCTCTGCTCATGAACGGTGTCACTGTGATTTTCTTAATGTGTCCTATACATTGATTTCCCACACCGACTGCACCATTGTGCGCTACATGGGCGGAAACACATTTTGGGCAAGATGTGAAAAATGACAGCTGTACTGCTCATAAGGAGGTGTGGTAAAATGGCAATGTTGAAAATCTGGAGTGAAAATATTGAAAATTCATGAACTTACAAGCGTGTGCAGGAACTGCGCAATGCACGCGCGTAAAACAGTCATTTTAAGGAATTTTTCCACCAAATTTTCAACATAGGCTTTTTGAGAGCCCACCTTATGAACAGTGGCAGTGCCGTTTTGTTACTCAGTCCTGAAAGGTGATTTCATGCAGTGACTGCAAAATCACCCTTCGGGCCCGATGAACACCATGACAGTGAGATCATTCATGAGAAGGGGTCCCAAAAACCCCATGTTGAAAATTTGCTGCAAAAATTCCAAAAAATGGCTGAGATATGCAGCAAAGTTGAAAAACCCCTATTCATTACATTATACAGCTTACCAGCATTTCCTCAGTTGGCGGTCAGCTTTGAAGAGTGCAGGCGTGTTCCCAGTCCACTGAAGATCGTCATGCGAGTCCGGAGGTAAGTATGGGTGAGGTGGGGGGTGGGGAGGCAAGTGCGCAGTGGGTAGGTGTGGGTTGTGGGAGGGCAGGAGAAGCGCCGAGGGACAGTTTTTATTTGCAGGTTTCTTTCTTTACATGACAACACGGGGCGTTTGACATGCTGGGGTGGGCTCCCAGCGTGGCACAAGGACAGCTGGTGGGGGCGTGGAGCCGATGGGGGATTGGGCACCCCTGTCAGCAATAGCATCTGTTGCCATGCTGGGGTGAGCTCCCAGCGTGGCATCCTGTACTGGGGCGACAGTGGAGCCGGCGGGGGATTAGGCACCCCGTCGGCTATACAATAATGCGGCCATGCTGGATGGGCACCCAGCATGGCATATATAACTCTGCTGGAGGGCACGCAGCTCAGCGACGGGGGATTGGGCACCCCGCCGGCTACACAATAATGTGCGTTGGGGTCGAGCATACAGCGTGCACTGCGCGTGTGTGTGTGTGTGTATGTGTGTGTGTGTGTGTGTGTAGGGGGAGAGTGCATGAGCAGGCAATATCTGATCACTGCTAACTGAAGCATAGCTCCTCCTTTCAACTGTACTCCACTGCATTTTGGAGCTGTCATAGACAGCTCCAGCAGGCATTGGAGAACTGCGGCCGCACCTGCAAACACACTGACTGAATTGGAAGAGGGCTGCCACACCTCCGAAAACTTGAATGATGGCACTACGCTTCTTGCACATGCATGCAAGCAAACATAAAAATAGAAATAATTAAAAATGATTTCCTATTACGATCACCTCTTTATGTGCTTAAAAAAAATTAAAAAAAGGAAGTACTATTCACAGTTTTAACTTCTGGCACTTCTTTGGCAATGATAATAAACCACTTCTTAACCTTAACTGTATACAGGGCACTCTCTGCTGCTCATCATACTACAGACAAAATTGACACCCTGGCTCCATAAATGATCTTTTGTTGTATGTGAGGAAGTAAATATTTGCCTGAGAAATTCTGCAGAAGTTTGAATTCCTGTGTTTCATAATAAACAAGCATTATGTCTACTAAATATGTGGAAAAACAGATGAATGACATTTGGGGAGGGATTATATTTTACTAGTTACTTTTAACAAAAGAAAATACCTGTTTAAAAAATGGCAATTCTTATTTATTTATTTTTTATTTTACCTATTCTGTGTTGCAATGAGACACTCCAGGATGTCTGTTAAGGTAGCCAACTGTCCTATAAGGGTAAGGTCCTCTACCTGTGGCATCAGGCCTCACTATGCCTTTGGGATCACTCATTTGAAAAACAAAACTAGAGAGAAGCCATTTTTCTGACATATACAAAGCTAAAACTAAAATTATGTTTTTATGTGAATAATAACTTAGGCACAACACTTGGGTGTTGCCATCACTTACTATGTATTATTGATTCAACAAGTGGTTTTAGAGTATTGTGGTATGCATCTTCCTTTTCAGAATAAGCAAGAGCTATTGAAATTTAACAAAAGTTAGGCAACTGTCCTTATAAGGGCAAGGTCCTCTACATGTGGCATCAGGCCTCACTATGCCTTTGGGATCACTCATTTGAAAAAAAAACTAGAGAGAAGCCATGAATATTGCACTGATGATATTCGTAAGTTGATACTTTTCCGATCAAAACACTGTGCTATTCTGATTAAATATGAACTACATTCTACTTTTTGAGTTGTGAGAGCAAGTGTGGGACCTAATATACATGCTAATTTTTTCTGACATTTACAAAGCTAAAACAAAAATTATGGGCCATATTCACAAAAGGCAACTCAGGACGCAAGGCAACTCGTGTCAGGAAAAATGGTGCAAGTAGCACTTGTGTCCTGAGTTGCATCCTGGTGGGAATCACAAAGACAGCCTGTGACATGCTGCAGGCTGCCTGCGCCCAACTGCACCAATGTGCCATAAACCCTGTTAGGACATGGTGTAAGGGGGTTTCTGGCAGCATTTGCACCCTATTCAGGTAGAGTGGCTGCTATGTACACAAATCGGGATTCAGTGAACATCTGTCAAAGACCATTTATGCCAACATAAAGCTGGTCTAAGTGATCTTTGTCCTTCACTCGAGGGTGCCACTGTGCCCCAGCTCCACATCCTCTGTGGGTTACAGCCCTCCCATAGGCTTCAGGTCCCAGGCATGGCATGCTTTGTGCCAGGATGGGTGTGTGGAACACCCCTAATGCCCAGAACCACACACACACACACACACATGTTGAGAGCCCTCCCATGCCCTGGGGCAAGCTCCCCTCTTCACTCCCAAAACTCCCTGGTAGTCTAGTGGCTCCCCACCCCCAACCTGGCAGTGTGAGCCCCCTCATACACCCCCAATATCCTGCCAGTGACTGGCACAGCCCTCTGCTCACCACCATGGCCAGCCGCTGACTCACCCACTGGGGGTGTGCGTGTGTGTTGGGGGGCTGGCACCACTGGGAGGGGGATGGGGGACCACTGGGCCACAAAGGCAGTTGAGGGTGTTGTTATATGTGGGATATCCATGTCAAGGGAGCTTGGTGCTGGGGCCCACACCTTACAGGGATTGGAAGTGGGCATGGGGGTACCATGTCTCCTCTCAGCTGGCACATCTGCCACCTACCCTATCCTGTGACCTGCGGCATACCTGGGAGCTGTGCTTTACCTTGTGCAGCTACCACAAGTCACAGGACGCTGACCCCTGGACCCGCTCTGATATCGAATCAGGTGCAAGGTCCAGGTCGCAGGGATGGTAGGCATAAACTGCCATTGTCGCAGCTTGCGGCGGACCTTTGTGAATCCCACCCTATGTTCTTATGTGTATAATAACTTGGGTGTTGCTATCACGTACTATGTATTATTGATTCAACAAGTGGTTTTGGAGTATTGTGGTATGCATATTCCTTTTCAGAATAAGCAAGAGCTATTGAAATTTAACAAAAATGAGTATTTTGACAGTTTATGGCTATGTGGGATATTTTTTTTTAAATAAAATAGGTGTGACTAAGTGCAGTCAGATGCCTGAGTGCTTGCCTATTAACTGAAGTAGATACACAAGTGGGCACACAAAAAGAAGGTAAGATCTCATAATTATGCACAACACTTTATAATGATTTGATGGTATTTTTATTTCTGGATACCATTTTCAGTATTATGACATTAAAGGAAAAATGCATGACAGGGTGTGCGTCGTGCTGTGATAATGCCATGCCTGGAGTATTTGGGCACGAAGCTGCAGGCCGAGTGTGTCCAACATTCCAGGCATGATGTTATCCCAGCACGGCACACACCCTGGAGTGCATTATTCCTATTATACAATGGCTTAATTGTAAAAAAAGAGATAGGAAATATATTAAAATATATACATTTTTATTGTTTTTGCAGTGAGTAGGATTACATTATGACAAAATAGTGCAAACTTCTACTTTAGTCAATAGGTGGAGCTGTGCTGTTTAGGTGTGGCTTTGTGCTCCCGACAGCAATCTTTGTTAGTGTTGGCTCTGTTTACAAACCATCCTCCTGTATTAGTGTTATTGCCTTGGGTTTATGCTTTGGTTTGGGAGACGTTGCACCCGGGCGTTGTACAGGATTTTTTTAAATTCCTTTTTTTCATGGTGCTGAACGCTGTGGTCTCCATTGCCCCCGCGTCAGCTGAGTTACTGCCAGCCACATGCTTCTTTGAGGATACCTGCATGGGAGGTAGGGACATGTTTTAGAAAGTGGGTTTGAGAAAGAGAGGAGGAAAGAATATTTATGAGTGCGTGAATGAGAGCCGTGGTGACTTTGTGAAACCGTGATTGCTCACTCGCACGCTAACTGGGCCACATGCTCGCTTTCTGTATGGGGCTACAATTTGTTTTTTCTTATAGAAAAAATATGAGTATTTGTTTTATATTTGTGATGGCTATGGGTTTTCTTTCTGGGGTTATGGTCTGTGGTGGGGGTGGGTTTCCAGCTGTGTGAGGGCAACGTCGACTGGCAAAGCAGGTACTGTACCAGGAAAGCTGCTCGTAGGCAGCAGAGAGATGTTTGTTTTACACTGAGATGTGGCCATCCCTATGTTGGCACTAGAGCCATGGTGTTATGCCAGGATAACACCATGGGTCCAGTCCCACACTGACCAATGACAGCTTGAGGTTCTTTCTTGCCATTGTATAATAGTGTATATATATATGCATATTTTTTGTATTTGGGTACATCTGCCATCCTGAGGAAGGGGTTATTTCACACCACAAAACGTAGGTGGGTTCAGGTTATTTGAACTACCGGTATATTATAATAAATCTACTTGGCACTACTAAGTGGGTGAGTGGTCTCTTATTCTTATATTTCTAAGCTGTCAGTAATCTCAGTCTATCCCACACCCTGTCATGTCATATTGCTTGCTTCATGACCTCCAGGTCACACCACAACAATGTTGCCTGGTCCTGCCCTGTACCATCCTTGCATTCTTCAGCCACTAGGCTGCCTGTTTAATAATTCAACATTCATGAACATGGGGTCATTTTGCCAATGTGTTACCTGAGTGTGCTCTATATCATCATTACATTCTTCAGCCACCAGGCTGTCTACTTCACAAGTCAACATTCATGACCACCTGGTCTCTTTACTACCATGTTACTTGGGACTCTATTTTGTCATCATAGCATTCTTAAACCCCATCTGGAGTACTGTGTGCGGTTTTGGAGACCTCATCTATGCAAGGACATAGACAGGATGGAAGCAGTCCAGAGGAGGGCAACTAAAATGGTGCAGGGTCTGCATCAGAAACCATATGAAGAGAGACTGAGAGAGCTTAATATGTATACCCTTGATGAAAGGAGGGACGGGGGGACATGATAGAAATGTTCAAGTACCTCAAGGGAATCAACAAAGTCCAGGATGGTAGCATCTTTCAGAAAAAGAGATGTGTAAGAACAAGGGGACACAATTTAAAGATAGAGGGGGGACGGCTCAGGGGTAATGTGAGGAATTTTTTTTTCACTGAAAGAGTGGTGGAAACGTGGAGCTACCTTCCTGGGGAGGTTGTTGGGGCTAAAACAGTGGGGGAATTCAAACATGCATGGGACAGACACAAGACAACTGTAGTGGGGGGTGGCAGGAAGTAGGCTGTTGGTTAACTAGAATCTGCAGCTTATCCAGTAGGTAGGGAAATGGGCAGACTAGGTAGGCCAAGTGGTCCTTATCTGACGTCAAAGTCTATGTTTCTATGTTCTATGTTAAACCACCAAATCACCTGTTTAATGAGTCACAAAAAATTAATAAATTAGTCAATATTTGGCAAGCGCATCGTCACCATTCAATATTCAATATACAGCATACAATAAGCTACTAATCAACCCTGTAATTGCTACTGTATTTTCCAAAATCTTCTCTCCTTTGCCATTTTGCCTCATGAGGGATTTCATGAGTTCATGGCCTTGTGTACTGTCTGAATTTGTTGGTGCATAATTTCATGTTTGCCATGACTGTCATGTACCTGGCAATAACTTTATTATAGGAATCATCAGTTTAACTATTTTTCCCATCATCATTCTACACCATGAACTGACTTCGCATCTGGCCTGTTCTGTATTTTATTAACATTAGCATTGCATGCAGTGTTCATTTTAAGTTGAGAGATGAACACAAAGATATGCAATGAATTACTGTAAAATAACATGCTTGATGACAGTTGATTTGTGTAGGGGGATCATTATTGCATTTTTTGTCACACTTAGCACAGGGTGGGAAGAAGTGGTTTCCATGCTCTTATACACCCCCTCCACAACAGTCATAAAAACACACAACTCTTGCTTCCATTACAGACATTCATACAACACATCTCCCTATGTTCCTTTAGTTATAGGGCAAAGTCTCTCAGACATTTTCAAGGGTAGATCTCATGTTTTGGGAGCCTTTGGTCACACTAGTCAGCTGTGTGCACCTTTGCAATTATAGTATTTTTGTTTGCAAGGTAGAGAGGGTGAATACCTAAACAAATATTGCTTAAGCGTTGAAATATACTCATCATTGTACAGTGACCTTGAGAATTTGTAGATGTGTATCTTTTAAGTAATAGCTATTATGTATCCTGTTGTGCAGCACTGTAAACTATGTACAGTGCTTTTGCACTGTGCTTTTTATAAGAGGCCACTAGAAAAAGATATTGCATCTACCGGGATACTCATAACATCATTTTCATGTAATGTGTGAATTAATGCATACTTGCATAAATAGATGCTATGGGTGATATTTATCACCCCAGGATAATTAATATTGTTCCTTAAGAAACTAACTCATAATAGGGATGTCTGAGTATTCAGAGCTGGAGGAGACAGTATTGGAAAGGGATGGAGAGGAAGATGAATTCTCTTTGTCAGGATGGAAAGGTAGGGCATGAGAACTGAGCTGCAAACCCAATCTGCATTTGTGCAAGTTGGAGCTGAAAAAACAAGTTAATGCAGCATATTAGCGAAAAAATGCTGCCCTTTCAACAAATCCAAATCCATGTTTCTCTGAGTCTTAATCCAGCACGTTTAGGTTTATCAATTCAGCTAACTGATGTTTGGATGTGAATGGGTTGAACAAATATTTTATGTACTTACCTTCAGGATCTGCATCAGAAAGTGACACTTTCTGTTGCTTATAACTCTGATTTCAGTGTCCAGTGTTAAGAAAAATATTGATTTTAATTATGAGTGCAAAAAATAACTATACTTCGACCATGCAATTGTTAGTAGAGAGCTTACTGTTTGAAAGAAACACGTCTATAGATTATGATGTCTCTTGCAAGCTAATAAACACATATAATATCTGTCTAAACAACAAAACCCATTGCTATTTCCTATGAAAATAAAGTTTGCATAATGTTACTAATAACCACAGGAGCAGCACAAAGAGGATATTAGTAGCAGTTGATCCTTGTTTAGGCTTGTTCTTCCTCAAAAGATGCATTTTCAACTTCAGTTATGATTTCTAACAGTTAGCAGTTGTAAAGGCAATGTGCTAGATTCACAAAACTTTCTGGATGTGCAAAACCTTCCCTAATTCCCCAGAACTGCCGTAGCTATGAAACAAAGGGGAATTTGCTAGTCACAAAACCCTCCACAGCTGTGGAAAGCAACACTAAGGACTATGGAAAAAAGGGCAGCTGCGGAAGTCCCTGAGGAAAAAAAGGTGTGAGATAAGTAAGGTACAGCCTCTGAAATGCTATTCACAACCAGTTTTTTTCCACAGTTGCGGAAAAAATTTTACACACACTGGAATTAGGTGTAACTCTCCCTCAGCAAACTGCAGTAGTGCCCCAGCAATTGGAATCAATTAAGGTGGAGGTGAGGCACAGGTAATAGCATCCCAGATAGTATAAAAGTGGCTGCTGTAATATAGATACATAGATACATAGACAGTGTCGGCAGATAAGGGCCTATGGCCCACCCAGTCTGCCCATTTGAGTTTGTAAATTCAGTTTATGTTTTCCTAGAAGTCTGTTGTCCCTTACCCCTGACCTCCAGAATTCCTTTATGTCTATCTCATGCATTCCTAAATCCCGTGTTTGTTTCAGCCCCCACCACTTCCTCTGGTAGGGTGTTCCACTTGTCCACCACCAGTTCTGTAAAGAAATTCTTCCTCATGTTTCCTCTGAATCGTCCTCCCTCCAACTTCATCCCATGCCCTCTAGTCCTGGGACATCTTTTTCACTTAAAAATAGTGTATTCCTGCACCCTGTTCCTCCCTGTAAGGTACTTGTATGTCTCTATCATATCCCCTCTCTCCCTCCTCTCCTCCAGGGAGTACATGTTTAGTTCCTTCAACCTGTCCTCATAGGACTTGTGATGCAATCCATGCACCATCTTTGTTGCCCTCCTCTGAACCTTCTCTGCCCTGTCTATGTCTTTACGTAGGTAAGGTCTTCAGAACTGTACACTGTACTCCAGGTGGGGCCTCACTAGTGTCTTGTATAGTAGAATTATGACCTCCCTTTTCCTGCTGGTGATGCCCCTGCCTATGCATCCCGGCATCCTATTTGCTTTACCTGCTGCCTTGTCACTCTGTTTCCCTACCTTGAGGTCATCAGAGATGATAACCCCAAGATCCCTTTCCTGCTTGGTGCATGCTATATCCTCACCCCCCAACTGATATATTGTGCCAAGGTTTTTGTGCTCCATATGCATTATCTTGCACTTCTTTGCATTGAATTTCAACTGCCAAACCCCTGACCATTCTTCAATTTTCTGCAGGTCCCTTCTCATTCTGTCTACACCCTCTGGTGCATCTACTCTGTTACAGAGCTTTGTGTCATCAGCGAACAGTGAAATTCTGCCTTCTAGGTCCTGCGCAATGCCACTGATGAAGATGTTGAATAGGACCGGTCCCAGCACTGATCCTTGTCGCACCCCACTGGTCACTCTTCCCTCTGTGGAGTGACAGCCATTTACCACCACCCGCTGTGTCCTGCCACCCAGCCAGTTACCTACCCACCGCACTACTGTCCTGCCCACACCCATATTCCCCAGTTTGTGTAATAGTCTTCTATGTGGCACAGTGTCAAAGGCCTTGCTGAAGTCCAGATAGGCCATGTCCACTGCTCTCCCCTGATCCACCTCCCTAGTCACCCAGTTAAAAAATTTAATGAGGTTGGTCTGACATGACCTCCCCCTGGTGAAACCATTCTGCCTTGATGTTTCACCAATCTCTCCTTCAGTATTGCTTCCATGATCTTCCCCACTACTGAGGTGAAGCTGACTGGTCTGTAGTTCCCTGCTTCCTCTTTGTTCCCACTTTTGTATAAGGGGACTACATCTGCTGTCCTCCAGTCTTTGGGACCTCCCCTGTTTCCAGTGATTGGCTAAACAGGATAGCCAGAGGTTCAGCCACCACCTCTCTTAGTTCTTTAAGGACCCTGGGGTGCACCCCATCTGGCCCCATTGCTTTATCAACTCTTATTACTTCCAGTTCCTTCAGGACCCTTTCTCATGTAAAGGGACTTGTGTCCATTTCTGCACCATTCTCACCCCTTGTACTCCCTTCAGACCCATTACCCTCCTCTTCCTCAGTAAAGACTGAACACCAAACACAGCGCAGCCCATGACAGAGCCCCACAGGCAGTAGAGCCTGTCCAGCCTGCAGTGAGTGCTACCTCTGCAGGCAACAGGAACACCCAAGGGAGGGAGGGAGGACCAGCAGTGACAGTTGGCCACTGTGGTGCCATGGTATTGCTGGTACCTGTGGTGCTGCAATGGTCCCAGTTGAAGGACTGGTTGCTGGTCTCTTTGTGGGTGCTTTCAGCTTCATTCTGTGGCAGCCCTGTTAAAGTCTGCTGTTTCAGCAAATTAAGTTCACTGTTGTGTACCTCCTAAGCTATTTCTGCAGCTGTGGATCCGCAGTTGCAGATTTTCAGCACGTGCACAATTTCCACAGCTACTTTCTTCCCACAGCTGCAGATATTTTACAAAATTCCATACCTACTCAAAATTTCTTTATGAATATCATGCAACTGCGTTTAAGCAGTGCTGCAGGTCTTTTTCCTGCAGCTGCAGGATTTTTGGCTTTCTTTGTGAATCCTGCCCAATATGTTTTGAAGCTCTTTAAGATCTATGAAAACTTTAAACAGCCTGAACTTACAGACACAGCATTACATTTTTTAAAACATCTGTTAGAAAGCTGCCGGCCCAAACATCATCACTTCTCTTCTGCAGCTGCAAAATTTCATTCTGTTTTTTGATAGAGAACTGTTGGATTTTTTTGAATAAGTCATCTGCACCACATTCACATTCTGGAATTGCTAGATGCTTTATATGAAAAGCAAGTCTGACTACATACATGGCCTCTATATTAGTGATACAACTTTCAAATGCAAGTATTTTTTAAATACGTTTTCACACCCTAACCAATGTTAGAAGGTTTTCTGATTCACGTAAAAGAAGGTTCTACTTCACAATGTTTTTTCCCCACCCAAGATAAATGGTAGATGTGAGGAGTCAAAAATCCACCCATGCTCTGCAATGTTCAAATGTATTTGACAATGGTTTGATGGTGCAAACTACAATTTGAATTAAAAATCTACGCTCTGCCGACCTATACTTAATATTATAAGAATGAGGCAAATGCCCATTGTGTCTGTCCCCTACTGTTTAATGGGAATGCCCTTTTAACGAATATGTGTTTATTAAGATGATTTTTAAAAATTACTAATGATGTGGAATCTGTCATTGCCTCTGGAAATCTGTTACACATCTTTACCACTCTCTGGGTGTAGAAAAATCACCTATTGTCCTTCCTAACTTATAAGGATATCAGTTGATATTTATGCTAGCTGAATCCAATTTCACTAACTGTGAATTTTAAACCTAATGCTTTCATTAAACATAGAAACATAGAAACATAGAAGCTGATGGCAGATAAGGACCACAAGGCCCATCCAGTCTGCCCATTTCTTTTTCTACCTTATAAACGTGCCATTGGCCTTTGCTCTGTCAATGGCCTATCTATTCATACTCATCTGTATTGATACCATATGCCTATCCTATGCCTGTTTGAAGCCCTGCACTGTACTCATATCCACCACTTCCTCAGGTAGGCCATTCCATGCATCCACCACCCTTTCTGTGAAAAAGAACTTCCTCACATTACCCCTTAATCGGCCTCCCTCTAATCTCATGCTGTGTCCTCTTGTCCTGCTATTTTTCTTATGTTGAAACATGTTAGACTCTTTCACCTTGTTAATGCCCTTAAGGTGTTTGAATGTTTCAATCATATCACCTCTCTCCCTCCTTTGCTCCAGGGTATACATGTTGAGCTCCGTTAATCTGTCATCATATGTTCTCTGATGCAGTCCCTGCACCATTTTGGTTGCCCTTCTCTGGACTGCCTCAATTTGGTTAATGTCCTTGTGAAGGTGTGGCTTCCAGTACTGCACACAGTACTCTACATGGGGCATAACCAGTGTCTTGTAAAGAGGGATTATTACCTCCCTCTTCTGACTTGTGATACCCCTACTAATACCCCCTAACATCCCCCTAGCCTTACCTACTGCCTTAATGGTCTGCTTGGATGATGTCAGGTCATCCGTGATGATGATGCCCAAGTTCTTTCTTCCCTTGTGACTGCCAGCAACTCCCCTCTGAGCCTATAGGTAGCTTCAGGGTTTCTCTTCCCTATGTGCATGATCTTGCACTTCTTTGCATTAAACCCCAGTTGCCACTCTTCTGACCATTTTGCTAGTTTATCCAGATCTCTTCTCATTCTGCCCCCCCCCCCATCTGGATCATCTACTCTGTTGCAAATCTCAGTGTCATCTGCAAACAGACAAACCTTACCCTCCAGTCCATCTACAATGTCACTGATGAAGATATTGAAGAGGACTGGCCCCAGGACTGATCCCTGAGGTACCCCACTTGTGACTTGCATCTCTTCTGACTGTATACCATTTACCACCATTCTCTGTTTTCTGCCCGTCAACCAGTTTGCAACCCTGTTGACCAACATCTGACCCAGCTCGAGCCTACCCCACTTATTAATCAATCTTCTATGTGGAACAGTGCTGAAAGCTTTGCTGAAGTCAAGGTTGGTGACATCAGCTGCTCCCCCTTGGTCCACCACTCTGGTTATCCAGTCAAAGAAATCTATGAGATTAGTTTGACAGGACTTTCCTTTTGTAAACCCATGCTGTCTTGGATCCCGTGCTCCTATGGATTCTAGGTGTTGCACTATCCTTTCCGTAAGGAGTGCCTCCATAATATTGCCCTCTACTGAGGTAAGATTGACTGATCTGTAGTTCCCTGCCTCCTCCCTGCTATCACTTTGGTGGAGTGGGATCACATGAGCCCTTCTCCAGTCTTCTGGGACCTCTCCTGTGCTCAGAGACTCACCAAACAGTTCTGATAATGGCTCTGCTAGTTCCACCCTTAGCTCCTTCAGTACCCTGGCATGTATGCCATCAGGTCCCATTGCCTTATCCACCCTGAGCTTATTGAGCTCTTGTAGGAACCTTTCTTTTGTGAAGAAACTAGTGTTCACCTCCTTCCCCCCTGTGTCCATGGTGCTGAGCTGTGGGCCCTGCCCTACCTTCTCTTCAGTAAATACTGAGCAGAAGTATCTATTTAGGATAGATGCTTTTACATGGTCCTCCTCCTTACACACACACACACACACACACACACACCCTTATCTCTTTGATCTTAGCAATACCCCCTCTGGACTTTCTCCTTTCACTAATGTAGCTATAGAAAGTCTTGTCACCTCCTTTTACTGTCTGTGCTAGTACTTCCTCAGTTTGGACCTTTTCCTGCTTTACTGCCTTCCCTGCTTCCCTTAGGGAAGTTTGGTATGCCTCCCTATCTTCATCCCGCTGTGTTCCCTTATATTTTCTGAATGCCTTCCTTTTGGCTCTGACCTTTTTTGCTACTGTTTTTTGAAGAATCAAAGTGGTTTCCTTCTTCTTTTGCACTTCCTTTTCTCTCTAACACAATGGGATGTTGCTTCAAGTATTGCATCCTTAATGCTTGCCCACTTTGCCTGTATCTCCTCACCTGTATTTCTTTTTGCCAGGGCTAGCTTTACTCTGTTGGCCATTGTTATCAATGTCAGCACCTCTGAAGTCCTATATTTTTGTCTTGGAATGGGATGATTTAGTTGTAGTGGCCAAATTGAACCATACCATGTGATGGTCACTGGCCCCCAGGTGACCTTCTACCTGGAGGTCTGTGATCCTTTCCCTGTTAGTCAGTACTAGATCTAGGATAGCCCTGTCTCTTGTGGGTTGTTGTACCAGTTGTTTGAGGCCATCCCCCTGCAGGAAATCCACCATGTGTCTAGTTCTGGTAGATGTTCCTGCTGGTATTGCCCAGTGTTTATCTGGCATGTTGAAGTCTCCCATTTTCAGAACCTCCCCTTTAGCTGTTATGTTCTGTATATCTTCTAACAGTAATGTGTGTATGTCCTCCCCCTGGTCTGGGGCCTGTAGACAACCCCAGTTCTTATAGCTGTCCCATTTCCTGTTTCCAGGGTGACCCACAGTTCTTCTGGCTCCTTATGTGTATTCTGAATTTCTGTAGGTTTGACATTTTCATTGACATACAGGGCCACTCCATACCCCCTTTTTGCACCTCGATCTCTTCTGAATAGTATATAGCCAGGTACTGAAGTCTCCCAAGTGTGGTTACTGGTAAACCACATCTCGCTAATTGCTACTATGTCCAGTTTAACCTTTGTCATTTTTGCCTGCAGGTCTGGGATCTTGTTTCCCAGACTATGACCATTTGTGTACATGATTTTCCATTGGTCAGATTTCAGTGTGTTAGCTGTTGGGTGAGGTCTGGAGTTTCCTCTGTGCGTTGCATGGGGAGCTGGACCTTTTTCCTTACCTGGTGATGCAAATGAACTGCAAACAAGCTGAACTCCTGTTTGACCACTAGCTGAGGGGGTAGGGGTGTTCTTTCCATTCAACGTATGGGGTGCTGCACCACTCTTCCCATTTGCTAGTTTAAATATTCTGCAAAGCCATCAAACTTATGCCCCAATGCACTAACTCTCTCCTTAGTCAGATGCAGTCCATCAAATTTAAAGAACTTTTGCTGCCAAAACTATTACCAGTTCCCTATTAATTTGTGTCCTTTTTCCTGGCACCAGCCCTTGAGCCACATGTTTAGCTCCCCATCTTCCCTTCTCTGACCTTCCATACATCTGCCCTCCTCTTCCAGACTGGCAGGATCTCAGAGAAGGAGATGCCTGATGAAATGGATGGTAGTTTGTCACCCAGCCTGGTCGGGTGTTCCTTGGTCTCCACAACTGACTGACTGGCAAGATCACTAGTGCCTATGTCTACCAGGATTTCAATGTTTTCTCCTGCTTCCTGAACAATTTTAGCAATGTGGTCAGTGTTTCTCCATGCTGATGTACCTGGGAGACATCTGACCAGTACCCCTAGCTGGAGATAGGTATTAACTCCTCGAATCATGGAGTTTCCTATGATCAGGAGTTTTTTGGATTTCCTTTTTGCTTTTTTTGTTTTGGTTCCTGTTTTGGGTGAGTTTTGTTGTGCTATCTCCTGTGCTGCAGTGTCCTGCTCTGCAGTGTCCTCTGCCCCTTTGTTTTATTTTGGAGATACAGGCAGATACCTGTTTGTAGTTTTTATATGGTTTGTGGAGGTAATATGTTGGAAAGCAGCGAGTGATGGGGCACCCGATTTGCCCCTCTTAACCACCTGCCAACCTCATGGACCAACTACCCTCTACAGTCGAGGTGCTTCTGTTGGGGTTGGCGGGTGGTTCTTATAATATATTTCCTCTTGCACAGTGGATAGATTTCCACTTGTGGCACTGGTGACCTGGGTTCAGGAATGGACCCGGGTCATCGGAGGACCACCCAGGGGGAGAAGGATAGAGCATCCCATGGACAGCTCTCCTTCTCCAGGGGAGGGTAGGGAAGTGCCCAGCACAATTAGGACCCCTGGCAGAGGCCAGAAGTCACTCACAGTACCAGCACTCATCAAGAGGGTGGTGGGGCAGATGCTGGCGTCATTGCACTTCCCCATCTCCAAGAAAACCAAGAAAAAGAAGTAGACGGGTGGGTCCATTGCCTGAATGAAGCCCTCCCTAGTGCTTCGATTAGCTGCCATCACCACATCCCCGACTAGATGCTTGTTCTGCAGTGCAGATGAGGGGACTGATGCTGTGGCCCTGCCCTCTGGGGGTAAGCCAGGAGTGACTGGGGACAAGTGGCAGTAGATGGCAGTGGAAGTCCCAGGGGCTGTGACCCGAGCTAATGGCTGACAAATGGACCCAGTAGGATAAAGAAGGAAAACAAAAAAATATATGTATTTCCTCTTGAATACGAAATTTGAGGTGCCCAGTCTCTGCCCACACTGCCTGGAGCTGAGCCCTAAGATCTCCAATGGCCCAGCATATAGGACAGTGTACTAAATTCTGTAAAACTGCCCTTCTGAAAAGTGTTCCACAGTACCTGCAGTTAATGATATCCATTCCAAATAAGTTGCTGGGTTTATAACCTGGTCAGAGTAATTAGAAGGAAGAAAATGAAAGCAAATGTTTGATTTTGTGTTTTGTTTGTTTGTTTTTGTATAACTTGTTATAACAAGTTAAATTACTAGTGCCCCTGTAAATGAGGTCACCATGTGGATACCCCACTGATCTGTCTCTTCCTGCTTTGCCACAGGATATGTCATGACTGTGCTACCCTATAAAAGGAGTGTAATGTGGGGTGGTTGGGGATGGGGGTTGGTGGCTGGGCCCTTCCCCTGCTGAAAAAGAAGAACCACAGATGAAGAAAAAAAGGAGGTAAGAGCAGAAACAATCAGTCAGCAACAAATACAGTGACCCTGAAACTTATCCTAATGATAGATAAAAATGTAAAACCTATAAAGCACCACCTGTAATAATTTCATAGAAGATATACCCCGTAAGAAACACTTTGCTACAGAGAAAAATAAAGCAGTAACAGAAGATATACCTTGCAAAAGACAATTTGAATCAGAAGATTATAGCAGTAATCTGTTAGCACACACCTGTAGGCACACCTTGTAATAATGCAGCAGAAGGTATACCAAGCAACAACAATTTGAATCAGAGAAAAATAAAGCAATAAAATGTTAGCAACAAACAGTAACAATCCCTGTGAGTACAAAATAAAAACAACAATACACAGTAAATCTGCCTAGTCAAAAGAAGTCTTAATCATTTCCCTTGCTCTGGTAAGGTTCTTTACTTTGTCCTTTCAAGTAACCTAGAAGGAAAGAGTTCAGGTGAAGCTAGGTGCCTTGGCCAACAAACCTAGTCTTTAAAGTGTGATCACCTAGTAATTTATAAAGGTGCACCTGTTGATATGTTGCACTGTTTTTTAAATGTACCCCACGATATTCAGTTTATAAATAAGTTAAAAAGATACAACAGAGCTGTCTTAGAAAATAAAAATCTAAAAATTCAAAGGCACATAATTGAGAGTTATATCTTATAAATAAATCAGTGTCTCTTAGACTGTGACCTGTAGCAAAATCTGAGCTATTATTGGTCTTCTAACATCTCCTTGCCACCATTTATAAGCAATAATACATTGCTTTATGCAGGAAAATAGGTCCCTTGTGCAATTATGTAATGACTAATATGGGTATTAGCCTCCACTCACTTAAAGTGCTAGCCCTCTAGCCCTGGTTTCTACATATAAAAAGTACCATCTGGCTCTAAAGTGTTTTAGCATTTAGGGGCCAGATGGTACATTTCATAAATGTTGGAGACCTCTGTAATACACAGACCATACAATACAGTAATGCCATTATGGAACACCCTAGTAATAAGAAATGTGTCACAAGTTAAATTGTTTCCAAAGGTGTCTTCCATGCTTTTACACTGTTCAGTCCATATCAATTGCACCTAATAATGAAGATCCTCCTAAAACAATTATCAAATTTAATGTAGCAGTTTTTTTTAAACCCAGGGACATTAAGAGAAAAAAACCTGGACACTGGGAAACTGGGATTTAATGAATCTTCCTTCCATTCATATGTATTGTTAGATATGCTAAAGGAATTTTCTCTGAAAGGGTCATTTTCAGTTCTGAATTGATGTTTCTTAATTAACCCCCTATAAAATAACTAATCCCCAAGTGTTAAGAACAGGCTGATTCTTAACACCAAATAAGTTTTGTGACATCAGGAGGGCTCAAGAGAGCAGCTTGAGGGTTCTCATGATGTCACGGAACCCATTGTTTGTTAACAATCACCTGTTCTTAACACTTGAGGAGTTTGATATTTTATATAATGTGTATTGTGTTTTTTTTTTTTGTAAATTTGAGTTTGTTCTTGTTTGTGGAAAGACTGAATGGGGGTGGGGGGTTAACATGACCATGTTTTGATAAACTAGTGAACAAGTAAGACAATTACTAGTTTGAGTGGGTTTCAGTTAAGGTTTGAATTTGTGCAGCGGTGCACACTTTTGCTGTAATTTAGATGACTGGCAGATTCAAGGGTAAAAAGTTATACTTAACAGTCTGAAATATATTTGACTTGGAAGATCTAAAGGTAAAAACTTTTTCATAATGGTTTACTATTTCATTGTCAAATATCAGTTTTGAAACCACCAAAAAATGAAGTAACCATATATTATAATGAGTTTGCCTCCAGCACACTCAATAAAGTCTAAGTCAATAAGAATTTTCCTAAGTGACTTGTATTGCTACTCAGTGCATTGGACTAGGCCATTCGTGTCCTACAAGCTATGTTAGATCAGAATTGGGAATTCCTAATATTAACGCTATTGTTGACAGTAGAGGATTTAATTATTGATTAAAAGTTACAAGGATGTCCTCTTGTAGACTCCCATATTTAAGCTACTTAGAAAAATTTAAATGGTTCCAACTGAATTACAAACTGTCCATGTTGTATACATGCATACTAAAATGCTTGAATAAATATAATATTTTAATTCTGAAAAAGTACATAGAGAATAAAATTGTACTAAGTACAAAAAATATGCTAAAACTAAAATTATACAATGACAAGAAAACATCCTGGACTCTGATTGACCAGTCATGGGCTGGACCCATGATATTATCCCAGTATAACATCACAGCTCTAGTCTCAGCCTCACTGTGAACCTGGAGATGAACTTTTGGATGATGAGCTAGATGAGCTCTTTTTTGCCTCTCCTCTTAAGAAATAGAAATATTTTTCCACACCAAAAAACATTCTTTAAAATTATTTTTTTTATTTTATATATAACAACGAGCCATTGTATAATAGCAATAATGCCCTCCAGGGTGTGTGTCATTTGGGATAACATCACACCTCAGTTGTTGGACACACTCAGCCTGTGACCTCATGCCCAACTACCTGAGACGTGATGTTGTTCCAGCATGACACACACCCTGTCGGGCATTATTGCTTAATTAACAACTTTTGGAAACAAGTTTATCTTGAACAGATATTTCATTGTATTTGGTATGGTTTGTGAAGAATAATTATAGTTTTTGGATATAAGTACTACTTGGATGTTCTTGACTGATCTTTTACTAAGACAAGTATTCATTAAAAATAAATTTGAAAGATTCGACAGTAACGTTTTGTGCATCAGGCATAAAAAACTGACCAATGAAAATAAAAACTGCTCTTGTCCAGTTGGAGGTAAGGGGGAACTTATGCATGTAATTTGGGATTGTGGTTGGTATGTATAGGAAAAGGCATTTTGTCCGGATCCCCTATTAAAGGGTATACTGTTACAACAATGAACCCCCCACAGCGAATCCATTACATTGACAACAGCCCATTCAACATCCACAGTGCCAAATGGGTTGTTGCAGCAATGAATGGATACATTGACTTCGTTTTAAGCTGCTCTCCCAGTAATCCGCCCAACCCAGAGTTGACAATCATTAATTCTGGAGGGTGGAGGACAGATCATCTAAGCCCCCTGCAGATAGTTGCAAAAATCCCATCGTGCTGCAAGTCATCAATGCATTTGTTGGGTGATGTGATTGCTGTCGGCAAAATGTTATTGATGTAAAGTCGGTCAATAACTTTGTTGTTGATGTGACTTTGTGGAACCTTTATAAAGTCTGGAACAGACTTGGACAAATACACCTTAGCAAACACCCTGATATATACTGTACAGAAGATGACTGGTCAATTCAAAGAATAACATGCTATTTTTGAGGATCAGTAAGGAAAAGAAAAAATAAATGATGAAATATTAATTAGAATGAGTATATTTAAAGAGCTTACCCTACTACTGAAGGTAAACAAACGTGCAATAATCTGGAATCCTTGATTTTTAAAAATTCCAACTATGTTGCATTTTATTAGATGTAATGGAAATTGTACATATTTATATATATTTATTGGTTCTTCTGGGTTTTTTTTTTTGCAATGACTATTTGAGTCAAACAATGAACTTGTAATTAACTACTCAGTGTAAAGTAGAAATAGAGTACTACACTATGCAAAAATAGTATCTGATGTTTTCTAGTCTTCTAATCAAAATTTGTAATACTATTTAAATAAACCTGTGTCAACAAAAATTACCCTTATTTACACATCACCAATGATGATAGATCTGTGAAGATTATTCATATTGCCTTTGCTGATGACCTAAAGTACCCAACATTATCATCACTTTTGGGTAGGTCACAACTGATACACTATCAGGAAGATTTGATATACTGTATCACACTGGAATCCTAAACTGGTCAGAAATCAGCTTTCCACTGGCATAACTGTAAAATTCAATATTTGCTGCCATAATTGTTTCCTTTTACTTTACCATTTATTTACCCAGGATAGCACAGCGGAGATGCAACGTCTCAATTTCTTTTAGGTCCAGCTTTTACCCTTTTCTGCCTTTGGGTGGACTCAACCACTGTGACGTTAAATGACTTGTCAATGGTAAGGTATTTGCCTCTAGTGGGGTTTGAACCAGTGACTTCCTGGTGCCCAGCCTGGTGCTCCAATATGTAGTTCGCACTGTCTCAGAGCATTCCACCAAGGTCTAAGTGGAATTTCGAGGCAGAATGAAAATCTTACAAGTAGAATTTAGAAACATAAAAATATTGAATCTCATAGGCAAACAGAAATATAGATTTTACAGGCAGAAAAGACCCTCAGTCCATTGCATCTGCCTGGTCCCTACTTTAGCCCCCCAGTCTCCTCTCACTCTACTGCATGCTACTTCATATCCATGCTAGGCATTCTAGGACCCAGATCTGATCTCCTGTTGCCTACCATAGCTCTCTGTCCTATATCAACGTAACGCTGCACTGTCTGCTTGCAATTTACATGAACGAGTCTTTTTCCATGCCCATCCTGCACCACGTTACACTTTATTGTACTAGTTTATTTGCATTAGTTCTTTGCTACTGTAAATTATTTCTCATTTTACGATCTTGAATTGTGATGCACACTATTGTATTAATCCCTTTGCAATTGTATATATTCATGTACTACTTTCTGTAATTTATATTTTGCACAAAACCTGCCTTTTCTGAACCATATCCAATTGTTTTGTTTCCCTGTATTGTGTCTCTCTCCCATCCCCCCCCAGGTTGCACCTGGAAATAAACCTCAACTCAGTGTGCCTTTCCTGGTTACCAATTTTTAAATAAATAAATAAATTAGCCCCCACCAGTCTAGCACTGGTAGGGCCTATGCAGTTCTCCAAATGTGTTGCCACACTTTGTCATCTGAGACCCCCACTTGACCTTTCTCCCTTTCCATCATTTTCTCCACACCCATGTGTTTGTCCCACCCAGTCTGGGAACCTGTAACCATCTTGTCATTTACTACCTCTCTGGGTAGATAGTTCCACCTGTCCCCCACCCTCTCTGTGAACTTTTATTTCATCACATCCCTCCTGAATGCCCCTATCAGCTTATAATGATGACTCTTGGTACAGACCCATCATAGTGCCTGTTCAGCTGTTCGAAACATTTGGTCCTTATCTGCTATCAGCTTCTATGTTCCTATCTTCCTATGTTTCTACATTACTATGTATGCTGGTGCTACCTTGCCAATAAAATCAAGCATTTGTCAATGTCAAATGTTGGCTTGCTGGCACTGGCATTGGTAGTGCAGGAGTTAGAGAGATG
Organism: Neoceratodus forsteri; assembly: GCA_016271365.2. Taxonomy (NCBI): domain Eukaryota; kingdom Metazoa; phylum Chordata; order Ceratodontiformes; family Ceratodontidae; genus Neoceratodus; species Neoceratodus forsteri. The sequence continues at coordinate 992,850,208 of CM028132.1, forward strand.
CACAATGGGATTGGCAGTGAAATAGTGGACTGATGCAATGAGTACTAATGCCCGTAGTCTGAGTAACAAGCTTCCTGAATTAGTGGCCTTGATGGAGGAGGAACATCTGGATATCGTGGCAGTCACAGAAACATGGTACACACAAAACCATGACTGGGACATAAACATACCAGGATACACTGTCTACAAGAGGGACAGGGAGGGTAAAAGAGGAGGAGGAGTAGTTCTTTACATAAGGGAAGGAATAAAAGCAACAGAACAAAAGGGTAAACAGGGAGGAGAAGAAGCAACTGTGGGTAAATTTGGAGACAGGCAATGGCACCACAATATGCACAGGGTTAGATACAGACTCTTCTCAGGGGAGGAAATGGACAGGAAATGATAGAAAGTATACTTAGAATGGCAGAAAAAGGGAGATATTGCTGATGGGTGATCTGAATATGCCAGATGTTAACTGGAGGTGCAGCTGCCACTTCAAGAGTGCAGTTATTCTAGATGCCCTACAGGGGGCATGCCTTAGACAACTAGTACTGGAGCCCACTCAAGAGGGAGCAATATTAGACTTGATTCTCTCAAATGGAGATGGAGAGAGGATTACAGATGTAGAAGTGGGTAGCCATCTGGGAACTAGCGACCATCGAACAGTATGGTTCACAATAAACACAGCAATAGAGTCAAGCCATACAAAGACAAAAGTACTGGACTTTAGGAGGGCTGACTTTGCCAAAATGGGTGAGTGCCTAAGGAATGCACTAGCAAAATGGGCAGGAAGGAGGGTGGAAGAACAATGGGGAATAATAAAAACTGCCATCACAGAGGTAACAAGCCTTTGTGTGAAGCAAATAAACAAAACAAAACAATGTAAGAAACCACTATGGTTCTCAAAGGAAGTGGCAGTGAAGGTTCAAGAGAAAAAGAAAGCATTCAGGAAGTACAAGGAATCGCAGAAGGAGCAGGACAGAGAACTGGATCAGTTAAAGCAAAGGAGGCTGGGAAGGCAGTCAGAACAGCAAAGGCCCAAACCGAGGAAAAGATAGCCAACTCAGTTAAGAAGGGGATAAAACCTTTTATAGGTACATCAGGGAGTGAAGGAAGACCAAGGGAGGGATAGTGAGGCTTAATAAAGGGGAGGGAGGGTGGGCAGAGGGAGACTGTGAAAAGGCAGAGATGCTAAACAAATATTTTTGCTCAGTATTTACAAAGGAAGAGGAGGAGGTACATAAAACAAACAGTAGTAACACGCTGGATACAGAAGTTGATACCGCCCATTTACAGAAGAAAGGGTTCTGAAAGAAATCTTAAAACTGAAGATGGACAAAGCAATGGGGCCTGATGGGATTCATCCCAGAATTCTAAAAGAACTAAGGGTAGAACTAGTGACACCACTGACTACCCTTTTAACAAATCATGGGAGGATGGGGTGGTACCGAGGACTGGAGGAGGGCAGATGTGATTCCCTTCACAAAAGTGGGAGCAAGGCAGAAGCAGGAAACTACAGACCTGTTAGTTTAACCTCAGTGATAGGGAAAATGATGGAATCACTTCTAAAGGAAAGAATTGTCGAGTATCTAGAGGCCAGAGGGGCACAGGACCCAAGGCAGCATGGATTCACAGCAGGAAGATCATGCCAGATGAATCTGATAGATTTCTTTGACTGGGTGACCAAAGTAGTAGATCAGGGAGGGGCTGTGGACATGGCCTACCTAGACTTTAGCAAGGCATTTGACACAGTCCCACACAAAAGATTAATATACAAGTTAGCCAGCCTGGGAGTGGGTCCCAAGATGACAGCCTGGGTAAACAATTGGCTGGAGAATAGGACACAGAGAGTAATAGTAAATGAAGTCCACTCAGAAGAAAGGAGGGTTACTAGTGGGGTACCGCAGGGTTCAGTATTCGGACCAGTCCTCTTCAATGTCTTTATAAGCGACATTGCAGAAGGACTGGAAGGAAAAGTATGTCTCTTTGCAGATGACACTAAGATCTGCAACAGAGTTGATGTACAGGGTGGTGTGGAAAGGATGAGAAGGGACTTGGCAAGGTTAGAGGAATGGTCAAATGTATGGCAGCTTAGATTCAATGCTAAGAAGTGCAAGGTAATGCACCTGGGAAACAAAAACCCAGGGGAAGAGTACACAATGGGGGGTGAGATACTAACAACAACAAAAATGGAGAGGGACCTGGGATAGTCATATCAGATGACCTAAAGATGGGCAAGCAATGTGAGAGCGCAGCAAGGAGGGCTGGGGGGATATTGGGATGCATAGGGAGAGGCATCACCAGTAGAAAACAGGAAGTTATTATCCCTCTGTACAGACAGCTGGTGAGACCCCATCTGGAGTACTGTGTGCAGTTCTGGAGACCCAATCTCCGTAAAGACATAGACAGGATGGAAGCTGTCCAGAGGAGGGCAACTAAAATGGTGCAGGGTCTGCACGGAAGACTATGAAGAGAGACTTAAGGAGCTTAATATGTATAGCCTCGAGGAAAGGAGGCGAGGGGGACATGATAGAAACTTTCAAGTACCTCAAGGGAATCAACAAAGTCCAAGAGGGTAGCATCTTTCAAAAAAGATGTGCAAGAACAAGAGGCACAATTTGAAGATAGAGGGGTGGCTCAGAGGTAATTTAAGGAAGTATTTTTTCACAGAGAGGTTGTGGATACATGGAGCGGCCTTCCGGAGGTTGTGGAGTCAAAATCAGTGGTGGAATTCAAGCATGCATGGGATAGTCATAAGGCAGTTCTGGGGGGTGGGGGGTAGGAAGAAGTAGGCTGCTGGTTAACTAGGATCTGCAGCTTATCCATTAGGTAGGGAAATGGGCAGACTGGGTGGGCCAAGCAGTCCTTATCTGCCGTCAGATTCTATATTTCTATGTATGTTTCTATGTTTCATCCATGTAGCCCTTTCCCTTCGGGCCTACAGAGAGTATATACAGTACTTAGGGCAGTAAGTATTTCCTCATAGATCTTCCCCTGCTGCCTGATGGACATCCTCTAAATTTTATTTGTCCATTTTAAGAGGAGGGTTCCAGATGTATGCTCAGTACTGTAGCTGCTGTCTCCCCAAGCACCTAGAGAGGGGCAGGATCACTCCCTCCCTTCCTTCCTTAAAAAAAGGCCTTGCCTATGCACTCTAGCATCCTGCTATCTTCCCTGTATATCTTATTGCACTGGGCAGTGTTCTTGAGGCTGTCACTTATAGTAACCCCCAGGTCCATTTCCTCTGAGGTCGGGCCTAACCTCATACCCTCCCCCAATACAGTACTGTGTCTCAGGGTTTCTTATCCCATGTACTTGATCTTGCACTTTCTGGCATTAATCTTGGACTACTTTTACATATTCTCTAGGTCATCTTTCATGTCCCTAACACCTTCCTCACTTTCCACCCTGACACATATCTTAGTCTCATTCAAAAAGAAACACATTTTTCTCTGTACTACTTCTCTAATATCACATAAAGTCAGATGAAAGAGCACAGGACACAGGACTGACCCCTGAGGCATCCCATTGGTCACCCTCCTAACCCCAGAGTGCCTTCCATTTAGTATTATCCTTTGGGTTTTCCCACTAACCAGTTCTCTGTCCAGCTTGTTACAGCTCCTCCACCACAAGTCCCCCAACTATTCACAAGACATCTAAAGAGCACTGAGTTAAATGCCTTGCTGAAGTCCAGAGACAAACGTCCTGGCACTGGGTCCAGTAAGCACCGACAAGATTAGAGTTGGCATGATGGACATGTTAAAAAAGGCAGCATTTTTTCTTCTCAGAGAGCTTCAGCCCCCACATCCCCCATCTATTGGATTCTCACTCCAAGGGGGAGCGGATCCCAGGAAAAGTTAAAATTTGTGGGTTCGTGGAAAGCTGTTTCCATGGCCCCATATAAAAAAAAGTCCCAATGTGGCAAAAAGTGTCAGAGACCAGGATCAGAACCCTGGTCTCCATTGTCACTAGCCGAGCTGTTCCATGCACCAGCTCTCCATGCCACAGGAACAGCCCAGCCAGCCTCCTGTTCCCTGCAGACCTTGTCCTGTGTACAGGACCATGGACAGTGACCAGGGGAGCGCTTGCAGCAAGCACTGTAAAACCCTACTTGCTGTCCATGTGAGCACTTACCAGACTAGCACCATATAGTGTAGTGCTATTCTGGTAGCGCTTACTTGACAGGGTACTGAACATCCCACCACCTAGCCTTTATTAACTGCCTGAGACAATCTGTCGAATAAATCTATAAAATTTGTTTGGCAGGACCTCACTTTCATGAAGTCATTCTGTTTGTTGTATTAGAGACTGTAATTCTCCATAAAGTCTACCAGCCACTCCTTTATAATTATCTTAAGCAGCATCTCTACGATGGAGGTCAAGCTCACTGGTTTGTAGTTGCCTGGGTCACTCCTGTCCCTGCTGCTGTGCAGAGGCACATCAGACACTTTTCAATCCATGCTAAGCACACCTGTTATTAATGAGCTGTTGAACTGGTCTGCTAAGTGTGCTGCTAGTGCCTGTCCTGCCTCTCTGAGATCCTGTGAATGCAGTGCATAGGGTCTTTGTGACATTCTCTCCTTCAGCCCTCTCAGACCTTAAGCACTCTGTCCACTGAGATGGTCCCCTTCATCATCTTAGTCTCCCTCCCTCCCAGTTTTAAATGCTGAATTCCAGTTGTATCCCTCCTTCTTCAATCAAGAAGACTGAGCAGAAGGGGACCTCTGGTGATGCTGTCTTGATGATAACATCCTGAATCTTTAGCTCCGTTTTCCCTTGAAAAGAATCCGCATCCATCCATATGGATTAAAGATGGATTGCTCAGCTAAAAGTACAGGACTAGCTGGTGAAAGCAAAGGCCTTGGTGACTCCCTCCCAGAAGCTGAATGGCCTCCTACAGACCAAGAAACAATGTTCTGTGGCATGTCATGCTGCAGAGCTGGGAACAATGGTCCTCTTGTATGAGATGGGGAGGCACTGTAGGACAAGAAGAAAACCACTGACTTCATTAAAGTCGAAAAACAAATGGCTAAGACTTTTCAAAAACCAACAAATCTCTTACCTACATAAAAACAGACCTGCTCAAAATTGGAAAACATATGGAGGCAGTGGAAGAGAGAGTCGCAGATCTCACAACAAGTGTGGACAGGTATGATAAACTTCTTTTGCATCTGCTGGCATAGGTAAAGGAGTTAAATCACAAGCTGGATGACTCACAGGGACTCAGCTAGAGGCAGAACCTTACTATATATGGAGTCCCAGAGGGAGCAGAGAAAACTACAGGGAATATTAACATTTTCAAACAAATTCCCTTGAAAAAGCTGCAGTACCTCCCTGAGGACTGTGACTTGTCTATGGACTGACCACTCCCAGCACTGGGACCAAAACCTTCAACTCTGGATGCTCACCCTGATCCATATTAGCTAAGCTCAGCTCCCATGCCAGCAAAGAAGACCTGCTGAAACAAGCTTGGTAGCAGAAAAAGCTGAGATACGTATGTGCCAGAATTATGACAGGCAGTGTGTACACAACAATGGTGCATGATAAGAGGATAATAATGTGGGGAGTGACTGAAATACTCAGAGCCAGAAATCCAAAAGCACAGCTCCTGTACCTGGTGAGACTGGATCGAAACGTCAAATGGGGCAATACATTTGCAAATTTGCTCGAGGCTTCTTTCTACCTTGAGTAGCTTGGCATACAGTTCCCACCACCAGATGAGGTTTGATTTAAAAGAGACCTGCTCTTCTCAGAACAGGCTATAGCCTGAGTAGGTCCAGAGAAATGGTATCAAAATCAAGCCAATCCCCTTCCCCTGCAGACATGCATCAAATCACTTCTTCAGCTCTACCTGGATCCGGTGGACCAGAGGATAAGTAATTCTCAAAGACCTGAAAACCCTGTGGGCACAGATGAGCAAGGTAAACAAGACAACCCATTTATTTATGGCTGTATACTAACCTACCTGTAATTTGCTCACCGAAACTTTTAATCATTGAAGACAAGACAACCCATGCCTCCAACTAGTGCACTCCTGACAAGCTAACCCAAAAGCAGACCACAGAGTGGGTGAGATGTGATTAGTGATTGCCACACAGGTCAGCATCTCTCTTTAAACACCAAATCTCTTTTCTTTGTATGCATGCCAAGCTAAGAGCCAATTGACTACTGTGCTGATGAAAGGCCATTTATCTAGAGATCATATTGTAAACTGACTAAAAGCACTCAGAAGTGAACCTCACCTGACTCTGCCTGAGTGTGACTTTCTAATTAAAGGTGAAATATTCATTGCACTGAAATAATGACAGGACAAAGCAGGTGGGAAATAAACTCCTATCTATTGACTGACATCTCAGTTAATGTGTACTTCTACAAAACTGTGCTGAGAGACTACAAACAGTCAAAATATAGGTTACTGCTTTGACTGAGTGCTAACATGCAAGCCCTCAAATTGCTGCTCAAACATGTACCAGGTTTGATACTGCATACTGTTGATATCTTTTGGTTTTTACAAACAACAAATAAAGACAATTATTTTGCATGCTGAGCATTGATCTGTATCATAAAAATAACTGGACACAATCTGCATGAGGGGTAGTAGCAGTGTATGGAGAGGAGAAGGGGATGGGACCACAGAGATGAACAGGAGCAGAGAGAAAGAACATGTTGATAAGAATCTAAAACAATAATGGCAATAAAACATTGGATATATGGAATTACACTGAAACTACCCAGAGGAATTAAGAGTAAGTAGTTAGCCCTCTGGTCACATGAACCTCAAGTGTTGGGGGGAGAATAATTGCTTCTAAAACCAGGAATTGAGTTTGTGTTGAAGTTAGGATATCGTGGGACACTTGCGGTCCCGGGGGTCTGGGGCCTGGTGGGATCCTCCAGCATACTCTAGTGTGGGAAGGTCCCGGTAGTTAGTGGCACTTTCCTATCTGAGGTCATCTTTGAGATCAAAGCTGTCAGAACACCATGAAAGCAAGGGGCCCAATGAGTGTAGTCTATATGGTGCTCCAGTGGAGTGGCAACAGTTACCCAAATCAGACATCCCTCCACATAAAAGGGGACAACTGGTGAAATGCAACAGGCCACTGAGGGAAGCAACCAGTAAAAACCAGATGGGAATCAAATGTTCAGGACTTGGGGGGCCCTAGGGGGAGGGGACACCCAGCATGACAAGTCAGGCTGACAACTGTCGAGATTCCAGAGCACTGGGAACACATCCTCTAAATGCGCTGGCAACATTAACTTCTATCTGGAGAATGAGTTCATGTATAACTCATTCCTTCTTCAATTCCTTCTGCCGCTTTGCCCTGGATGCTCCCTCTCGCACCTACCACTGCAATCTTTATAATACCCTATCCTTCCCCTCTCTTACAAATAGGCAATTCTCCCACTGTGCTAAATTCACATCCAAGCACTGGATGGGTGAGCTCCCTTCCTACCTCTCCTCATTTACAACCCTCCCTCCAACCCTCCAACTCCCTTAGATCAACCGACTCCTGTACCCTGGTCGTCCCCCCGTAGATCCACCCTTATTGGCCAATCTGGTTACTCTCACCGCCTCCCAAACATTTGGAATTCCTTCCCCCCTCAAATCCATCACTCCTCCTCCTACTCCATCAGCTCTGCCCTAAATAACTATTTTGCAACTAGCTGTTCCTGTCATGGTCTTCCCTAATTCCCCCCTCTAAACTCAGGAAAAATTATTCCTCCTATCAGTACCCTTGCTCTGTCCCTGATGCACCCCCACTCCCACCCCCAAATTCCTGCTCTCCTTCTCCCAACTCCCTCCCGTACTAGCCTCCCTTGCACCCTTAACTGTGTTTCTTTGCACCCAAAGTTGTACCAAGAGCTTGTCCCTACTCCACCATTCACTCAGCACTCCTTCCTCTCCCCCCAAAAGTCTCCTGCCATCCCTGCCCCTTGCAGGGTTTCTCTGCATCCTGAAAGGGCTATTTCTGGGACTTTGTCTTTCTTTTCTCTCACTAAACTGCTCTTCTGGCCTTCCTCAAACCTTAGCAGGCTCCCAGCATCCCAAAGCATTCTCTCCCTCACTGCCAACAGCCTGCTTCCCTCCTATCATGCTCCACCTCTGACTTGTGCAGGCAGAGTTCTCAGCATACTGAAATGGTCAGGCCTCAACAGACCTTTCTCCTCCTCCTCCTCCCTTTTCCTTTCCCCTCCTCCATTGCCTGTCCCCTGAAGGGGTTCTCAGCTTCCCTAGGGTCTTAACTCTTGATAGGCCCTTACCTCTCTCTCCCTTTTCTCTATTTACCCTCTCCACCACCCTCCTACTTCCTCCACCACTTTGCCCTAATGCTTGCCTTGCACGATCCCCTAGCAGGGTTCTCAACATCTGGAACTGGTCAGAATGGGTCAAGTCCTCTGTCTCCCCTATCCTCTTTCCCTTCCACCTCCCCTACCGTTACCCTATATCAACCTCTGGCTTGATTCTTACTATCCTGTAAGACATGAATCTTAAATGTCTCTCACTTCCCTTTCCCCTTCCCTCCCCTCTTCCCCCCTTCCCCCCTCTATTTCTTAGCATTAGATCTGGCTAACCCTAATCTATTGCACTTCTAGACAAATCTGCACTTCTGTCTTATCTTAGCTAACTTGTACTATCTGTGTTACTCCCTACCAGCTTCCCCAGATCAACTACTTGAACTTCATTCAGCCATAATCAAGCTACTTATTTGTGTGTCACTTAGAGTTTACCATTAAATGTCATTTTATGCTATTGTATTTATCAATTTCTAAACTGTTATCATTGTACCTATCTAGTTCAAAACTGTTAGCACCCTGCTATTTCATTGCTTCTTTAGTTTGTTCACTTTTTTTAATGTAATCATATGTAAATCTTTTTTAGTGCTCCAAATCTATGTATACTATCCTCATGTTCCCTGTTCCCCTTCCCCCCTAGGTCGCACTGGGAAAAGAGCAACCTGTTGCTCAGTGTGCCCTCCTGGTGAAACATTACAATTAAAAAATAAATGAATAACAGATTTGTCTGTCATAAAACTGGAAGGCCAACTATGCTATGAGGCAGTTATAAAACTAGTCAGGGAATAAGAAAGAGGGAATACACAGGAACCCCCCCCCATGCCTCACCCTAAAGAGGGGGTGATGCCAATCTCATTTGCCCTTCACAATAACATGTGACATTTGATTTTTGAGGGATGAGAAAGACTGAACCAAAAAATCAAAACATACAAAAATGGACATCTGAACCACTCATGTTATGCTCATGTTATGAAACTGGAGGGGGGTAGACTTAGGGGAGATCTGAGGAAGTACTTCTTCACTGAGATGGTGGTAGATGCCTGGAACAGCCTCCCAGTGAAGGTGGTTGAGGCAAAAACTGTAACAGGGTTCAAGAAAGCGTGGGATAGTCATAAGGGAACCTTAGTGATAAGACACAGGGGGATAAGCAAGTAGGGTCTGTGGTGATACAGTAGATGGGGAAAATGGGCAGATTAGGTGGGCCAAGTAGTCCTTATCTGCCATCAAATTCTATGTTTCTATGTGACCACCTGCAGGTTGGATATTTCTGTGCGTGGGTCTTCTAATCCTGGTAAGTCCATTTACTACTAAGAATGGTTGTCCCACAAGTGTGGCACACCACAAGAGGGAAAATGTGCATCCACTACTTGAATTAGGAAGACTGGATTGGGGGCAGTAAGTGGTATAGCCCCGAAGTTTCAGAGAACTGTAGGCAATGAATGTTATGTGACCAATCTGTACAAAGGCCACCACATTCAAGCTGTGCCAGGGTGGCCATTTCAACAAGTATCCCACACAAAAGTTTTTCTTAATATTTTATTGTTCTCATTGATGTTGTCCTTGATCTGCCTAGGATTCACACTACCTTTGGCAAATGGGCCATATCATATGTTCTCCCAACCATTTGGAATCAGCTTCAAGCCACTCTGAAACTATCTAGTACTGTCTCCGTTAACTTTCATAAAAAGCTAACGACATCTAAATTTAGAAATAGTTGTAACTGTTACTAAGACTCTTCCTTATCTATATATGTTTCTCTATGCCCTCCCAATATTCTGGTATATGCCATAATCCTATTGTCATCCAACTAGTTCTGGCAAACCGCAGCGATATCTTCAGCTGACTGAGGACTCTCCTCTACCCTACACTTATTACTTATCACACCTGACCTCCCCTCTCTATTCTCCAAAATAAAATAAAAATTAAAAAAAAACGCCTTATACTTCTGTTCTCCAGCTACAGCTTACCTCCTCGTTCCCTTTTATCCCTTTTCTATTCCCTTGGCTACTTTTTTTCTGCAAATTCTTGCTACTATGCAATTACTCTCCCCCTTTAATCTAACCCTCGACTACTAATGTTGCATAAGAAAATGTAGTTTGCATCTACCATGTTATTCCTTAAGTCGAGCGGGATGTAGAATATGAAACTAAACTGTATTTCATTGTATCTACTGTGATGCTCCTTTTGTAACCCATGTATTGATTTCCTTGTCTGTATACATGTACCAGGACCTCCTTGTGAATGAGCTTACTCAATGGAGTTTTCCTGCAATAAACTTGAATTTGAACTAAAGAGTTAATAGTTATAGGTACAAATGCAATAGTTTGCAGACACCACAGACTTCTCATGGGACAGAACACCTTCAGCACCCTGCAAGGGAAAAGATAAACATTGTTGCATTATAAATGGGGACCTTAATGAAAGTTCTGACTTTTAGCATAAAGGATATAAATAGCCCAATTAAAGAAAAGCAGTTATTACAATTTATAAATAGGGAGTGGAAAGAAATTACATTCAGCCAGGAAATGAATTTATGCCTACAGGAGGTCCTGAAATTTGGAAAGTGTTTTTTTCCAGTATGTCTGGCATCTCTGGTCAGGGGGATGAAAAAAGAGGTTCTAACATTAATTTCTAACACTACCCCTTTTGAGGAAGAGGAAGTGATAGCAGACCCAGTGGGAAGATATTAAATAGTAATGGGAAATTCAAGGCACCCCTGTCACTCTGATGAATGAATGTATATGCTCCTCCAGGTTCCACTTAATGCATTTTATGCCAAACTACTAAAACTGGTAGCTAAGAAAGCAAAGGGAATAGTAATTATGGGAGAGAGGCTGGAACTTAATCTTTGATCAGACTTTGGGCACAACATCCCAAATTCTGGACCTGAATGCCATTGTGCCCAAGAAAGTAGCTGACCTAATGAAAGAACTGGGGATGGGGGACATTTGGAAACAAAAGCACCTATGAACCAAAGACTGAATGAACCACTCATCCCACTTTTAAAATCTACTCTAGGCTCAATAACTTCATGGCATTAATATAGAATGCCACAAGATTTGATTCCATGTGGGTGGGCTCCTCTACTCTATCAGACCACCAGCCATCATTTCTAAAGGTGGATCTACTCATCCTGAGGAGGAAGACATATCAGAGATGGAATGCCTCCCTCCTCAGGGATTCTGCACTAGTTGGGCACCTCAGGGAGAAACTGCAACATGTTGTATGGGAAAATGATATGCAAGGGGTCTCCCCACAGGTGCTGTAGGAAACTACTAAGACAGGGTTAAGGGGAAACTTACTTCAGTGGCAACATACAGAAAATGGAAATGCAAGAAAATGTTTGCAACACTTGCCCAGACCATACAGGAAATGGAGAATCAGCAAAAGGTAAAATGGGACCTAAATAGAGACAGGGACATAAAGCAGATGAGGAACAAAATACAAGCTTTACAGGTGGCAGAAACAGAAAAGGTTCTCCCCTACCTCAAGCAAAGGTACTAAGAAGGGGGAGCCTGAGCTACAAAATTGTAGCCTATCAGCTCAACTAATATGCTACCAAAGCAGCACTAACCAAAATAGAGCATCCCCTAACAGGAAACCTGGTACTTAAAGCTGATCAAATATCAGAAGCATTTGTAGAGTACTACAAAACACTATACCACCACCACACCAAAACAGCAATAGCTAGGAGGGGGATGAAACAGGGAGAAACTAGGCCTGGTGGAGTAGTGGAGCAGGGTGGGTGGATTGGGGTGGTGGGGACAAGAAGACACCCTGGAGCGATATGGGTCCAGGAAAGGGGACCTCCCTGTCAAGTTCCTATACTCAAGGTCTCCATGTTTTGTGGGCAAGCCGCTCAGTCTACCTCATCCACCTATCTTGCTTGGGTGGTGTTGTGCAATTCTAGGTCAATAAAAAACAAGACAGCTATTATTGCTGATCTTGTGGGTACAACTGACCAGGCCTGCATCACCGAGACCTGGATGTATGGAAATGATGGCCCAGTATTGGAATCAGCAATTCCAGCCAGGTACTCAGTGATATACCGCCTTAGAGAGGATCGTAGTGACAGGGGAGTAGCCATTTGTTTTAAGTCACATCTGGGCCTTGTAGACATCCCAGTGGGTGTGAACAGATCATTTGAATATATCATGGGAGCAAGTGTAGATTGCAGGATACTTCTCATCTACCATCCACCAAGGGGTGAGAAGGAATTCCTACAGGAAGTCGCAGACTTCATCATCGACGAGGCACTGAAATCTCCCAGATGGTTAATTCTGGGGGATTTCAATGCCTGGGTTGATGATGAACTCTTGCAATGTGGGCAGGCCTTCCTTCAACTGATGAGTTTGTTGGGTTTGACACAGGTAGTTAGCTCTGCTACCCATAGTCACTGTCATTCACTGGACCTGGACTTCCTACTGGGGATGGAGATCTGGTGGTTGAACTGGTTGAATGATCAGACCATCATACTATAATGTTCAGATTCAAGGCTTCTCCTAATAGACCTGCTCCTATGGAGATGGTTTGGTATTGCCCTTTAAGGGATTTGACTTCAGATGGTCTTATGGTGGTGCTAGACCTATCAGGTGTGTCGAGTGTATGCGGGAAGCCGGGTGATCTGGTACTTGCCTACAACAAGGCAGTGACAGGGGCCCTCAACTCCCTAGCTCCTGTCTGTGTTTACCACTTCACTCCTCACCCTAAGTCCCCTTGGTCTGACGGAACTTTAAAGGAGCTGAGGCAAGAGGGTCAAAAAGTTGGCGTGGCACTGGTGGAAATCTGGTCTGGTGGACAACAAACTTAGATTGATAGCCCATTATAAAGACTATCAATTGGCAATCTCCTGTAAGAAGGCAGAATTCCTGTACAAGGAGAATGCTGCGGCATGGAATCGACCAGCTCATCTCTTCCAGACTGTTGAGATTGTGCAATCCAACCTGCCTTCAGCCATGGAGATCATTTTCAAAGATTGAGTGTGACAAATTTGTTTGGTTCTTCACTGATAAGATTGCTGCCATCATGTCAGAGATCTGCTCAGCACCCTCACTTGGGTTGTGCAGAGCTCGACAAGATGTTACAAGCCCCTGGTCTGTCTGGTCTGATTTCAGCCAGTTGGCAGTCTTAGACATTGTTCGGGTCGGCCAGGGTATGTGCTCAACCTACTGTAGTTCGGACCCAGGCCCAATGCGCCTCCTAGTGGGGTGCATTGAAGTCATCAGCCCAGTCCTTACTGAGATAGACCAGTGTTCGTTGGAGACAGGGATGTTTCCAGACCCCCTGAATAAGGTGGTAGTGGTACCTCTTCTAAAGAAATCCTCCCTAAACTGGATTGCCTAGCAAACTATAGACATGTCTCTAAACTGCCCTTTTGTAGGCAAGGTTATTGAGAAGGTGATTGCAGTGCAGCTGGATGACCATTTAACAACTCATAATGTCTATGATCCTCTCAAATCCAGGTTTAGGAAGAGGCATAGCACAGAGACTACACTTGTTTAGGTACTGAGTGATCTCCTGATAGCAAGAGATCTTGGGAGCCATTCCATCTTGGTTCTTCTGGATATTTCTGCAGCGTTTGACACTGTAGACCATGGGATATTGTTGGAGCATCTGTAGATTCTCTGTGGACTGTCTGGTACAGTCCTCAGGTGGTTTTGATTGTTCCTCACTGGCAGGACTCAGAGAGTGGTATTGAGGATTTATTCCTCGGCCCCTCTCCCCCTGTCATGTGGGGTTCTGCAGGGATCCATACAGTCACACATGTTGTTTGCAGTGTATATGCTGCTGTTGGGAGACATTATAAGGTGGTATGGGCCAAGTTTTCACTGCTAAGCAGATGACACCCAGCTCTGCATGTCCTTTGTGCCTGAGCAGAGTGGAGTGACCTCAGTTTTTAACAGCTGCCTCTCCGAGATCTAGGGTTGGATGAGTGCAAGTTGGTCGATGCTGAACTTGGAGTAAAACTGAAATGCTGGTGGTGGACCCAGGTCACCAAGGTATGGGGTTGTCAGTAGGTTAACAGTCTGGACTTTGTCTCGGGGGTGGGGGCATCTGCTTGCCTGAGATCAGGCATGAAATCTGGGTGTTGTGTTTGACAGCGGCCTGACATTAAAATCTCAGGTGTGTGTGCTGTCGTTAAGACCTCCTTTGACCATCTGAGGTGCATCACCTAGATCAAATGCTTCATCCCACCTGGTGATCTTCCAACGTTGGTCCATACATTTGTAACCTCATGCCTTGATTACTGTAGTGCTCTTTACCTAGGGCTACCGGTAGTTAATATCCACCTATTGCAGCTTGTGCACAATGCAGTGGCCAGGTTATTGACTGACTTATTGAGATACTGCCATGTTACTCCTATACTCCATGGCCTGCACTGGCTGCCTGTACATTGGTGGATCACCTTCAAGGTTGGCTTACTGACCTATAAAGCCCTACACAGACAGGGACCTCACTACTTGCAAGATCTTCTGTGCCCGTACTGCCCCTCTGCTCACTCCATTCCTCCAATGAGGGATTGCTAGAGATTCCCAGAGTTAAATTAAAGAATTCTGGGGCCTGCTTTTTTGCTTTTTGAGTTTGATGAACTGGTCTTAATGTTTCCCCAAAGCTTTTGTGATGTAAAATGTAGTTATTGCCACTTTCATATTAGGTAGGCATTACATTATGACATACAGTAGGTGCTGTGGAAATGACATGCAATCAACACTGAAATATGTTTATTTTCAGTTCAGATTCATCATACTAGAATAAATAATTTATCTACAGGTTTGGCTCAGATATATAAATATATATATATATATATATATATATATATATATAAATCATAGGGCAGGTATAGTTAGGATTGCACAGTCACTTTATGTTAAACCCCAAAGTTTGCACTTTAATAACTTTGCAACCGTTTGTCCAATTTGCCTGATGTTTTGCGTGCATAGCCTCTAACCATCTATCTCTGGATGTGAAAAGTTTTGCTCCCATTGGCTGTACAGTTGCGGAACCATAGAGCATCTAAAATGTGAAAACGGTCAACATTTGTGCATTTCTTTGGTCATCTGTAATGGACTGAATAATGCATCTGAGTGGATTCAAATGTTATGTCTATATGTGGCCTGGTTTGAACTGGTGTCTTTTGAAGATCAGGGGAGAAAAAATATTAATCCATTCAAACAAGAAGTTTTTCATGCCCCATTGTGACCTATAGGAAAATTTATATGTGCATTGCGAAAACTTTCGCGTAAACATTTTTTTAGGCATGACAACTTTTTTTGTGAATGACAACATTCTGTTACAAGGTATGGGGAATCACAAAAATATTTTTGTTGTTGCGAAAGCATTTTTGCTGTCATGAAAACAATACTCCACAACATTGTCCCATATGTTGTTTTGTCACCTCATTGTGGCAAGGTGGATTGTGCTTTTGGGCTGAAATTTGCAGGGTGGCAAGCCCTGGTCTCAAAGATGTGCCTTTTGGTGGTTTGGCCCCTCAAACAGTCAATGGGACCATAGTTATAGCATTACAAAGTTGAGAAATTTCCCATACGGTAACATTCTGGTGCCTGCGATGCCTTTCGGTGCCTGTATCTCAAAAATGAAGCGAAATACATATTTTTGGCTAACTGCAGCTTAGCTCACCTGAGCTGAGCCTGCGAGGAAGTTTCAAAGTCATAGATTACACCTGCAGTGAATTATTTCCTAGGTTGCAAGGTAACTGAGATATTGGCAAATAACTGTTACAAGGGTTCCTTTTCAGTACTGTGGGGCTGCTGTATGGCTCCGTTTTTATGTGTAAGTGGGAGCACAGGGCCCAAAGGGTGCACTAAGCAAATGAGGAAGTTTGGAAGTCACAGATTATACCCGCAGTTAAATTCTTTTCCTACTAGCTACGGTTATGGAGATATTGCCAAAAACGTGTTGCAAGGGTTCCTTTGGAGTACTATGGTGCTGCTGTATGGCTCCGTACTTATGTGTAAGTGGGAGTGCAGGGGTGGGGTGATAGGGGTGTAACTCTAACATCATATTTCCATAACTTTTGCTGTGCTCTCAACCCTAACTGATGCACTAATGGAGTTTTTTGCAATGAATACATATATATATATATATATATATATATATATATATATATATATATATACCATGGGGGTGAGAGCTTTCTCAGTAGGATATTCTGTGTTATTTCCACTGCAGTGAGAATAAATCCTGATGACATCAGCAGAGTGAGGATATCGACATTTATCCATACTCTGCTGATGTCACCAGAGTGAGGATAAATGCACTGCAGCTTGCATTCTAAAGGAAACTGCTTCAGAAAAAGTTTCTGCTTCTCACTGAAGCTGCAACTTACTCAATTAGCTTTGCAAAAGACTCTCACCTATGTCCCATTGTGTTTCTAACATTACTAGCCCATTACTGTGTTGATCTCAGCTTCAAAACAACCTGAATTCTAAACAAAAGTCTTTTACAAAGCAGGTTCTGTTTCTCAGTGCTACCTGCAGCAGTCTGTTTTTCTCACTGAGCCTCTGACTCTCTCAATTAGCTTTGCAAAACACACTCACCTGTGTTTCTGACTCTCAGTCCATTCAGAACACACACACACACAAACTGGCAGCACACACAGAATGAGCAGGAAACACACAGACTCAGAAAAAATGTTCCTGCAGCTCTTGCCCCTGTGGTATAAATCGCACACATGAAGGGCAGATCATGGTATATGGAAAATATTCTCACTCCTGCCTCATGAGCAGTGTATTTTCATGTTGTGCCTTCAGCACTCATGAGACTACACAGCTCACTCTGCAGGAGTGAGAATATTTTCCATATCCCACTCTTCTGACCATCATGTATCCCAGATATATATATATATATATAGATATATATATATATATATCTATATATATATATATATATCTATATATATATATATATATATCTATATATATATAGATATATATATATATATATATATATATATAGATCTATGTATATATATATTTTTATATATCTACGATACATGATGAACAGGAGTAGAATATGGATAATATTCTCACTCCTGCAGAGTGAGCTCTGGATATTTCACAAGTGCCGAAGGCACAAGTGAAATATCCACTGCTCATGATGCAGGACTGAGAATATTTTACATATTCCATGATCTGCACATCATGTGTGCCATTTATACCATGGAGGTGAGACCAATTCCAGTGAGAGAGGTATGTTGTTGTGAGGTTTATTTCACTTTAAATGATGCTGGTGCTGTGGTAGTGTGTGTGTGAGGGTTTATGAATGGGTCCTTGAAGTGAGCTGTCATTGGTTGGGGTGTGTGTGTGTGTGTGTGTGTGTATGTGTGTGTGTGTGTTGTTTGGGTGTGCTGTGTTGTGGTTATTGATTGGCTACGGGAGGGGGAGGTTTTTACCTTTGGTGTTGGAAGAGATAGTGCTGCTGTCTGTTGGCATGTATGGCTGCATGTTCTTTTTTTTTTAACACATCACTATTTTCTACTCTTACCTGTGACGCTGTCCCAGCAATCATCCAGCCGCTGGCTCCTGCACCCCCAGACCAGATCTGGTGCGTGAATTTATACGCCCAACTCCACAGGCTGGCCGTGAGTAGACCCTCCCCCCCATGGGGACCCGCAACACAGACACCCAGAGGATGTGCCCCTCATGTCTGGGGGCATGGGGCATGGCCATCAGTCACCAAGATTGCCCACAATTTTCCACCATTACTTTTCCCCTGGTGCCAGACATGCAATGGCATCAGTGCACAGTCATGCGGATGCGCGCTGCACTCCACCCCATAGATTATGCACACAACCTGCAGTGCGTCTGGCCTCCGCCAGTCACAGCTACAGAGTGATACTCCTTACCCTACCCATCCCACAGGGAGGACAGTAGTCATGGGACACTCAATCCTCCCTCTCCCCTGCCAATCCCCTTCGGGGTCACTGGCATGGAGTGAGGTTTGGTGTCCAGAGCCTCAACCCTCAGCACCACCGGGCCACTGTAAGGCTGTATATTCTTAAATGTTCATATAACATTTATTTGTATGTTTTGGGATATATGTCATTTATGCACATGTTGCATTTTTTATTCTGCTCACAGCTTTATTTCCACAGGTGTGTTAGCTGCAGCAGGCTTGTAGGTGTTTCATAGCATCCGTTTTTTTCTTCATGTTGGACTTTTGGAGCTCAAAATGTAATTTTCTGTATATCTGGGGTCTGGAAACTGTTTATTTCTGTTTGGTTTGTGAGAGTGTTGCATATTCGGGAGGGCTGAAGCATGTTGACAATCCTTCAGTTCCAATAATGGTTCTGTGTCTCTCTCGAATTGCGTGCAGAGATCATTTATTTCATCTTGTTGTCTTTCGTATTTTGTTTGCTTTTCTAAGCTGAGTTTGTTGATCCATGGAGTTATTAGAGCGCTTTTTTTGGAATTTAGAAGATTTTGTGTTTGTAGTATGTTTACATGGTTCTAATTATTTTTTGCTCGATTCGCAGGTCGATATTTCATGGTGCAGGTTTCAGTGATTGAGTAAAGTCAGCTTTTGAAATGCAGCATGAGAGATCTGCAAGTTGCTACAGTGAAAAGCACTGCTGCAGGTGAATCTCATTATTGATGTTAATGGCATTGGTTAGATTGTAGGGAGTATTTGGGAAGTAGGCACATTAGAGAGATGTTAGTGAGTGCTTCCACATGCAGGTGGCTGATGTCAGCAGAGTAGGTATAAATGGTATTTATTTTAACTCTGCTGATTTCAGCAGGATCTATTCCACTGCAGTGAAAATAACTTGATGTATCTTACTGGAATTGGTCTCACTCTCATTGTATAAATACATTATATATATATATATATATATATATATATATATATATTCTTATAAAAAACGTTAATGCAGACATTAGGGTTGTAGGACACAAAGCACACAAAGGAGGTAAATGAAAAAAACATTAGGGATCTGGGTCTGTGGAGTAATAGAGAATCAGTGGTGGTGTCTTACTTGGGGTTGTTAACCCTAATGCCCACCCTCTCCCCCCCGGCCCATAGCCTCCTTTCTGAATCACACGATACAGCTCCAGTCTCATGCCTCATAGTGATACAGTATGGCCAACATAATCTGTCAGAGCTTTCTTCACACAGATCCCTATGGGCCCTACATGGAGACATCACATTTGACCCTGTCTGATCAGGGGAGGGAACGGGCATTAGGGTTAACAAACCCAAGTAAGACACCACCACTGATTCGCCACTACTCCGGAGGCTCAGATCCCTAATGTTTTTTTCATTTCTCTTCTTCATGCGCTTTGCATCCTACAACCCTAATGTGTGCATTAATGTAGGTTTTTCAAAGAATTTTCCTTCTTTTTGTGATAGTGGAATTGTATCCTCATTTGTGCAGTTCCCTTTGGGACCTGTGCAAAATGAAATAAATACAATATTAAAGACAGTCCTGACCCAGTGCGTGGTCCCAGCAGGCCCCAGCACACATGCTGATACCTTGTGGGTGAGGTTATGGCATGTCTGCCAAAACACTGCTCCATCCCTACCCAGGCTGAGGCTGGTGCTGAATGCTGCAGCACCTTCCCCATCAGCCTTGTCCCAGTAATCTAGCTCACTGAGTTCCCACTTGAACTCAGCTCACTGGCAAGGTAAGGCAGTGTGTTCCCCAGTGGTGTAACAGATGTCCCTACAAACAACATTGCCTACTAAATTCTTTGTTTTTAATATTTTGACCCCAAACTTTCAACATAGTCTTCTTATCACCCCACCTCATAAACCCCGCAGGTGAAGTTTTTCAAATCTGTGCAACAATGCCATTCCATGCCAGAGATGCAAAAAAATGTTTCAGACAGGATGTGAGAAATAACAGCTATACTGTTCATCAGCTGGTGTGTAAAAATGGCTATGTTGAAAATTTGGAGTCAAAATTGTGAAAACTACCAAAGTTATGTGCATGTGTAGAAACATTTCAACAAATGCATGTAACTCGGCAATATTTAGGAATTATTTCACCAAATTTTCAACATGGCCCTTTTGGGACCCCACCTCAAGAACACTGGTAGTGAAATTTTGTTATTCAGTCCCAAAAGGTGATTTCGCACAGAAACATAAAAACATAGAATTTGACGGCAGATAAGGACCACTTTGCCCACCCAGTCTGCTACAACGATCATGAAATCACCTTCTGGGACAAAGCAACAAAAATGACAGTTGCAGTGTTCATAAGGAGGGTTCCCGAAAAGGCCATGTTGAAAATTTGGTGAAACAATTCCAAAAAATGGCAAAGTTATGAACATAAGTTCAAAATGCCATTAAAATACATTATACGGCACTTATCTTTATTCCTCAGTATATGGTTCAACTTTGAAGAGTGCAGATGTCTCCTGGTCCATAGAAGATGACAACATACAACCTAAGGAGATACATATAGGGCAAGGTGGGTTTGGGGTAGTGGGCACTCAGTGGGAGGGTCAAGATAGGGGGAGAAGGATGGCGAGGATGATGAGGGACCATTTAATTTTTTTCTGGTTAAAAAATAAAAGACATCAGAGAACGATTTTCTTTTTTCAGGTACATTTAAAATAAATAAATCTATTTTGCCACACTGGGGTGGACTCCCCAGTGTCCCACATTGCTGGGGTGGGCTGTAAGTGCCAACAAGGGATTGGGCCCCAATGTCGGCACCTATCAATAAAATAAAACAAGGTGATGTGGGGGGCGGGCGGGAGCATCCAATACCGAGGGTGGGCATTCCAGTGTCAGACTACAAAAAAAAAATAATTAACAAATAAATAAATACACTGCCACTGGGGATTGGGGCCC
This sequence comes from Neoceratodus forsteri, assembly GCA_016271365.2. Taxonomy (NCBI): domain Eukaryota; kingdom Metazoa; phylum Chordata; order Ceratodontiformes; family Ceratodontidae; genus Neoceratodus; species Neoceratodus forsteri. The sequence goes on from CM028132.1 coordinate 992,871,298, forward strand.
CTGGTGTGCAGATACACTATAAGGCATGGAACTGAGCTATGAGTCATGACAACAGCTGGTTGCATTATATGACACAGCTGTCATTTGTTAGTAAATAACAGCTGAGTCGTATAGGGCAGCCAGCTGTTATCATAAAATTCAGTTATTAATTTGAACTTTATATTTTTGAACTGTGCGTGCTCAGAAACAGAATATTTTTATTAAATAACTTAAAAACTACTTACCAGTGGGACCTTAAAAACACAAAAGCACATACACTGAACCAAGCTTTATTAAACCTGAAAGTTTCAGGTTACAAAGTATCCTATTTTTGTAGTTATCCGATGGCAAAAAAAGTCTTAACATTTTCAAAATCGGTGAGTTTTATATTTCTTTGCACCTCTGTAACTTTTCCCCCACTGAGCTGATCTACACGAAATTTACAGAATCAAAAGATCCTTGTACAGAGGCTGGAAATTCCAATTTTCATGCACATCAGTTGAACAAAGGCAAAGTTATTAAAGTGCAACAATTTGGGTTTAACATGGAAGTGCTTACTCAACCCTAATATATAAGTACTACTGTGCCTGTAGAATATATACTGTATATATATATATATATATATATATATATATATAGATATAGACACACACACACACACACACACATGTGGCTGGATCTTTCCCATAGAAGCCGGTATCGTGTATTTCTCTGTATACCACCTCTGAAGGTATACAGGAGGTGCACAGCTGTAACCACCTAATTAAGGGTCCCAATTATGACACTACAGTGGAAAAAACTCCCGTCCCCCAAGTCCAGAAACACTGAACCCAACGGTGAAACCCTTTTGTCTCAGAGAAAACAAACAGGGCCTTAACTTGTTAATGAAAGTCTTATATCCAGCATTGAGTAGTCTCCTGACTAATCCTTGCAGCATTGGTGAGCAGCATTGGCTTTTCTATTGAAACCTTTTATCTCCATGCCTCATCCCCCAAATAAAAAAAAAAAGACAGTATGCTGCCGACTGCAGGGAATATAAAAAAATCACTCCCTCCACACACACATATACTTACCAAACATCTTTCCCTCAAAGCTCCATCTCTCTTGCACTCTGCTGCCACTAAGCCAATTACTCCAGTCTCCATGGCCTGATAACACACACTGATCCTCTGCTGTCCAACCACAAACCATCCTCCTGACTTCTGATTCTGCTCCACACCAGTGCCAACATACGACACCACTGCAATCCATGATCCACCAAAAAGCTAAAAGGCACATGGCCTGGACACTTCCACTTTTATAGGGGAACTCTATACTATGGAAACAAAAATGGGCCAAAGGAGAGGCCTGTACCAAAACACCACTACACTACAGAAACACACAGGGTTATACAGTAACACAGCAAACTCAGAAAGGGCCCCATCCACAGCTCAACAAAAAACCTACCCAGACACACACAGCAGGTAAAAGTTACAACAGCCTGCCATGCCAGCAATAAGACACTCTGAGTTGTGTGTTATGGCCTTATAAGAGCATGCCCCAGGTGCATTATGAGGCACGAGGTGCTTGCGCCGAGTGCCTTTAGCACCTGGGAAGTGCTCTTACAAGGCCATAACACGCACCTCACAGTGTCTTATTATGCTTATAAAATGGGCCCTATTAAGGTACAATTTAAGAAAAAATAGTAAAAAATGCAGAAACTTTTTAAAACTTGAGGTTTTAATGTCTGAAGGAGTACAATAGTCCCTGTATTGAGGTAATTTCTGAATTGTTTGATAGTCACTATATGGCGTTTAGGGTGGTGTCCCCCCCACACACACACAGAAACACACACACACAGACACACACACACACGGAGACTGCTGAGGTTGTCTTCCACATTGTCGTTTGATTTTTGTCTGTCATAATAGGGTGTCTCTAGTGCTTACCAATGCGCCCATTTCTGACAGTCAGTGTTTGATTTTGATGGCTAGTACATTTAGAATTATTGTAACCACATGCCCATTTCCTGAAGGGTGCCCCAGAGTGGACAGAGAAGCTGTTTTGAGAACCAGCAGCTGTTCATTAAGAGCGAGCATATCCCTTGCCAGCCACCGTAGATGCTGCTTATACTTGTTTGAAAAATCGGCCAGCCCAATCGCTGTGCTCATCTGCTGTAGTAATGAAAAGTTTGTCCACATGTTTTTTAAATGTCACTAACTGGCAGGTGAAACAGTCTGTAGAAGAACAAGTCTGCGGATTCAGTCTGAGGATGCATTTGTGCAGCATGCGCATCTGCTACATAGATACATAGACAGTGTCGGCAGATAAGGGCCTATGGCCTACCCAGTCTGCCCATTTGAGCTTGTAAGTTCAGTTTGTTTTCCTAGAAGTCTGTTGCCCCTTACCGCTGACCTCCAGAATTCCTTTATGTCTATCCCATGCATTCTTAAATCCCGTGATTGTTTCAGCCCCCACCACTTCCTCTGGCAGGGTGTTCCACTTGTCCACCACCCGTTCTGTGAAGAAATTCTTTCTCATGTTTCCTCTGAATCATCCTCCTCCAACTTCATCCCATGCCCTCTAGTCCTGGAACATCTTTTGCTTAAAATAGTGTTTTCCTGCACCCTGTTCCTCCCTATGAGATACTTGTATGTCGCTATCATATCCCTCTCTCCTCCTCTCTCTCCAGGAGTACATGTTCAGTTCCTTCAACCTGTCTTCATAGGACTTGTGATGCAATCCATGCACCATCTTTGTTGCCCTCCTCTGAACCTTCTCTACCCTGTCTATGTCCTTACGTAGGTATGGTCTCCAGAACTGTACACTGTACTCAGGTGGGGCCTCACTAGTGTCTTGTATAGCGAATTATGACCTCCCTTTTCCTGCTGGTGATGCCCCTGCCTATACATCCCAGCATCCTATTTGCTTTACCTGCTGCCTTGTTACACTTTTTCCCTACCTTGAGGTCATCATAGATGATAACCCCAAGATCCCTTTCCTGCTTGGTGCATGCTATATCCTCACCCCCCAACTGATATATTGTGCCAGGGTTTTTGTGCCCCATATGCATTATCTTGCACTTCTTTGCATTGAATTTCAACTGCCAAACCCTGACCATTCTTCAAGTTTCTGCAGGTCACTTCTCATTCTGTCTACACCCTCTGGTGTGTCTACTCTGTTACAGAGCTTTGTGTCATCAGCGAACAGTGAAATTCTGCCTTCTAGGTCCCACGCAATGTCACTGATGAAGATGTTGAATAGGACCGGTCCCAGCACTGATCCCTGTGGTGCCCCACTGGTCACTCTTCCTCCGTGGAGTGACAGCCATTTACCACCACCCTCTGTGTCCTGCCACCCAGCCAGTTACCTACCCACCACACTACTGTCCTGCCTACACCCATATTCCCCAGTTTGTGTAATAGTCTTCTATGTGGCACAGTGTCAAAGGCCTTGTTGAAGTCCAGATAGGCCATGTCCACTGCCCTCCCTGATCCACCTCCCTAGTCACCCAGTCAAAAATTCAATGAGGTTGGTCTGACATGACCTTCCCTGGTGAAACCATGCTGCCTTGGGTCCTGTAGTCCATTGACAACCAGATGTTCCACCAATCTCTCCTTCAGTAGTGCTTCCATGATCTTCCCACTACTGAGGTGAGGCTGACTGGTCTGTAGTTCCTGCTTCCTCTTTGTTCCCACTTTTGTATAAGGGGACTACATCTGCTGTCCTCCAGTCTTGGGTACCTCCCTGTTTCAGTGATCTGCTAAACAGGATAGCCAGAGGTTCAGCCTCCACCTCTCTTAGTTCTTTAAGGACCCTGGGGTTCACCCCATCTGGCCCCATTGCTTTATCAACTCTTATTACTTCCAGTTCCTTCAGGAACCTTTCTCGTGTAAAGGGACTTGTGTCCATTTCTGCACCATTCTCACCCCTTGTACTCCCTTCAGACCCATTACCCACCTCTTCCTCAGTAAAGACTGAGCAGAAATACCTGTTCAATATGTCAGCTTTACTGTTGTCATCCTCCACGAGGCCCCCATCCTCCCCCTTCAGTCTCACTATCCCTCCTTTGTCTTTCTTTTTCATTTATGTACCTATAAAGGTTTTGTCCCTCTACCCACTGATTTTGCAATGTGCTCTTCTGTCTGAGCTTTGGCTTCCCTTACTGACCTCCCTGCCTCCCTTTGCTTCTCCTGGTACTTCTCCCTATCCCCTTCTGCCTGTGTCTTTTTGTATTGCCTGAATGCAATCTTTTTGACTTTCACTTTCTTTGCTACCTCTTTGGAAAACCATAATGGTCTCCTCTTCCTTTTCCTCTTGCTAACCTGCTTAATGCATAATTCTGTTGTTCTTGTAATCCCCATTTTAAATACTGCCCACTGTTCCTCAACCCTGATTCCTGTCCCATTCCTTAATGCCTCTTTTCAAGTATCTCCCCATTTTCCCAAAGTCTGCCCCCCAAAATCCAGGATCGTGTTTTTGTGTGGTTTGGTTCTGCTCTTTCTGTGATTTCAAACCACAATGACTGGTGGTCACTATTTCCCAGGTGCTCCCCTACTGTTACCCCATCACACTGTCCCTGTTTGTGAGCACAAGGTCCAGTATTGCCTTCTGCCGAGTTGGTTCCATGACCAGTTGCTTGAGGAAGGCACCCTGAAGGGAGTCCAGGATAAATCTGCTCCTAGTTGATGCTGCTGCTGGGATGCTCCAGTCCACATCTGGAATATTGAAGTCTCCAACCAGTACTACCTCACCCTTGTCTGCCATCCTTTGGATGGCTAGCATCAGCTCCCTATCTGTTTCTTCCTCCTGGGCTGGTGGTCTATAGACCACACCTGTGCGGATGGCTGTCCCCATTTTCCTTTCCAGCTTAATCCAGCTGATTTCATTGTGGCAATTTCTGAGGTATTGGTAGCGCTTGAAATGCTGTGCTGTAACTGCCGCTTTGCAATAGATCGAATGTTCAGCAAAGTGGGTTGGGCAAGTGCGGCTTAGTGGATTCTAGGTGTGAGGCATCCAGTTGGTATGTAGTGCAGGTTGGCATGATATGGCTGTATAAGGACATGGGTAAGACTGCTGATTAGCCAATCAAGATTTAGAATTTTTTGTGCTCATTTTATAAGTATTATATAAAACACAGGATGGGTTTATGTGGCATACAAGGCCATATACCCACAAAGGAGGGTTAATTAGATAATAAGGGTACTTGCTCTTCAAACCTGTGGCCTTATTGCCTAATTAACCCCCCTTGGTGAGTATACTTCCTTGTATACCACATATACTCATCAAATATTCTATACATATGTGTATATAAATATATATATTTTGCATATACATATACAGTACATATATATAATCTTACTATTTATCTGTATTTATATATATATATATATATATATATATATATATATATATAGGAAGAGAGAGAGAGAGAGAGAGAGAGAGACAGAAAAAGTTGGAGAAAAAGAGAAATGGAGAGTTAGCTATATGCTACACTAGTGTGAACAAAGAAATGAGAAAATAAATGGGCTTATCATAATGAGGAAGTCTTAATTACTATCTTGGAGGATGGGTACATCATAATGAAATACTTAACCAATGAATAAATATCCTCAACAATGCCTGATGCCATCACACGGGCTTAATGTGCTTTCAAGCTAAAGCAGCTGATCTCAAAAAAAATAGTTAACTCTTAAGTTATATGTTTTTGAGTAAAGTTGTGGCTTTTAGAAAGTTGTTAAATAAACCATATACAGTATGTGATGGGTTGCAGTACAACAATCATATTTATCCTTACTAAGGAAGATAAGATGGTCGGAGACGTGGCAACTGAGGTTCGATGCAAAGAAGTGCAAAATAATGCACCTGGGTAGAGGGATCCCTGGGAAGAGCTACAGGTTGGGGAGGAGCTGACTGTCACCAAAGAGGAAAGGGACCTTGGGGTTATAATCTCTGATGAGTTTAAGGGATCAAAGCAGTGCACAAAGGCGACAGGGAGGACCAGTGGCATGCTGGGGTGCATAGGCAGGGGTATCACTAGCAGGAGGTGGGAGGTGGTGATGCCATTCTATAAAACATTGGTAAGGCCTCACCTGGAGTACTGCTTGCAGTTCTCTAGGCCACACCTGTGCAAGGACATAGATAAGGTGGAGACTATCGAGAGAAGGGCAACAAAGATTTTGCAGGGCTTGCATCACAAAACATAAGAGGAGAGACTAAGGGACCTCAATATGTACTCACTGGAGGAGAGGAGAGGAGAGAGTGGGGGGACATGATTGAAACTTTCAAGTTCCTCAAGGGCATAAACAAGGTGCAGGTGTGGGACCTTTTCCAATGTAGAAAAAGTACTACAACAAGGGGCATAATATGAAATTGGAAGGGGGTAGATTAAATGGTATTGTGAGGAAGTTTTTCTGTACAGAAAGAGTAGTCAACATTTGGTATAGTCTACCACAGGAGGTAGTAGGGGGCAAGCACAGTGGAGGGGTTTAAGCATGCCTGGGACAGGCACAAGGGATGCTTGAGAGGGGAGGGGAGGGAGTGATGAAAAGCCATTGATCACATAGGGTCAGTGACCACATACAATGTATAGGGCCGATGAGCAGACTGGATGGGTCTAGTGGTCCTTATCTTCCAACAATTCTTATGTTTCTATGAGTTTCATATCATACTTTTAGCTTTGGTATTTGTTTGTTATGAACTTATCTTCACTTGTTAAAAGTTAAATTACCTCTCACATCTAATAACTACACTAGTTTAAATTCATGCTTTGTCTTTTAAAGAAAATCATTGGGAAACATGTCTGGAGGGATATGTATATTACACAGCAACCAGTTACGTGGTCCCTATATTTACAATGCTGTATTTATATATCAGCATACAAGAACACATTTGGTCAGAAGTAAATCCATTGTCAGACACTGAAATTAGAATTAACAGTGCATTACAATTATTAAATTTTTCACTTTGGTTTAATCATAATCTTAATGTCTTATATTTTAGACCTTGACAACCAAACACATATTGTCAGGCTTCTTAATTACTCTTAAGAAATTATGTGCTGGCTGCAGGACAAAAAAGATAATGTGTATGTGTGTGTGTGTTTGTTACATTTTTAGAGCCGTTTCCTCAGTTCTGGCAGTCAGTGCTAAAGTCCAGATTGTAACCTCTTTTTCTGCCTCCAAAGCCTGCCTTGGCTGCATGTCCAGTGAGGGATTATGTATTTAGTGGGGAAGGTAAGTGTGACTACAAGCATTGGCTCACCATCTGCTCCCCAGCAGAGCTTGGGCCAACCTGCATAGCCTGAAGCTAGACCAGGGCACTGTGTTCAATCCAGTGGTGTCCAACCTGGCTCAGGATACACAGCACATTCATTCTTATGATTATTTTTTAAGTAGTCCATATGTAACAGAATATTTTTCTAAATGGCAAAATGAAAACAAATGTACACTACTTTGTCTTTTCTTCTGTTACCACCAGATACATCACGTTTATATAAGTAAATCTCTAGGTTTTATGCAGATCTTACAAAACATAAAATTATGCATTATTTAATAGTGCCCCTGCTTTAAGATCTAACAGACTTTATTCACAGCATGTTTTCCCTAGTTTATTTTAGCCTTCTTTCTCAATCCTGCATTTTATTTAATTATTTTAAATTATTCTGTTTTAAGAATATTCTCTAATCTACATTAGTATAAGTATTAATCTATTATTAATGTTTTCTGTTTACAGCTCCTGTTTGTTTTATTGCCATTCTCTAAGCACCTTTATGTGCAAACAGTTGCAATTCTTTCAATGAGCTTAGACAGTATTTTCAGAGTGCAGGAACATTTTCATTGTATATATGTATTGTAATGCTTGGCCTAGATCTATCAGACATCATTACCTGATATTTTCCATGAGGGCTGGCAGTTCTAGGGTTACACAAAAAAGCATGGGAATAACTCAAAAATTGCATGAAACAAAAGCAGATTTATATTGCTACAGTATTTATAGTTTTCCATTACTAAAATTGCATAGAGAATATTCATCTGTTTGGTAAATATGAAACAGGCATGAGTTTTTTTTCTCCTTCTTTTCCAGTAGTTATTCATTTTATTTATTTTGTGTGGCAATTATGGAGAGTTCGATTTTCAAGTTTCTAAGCCATGGACATAAATTATCTGCACTCATTCAATTTGCCCCACAGAACACGCCTTTTAGTTTATTCTGTTTAGTTAATATGAATCCAGATTATTGAAATGCCTGCAGACTGGACAACTGCACTGCACAATTCCATTCTTGTCCATTGTATTTTCTCTTACCAAAAAGAGTTCTTTCACCATTTTCGGAATAGCACAGAATAATGGGTGAAACTTACTATTACAAAGAATAAAACAAACATAATCACCTTCTTAAGAGGGAATATAAAATATGCTGCTTGAATTTTTTTATATAATATTTAAATTTAGCAATTTGAGAAGCCCGATTCACACCCCCAGCTTATTATTTTATAAATGTGTTTTGAAACAGTCCTATTTATTCCTTACTTGACATCCTTTGTTAATGCAGCCTTTTCCTCACCCAACATTCATTTGTTACTCTGCAGTTCCAGAACCCTGTGACATCAGTTGAGTAAAAGCCCTGAATGGAAAGCTTAAAGAGTAGATGCTTACTTCTAACAATTTTTTTTTGTTAAACTCTTTTTCCCTTTGGTCACGGTCTGGGCAGCCTCTCTCAGGCATCCTGCCTGATCCTCCCCAGCCTGAAGTCCTCCATCTGTACCTCCTCTCTCCTCCTCCTCTACTCCACTGTCAGTATCCCCAGCTTAACCCCTCCTGGCTGGGGCCACCCCTCCTCTTTGGGTGCTCCTTGAGACAGACCCCGACGGGAGAGAGGGCCTAGGTGGAGGAACCTGGAAGGTCAGATTGGATGGGCCCGGCATTGGGGATGGGGGCAGGTGCAGTTGCCTACCCCACAGACTGTTTTTCCCCTTTTTCTGTTCCCCTTTCCCCCATCCCGTGCATGTGCACATCCCCAACGTAGGATGCATGGCAATCCCTGCCACTTCAGGGCACACTAACTACGTGCAACGAGACATGCTGCAGCACCCCCGGTCTCCACCAGGAGCTGCTGGCATGCTGAGCAGTTCCACCCATCCCTCAGGGAGGAGAGCAGCCAATACGGGTGCTCAACCCTCACCCACCCCTCAGCGACCCCCAGCATTCCGAGCTCGCTCACGAACCCAGGTCGCCAGTGTGGTACGAGGTGTGGCATCAAGCACCTCAACCCTCAGCACCACTGGGCCACAATACTTCTAACAAATTGACAACTGCTTTATTTTATTTATTGTATTTTGGTGTGTTAGTAATTACTTTATACTTTTATAATAAAATATTTGTTCAGTCAGTGAAGCAAGTGTTTTTTTTTTTACCTTTGCTTTTCACACTGTTAATGAAAAAGAATTCAGTGGAATCTTGGTATTGTGATGTCAGAAACTGCCCGCTACAGTACTTTGGAGCCCAATGTATTTCAGTGAGAAACTAAACATATTTTTCTATCTTTTTCAAAAGAAACAGATAATTCTTTCAGCAACAGACTTTGACTTTTATATGTTTGCACAACTGTGGTCCATCTGTATGACTTTACATTTTTTAAAACAGCAATTGGCTGCTCTTTTTTTCTCCCAAAGTAAAATCTCGCTAAAAAGGAAATCTCACCTGCTAAATTAAAACAAAAGAGCACAGGTTATCAAACATCACATATTTTTATTAAATATATATTTTGTGGTAGAAAGTGTTATTTCTGTATAAAAATCTTAAAACAAGTATGTCCCATTGAAATACACTGCCAGCCTTGTCAGTAAAGATTTACTGACACCACAATACAAGAATTCCATTACATTCTTTTTTGCTAGTATTTGGCAAATTGCAAATAAAATGATGAAAAGGTAATTAATACAAATAAAAGCAAACAAAATAATTACAGAGTTATCTAAAGGCCCCAAACCTTCATTCTTTAAAATATACATCCTTACTAAGCACCTGTTCTTTAATTGCAGGATTCTACTCAACTGATGTTACGTGGTTCTGGAACTCATAAGTAACAAGAAATAAATATTGGCCAGGAAAAAAGGCATCATTAGCAAGGGACCCTAAATGAGGAAAAGCAAAAGACAATTTGAAATCAAACACACCAGATATGCAGAGGTTACCAGACTTCTCACATGCTCAAATTTACAATTATATTAAAAACTGTAAACAACAGGGTTTATGTTACTTTTAAGCAAGTTACAACATTGATTTGAAGTAGAAGCATGTTTCTCAGCATTCATTATTCATTGCACATTTTGTCAATCCATATTCAGGTGTAGCTGACATTAAAGAAATCTGTAATATAAATTGTTTATGCTGACCAGTATAGGAAGAGGCATTGAAGATTAAACATATTACAGAAATCATTTGGGCAGATCGATGTTAAGTTGAAAAAAACAAGAAATGTGTAGGGTAGAGAAGGTTCAGAGGAGGGCAACAAAGATGGTACATAGATTGCATCACAAATCCTATGAGGACAGGTTGAAGGACTTGAATATGTACTCCCTGGAGGAGAGGAGGGAGAGAGGGGGTATGATAGAAACATACAAGTATCTTACAAGGAGGAATAAGGTGCAGGAATACACCATTTTTAAGTGAAAAAGATGTTCCAGGACTAGAGGGCATGGGATGAAGTTGAAGGGGGACGATTCAGAGGAAACATGAGGAAGAATTTCTTCACAGAACGGGTGGTGGACAAGTGGAACATCATGCCAGAGGAAGTGGTGGGGGCTGAAACAATCACAAGATTTAAGAATGCATGGGATAGATATAAAGGAATTCTGGAGGTCAGGTGTAAAGGGCAACAGACTTCTAGGAAAATATAAAGTGAACTTACAAGCTTAAATGGGCAGACTGGGTGGGCCGTAGGCCCTTATCTGCCGACACTGTCTATGTATCTATGTGCTGCCATATTTCTTATAGTCAATATCTCAGAGTTGATTTTAACATGGGACCAACTAAAGCAAGCAACTGTAGAAGGTATTGCTAACATATCACTTTCTTCATATCATTATGATGATTTTTGTTTGCAATAGCTTACATATATTTTAGGAAAACAAATAAAAACAACATTAACCATAGTTACCTAATTGTGTAATATTCTCCAGTGTCTAATTAAACATTAGCAGCCATTTAAGCTCCTGCTAAACAGGACCCTATTTCTATAAAACCTGCAGTAACAAACAGGACCCCTGGGTCTCAGAAACGTGATACTCTGTAATCTCTGCTAACTTAGGCGCTTTTACCTAGCACTGAACAGCAGGCCCAACTATTGTAAAATATTAGACTTCCCACAACTTGCAAGTTGAATTTGACAATTGCTAACAAAATGTATTACTATGCAAATTCAAGGCAATTGTTGTGCATTTATTTTCATCGGATTGCATTTACCAGCATGTATTTCCCTTAGGGTGAATCATGGAAGATATTGTTATAAAACCAGTTTATCATAGTAAATTTCATGACCTCAAAGGAATTTGGTGAGGAGTAAATAGTAAAATAAAAATGACTCTGCCCCATCACCTTTTCCCTCATTTGTCCTGTATCTTCTTTCCTAGAAATGATATCTATGATGTCACCAAAACCCAGCAGTGGTAGTAGGAAGAAACATCTCTCTTCAAAACTTTGCTGGGTCCAGCAACACAAGAGCTGACTTCCTAGTACTGAGATGCTGAAAAGTGTTCACTGTCCACTTTTTCCAACCTTCTGATGGGGAACTGTTATCTGCAGACTGCCTGCCTTTATGTTTTCTGGAGCCTTAGCACCTTGTATCCTGATCTTATCAAATATTGAAGCTAAGTAGGGTTGGGACAGATCTGTAGTTGGAGACTGCTTGTTCATATCTTTGTAGATGGCATTTTCTTCTTGGTTATAATCCTACTTGTGTACCAGCATGGTATACCAGACTGATGCACCATGCTGGGACATCAGTAACTGTACTGATGTGCCAGCATATTATTCAAGAGACACTGTGCCATCATGACATCTTATTTTTCAGATGAGATATTAAACCAAGATCCTATCAGCCAGTTCTGATGATTCTTCAGGTGGATATTAATGATCGTATGCCACTTATTGAAAACAGATGGGAAAATTCCAAAGTGCCCTGCTAAATTCCTCCATTCACTAACTTACTAACAGAATACAGTGGTTTAGTATCAGTCAGTTGGCATCTGGGGCATGAAGAGTGTGGGAGAGCTGCTATATAATGTGTTGGTTCAGAATGGCTGCTGTGTTCCACCCCAGAGCTGGCTGCACTTCAGTGATTGTTTGCATGGAGTTGTGTATTGATTTTAAAGTATCTGAGATGCCTGCATAAAAAGCATTACATTAATGCAAATGGAATGGCATGGATGGCATGGTATGGTATTATAGTTCCTTGGACAACTACGGTGGCCTTCACCTAATCCTCTTGCCCATATTGCTCATGGGGATGCATCTAGTCATTGTCACCATTTTATGCCAGTTCAGTTATATGCTACTTCACAGCCTCCCACTTGACATTAGAAATCCTGTTTAATAGTGTCTTCTTCAATTATGCCAGAAACTAGGGCTGTGCATTGGCTGAATAGTATTTCCTGAGTACCATGAATAGTAGGCTTCCCAAATATTTGGATGCCCTTCCTGAATAGTTCACTTTTCAGTCACTATTCGGGAATGACTGTTCAGTGAGATTTCCAAGTCTTGCAGAGCTTCATTGGCCAATCAAAGACCATTTCAGGGGCTCATAGGAAAGCACACTATGTGACTTCCTCACTCTGAGTTGGTAGAGGACAGGAGACAGATGTTTCTGAAACCAAGCTCTGAAGTACTTCTCCAACCTTAAACTTGCCAAAAAAGAAATCATTTTTTGCTCCACAGGCTTTTTTGGGTCAGTATTATTTGTTTGATCAGTGCTAGAAAAGCTGGGTTGGGTTTCTGACTGGATATTTTGTACTTGTTGCTGTGTTCAGTCACAGGGACCAGGAGAGCTGTTTGCTAACACCCCTCTTCTGCTGCTTTCTGACACACAGCTCCAGTGTGATTTTTTGCTGAAGCGCATTTTGTTTTTGTGTTTTGTTTTATGTTGTTGTCTGATTCCAGCCTTGGTTCCCTGCATGACTGAAACAGGTGTTTGCTAACTCCTCCTCCTCCTGTAGCTTATTGCACATGATTTGCCTATGTGTGCATAATTTTATTTAATATGTTGGTGACCGGGTAGGCTCACTGAGACCATTACAGTCCCTTTTTCAGGGGCGACCTGGGATTAATTACAGGCTGCAGGAGAATAAACAGCAGGAACATCTCAAGGCAAATAGAGTAATACAGACATTACAGTCATGGCATGTTGTATGATTCACAGGCAGGTTAGGTACAATTGAAGATTATCATGAGGAGTAAAACAGTTTCACAAAAATGACAGTCACACATTGTTCATTGTAAAGGAACAGTTTCACAAAAATTACAGCTACAAATGGCTCATCAAACGGTAAAGGTCCCAATATGGGAGTAAAGGCATGCCAGGCAGCTGACAGTAGCTACAAAAGTAGCCCTATGGAGTGTTCTGATCCTGAGCAGTAGCATGCACAGAGGCTTAGCCCCAACAGGTAGGTCTTAAGGCCTTTCTTAAAGCCGCCAAGGGAGCTGCAGTCTTGGAGATTATTAGGAAGGCCATTCCAAAGAGATGGACTGTAAGCCATGAAAGACTGAAGACCTTGACATGTCTGGCCTCTGGGGACATGGAGGAGTTGCCGATCAGAGGACCTTAAGGTTCTTCCAGGCTGTTTAAGCATTAAGGTGCAACTCAGACTAGGGGGGCATTAGTTTATAGAAGCTTGAAGGCCAGACATAGGGAAGGGCACATCAGTCTGCCCTCAAGGGAAGGCCAATTTAGTGATAGTGTTTAATTTTGTGAGACTGTGTGTTATACGTGCAGCTTACTGCACATAAGTTGCATGTGCATGCATAATATATTTTTTCATGCAGCTGGGCCCCATATGTGCACAGCTGTGTGCACGCTGTTTTTAAAATAAACTTCTGCAGTTCTCAGCCTGCCAAGCTTATTGTTTTTCCTTATTCTTTTATCAAGGTTTTTATCCTTGGGCGCATCACGGGCGGCTTTCTCAGCCCCATCCCCATCCTCCTCATCTGGTGATCTGCCTCCCCGAACCACCAAGCCCCATATCCACCACACATTGCCCCCCCTCCCCATGGCAGGGCTAGGAAGAGAAGGGCCATCCTCCTCCCAGCCTGGAGACCCAGTGTCCAGATTTGTGAGTAAGTGGATCAGTGGCAGCATGGAGTGAGGACAGACAGGGTTTTATGGAGCCTGTGACCACCATTTTTCCCATTTTCTTCACTTATATCCCAGGTCCTCAGCAACATGGGCATGCCTGCATGTGCATGGAGGTGAGCATTTGCTTTGGAACTGGTGAACCCATCCACCCACCTGGTCTAGCGCCAGCCCCCTCCCCATTTGCCAGATGCTACCACTGAGCCACCACTCAGTGGCAACCAAGACCCTGGAAGAGCTTACCTCCCAGTCTGGGAGAGGAGAGTTGCCTATCAGCCACTCAATCCTCTCTCAGCCCCCCCCCACAGCCAATCCCCAGGGGCCCAAGCTCATCCCTAAACCTGGGTTGCCAGCATGGGAGAGGTAAGGCTCTTTGAAGTGCCTCAGCCCTCTGCACCATTGAGATAGCTCAGACGGGCTTAATGTTGCTAGTCATCTGGTTCTGGTCTTGGATCCCTTTACAACTGAAGAATGTGTCAGTTGACTCCCCTCTTCATCGGCTCACTGAGCACGATTAACTTATGCATCTGAAATACAGGGTATATTTTTTAATAAAACTGTGCCTTGTGTGTGCATGCTTTTTTTTTATATTAAACTACTGCAGATGAGTTGAGTGTATGTCATCTGTCAGTTTCTTGCTCATTTCCATGTTTGATTGAAGAGGTTGCCCTTTTCTTCCCCCTTCCTGTTCTTCCTTCTTCTTAGTACTGTAGCAGTGTTTTGTCTTTTATTTGCTGCTGCTTTTTACGGTACAGTATACTTGCTAGGGTTGGCATGTGTATTATTATTGTTCCACAAGCACTAAGTAAAGCATCACATGCACAGGTGCTAGTGTTTTACACAGTAACTGCTAGTGTCCTGATCCATCAGGTCTTGGCAACCTCGTAAATATGCTTGGTCCAGCCCCAGTAAGGCATCTGAACCATCAGCTCCAAGTAGTGTGAGAGGGTGTGAAGGACCTGCAAAAGTACAGCATGTCCAGTAAATTACTGTCAGTGCTGTCTCTGGGTTTCCAAACCCCAAAACAATCCCTGCAGAACAGAGGAAGCATTCAGGGAGGGGGGCATTAACAAAACATGGTTAAGAGTGGAGCATGAAGTTGCCAATACATTTATTTGTGCTAAGGCTGAAGGATGCTGACAAAGCCCGTGCTTTAATGAGAGCCTGGTCTTTGTCTCTCTTAAACCTTACATCAGCCAACTTAGTGTATATATTTGCACTCAGGGTAAACAATTCACTGCATTTCACCTTATTAATCCCATGGAAATATGTGTATGTTTCTAGCACATCCTTCCTCTCTTGTCTTGTCTCTAGGATGTACAGTACATGTTAAGATCCCTCAGTCTTTCATTATATGCTATCTACTTTAGCTAATGGATCATCTTGGTTACCCTTCTCTGCACAGCCTCCATCCTATCACAGTCATTCCACAGGTATGAACTTCAGAATCTTGCAAAGCACTCCAGGTGAGTCCTATACAGGGGAAGTATTACATCTATGCACTGGCACTTTCTTTTACAGCTGTCTAATTTCTGAGTTGTGTAATTCTTGTTTATTTAACTGCTTTTTCATTTCTAGATTGTTGTATTACAGATGCAGCCAAAGACATGGGCAGATATTTCTTTACATTTCTGTGATATCACTCAAGAAATTCCCTGCCAGCTGCAGTACCACTGTAGGCCACCAGAGAGAATCTCTTGAGGATTATTGCAAGATATATGGAAATATCTCTCCGTGTCTATGGCTGCAACTGTATATTCAATTTGTATTGGGCAAGCCCATTAGCGCAGTGGTAGAGCTATCACTCATGAGACTGGTGACCTGGGTTCGGGAATTAGCTTGGTTTGTTGGATAGCTTGCAAAGAGGAGATGGCTTAAGCATCCCAGCAGTTGCTCATGCTCCATGGGGTAGGATGGATGTCTGAGCTACTGCAGGAGCACCTGCTGCCATTTCATTGGTGGCATAGTTCAAGCAGAACGCATACAAATGGGGTAGTCAGCATGTCTGCACATGCCCTTACCTGTTGCATGCTTGGATGCATGCATTCACGTGACTGACTCTGATGGAGTGTAAACCACAGAGGGAAACAGCCAACCAGGACATAGGATGATTCTGGCATCCTGTAGACCCCTTGACCTTCAAGAAGGCTCTGCTCTGATCACAGATTTAGTGATCCCCAAAGGGGAAATGGTCCCCCCATAGGTCTCACAAAGAAAGTACAGCATGTGGCAACTAGACCAGATAACCTCTGGGGGATGGTGGGGTGATGGGCCTGGGCATGCCGTCTGATAGGGGCATCAGCTGGAGGCCTACTGGGTCATAATGTGGTACGCTGAATAGCGTATGACATTACAGCTAACTCGGAATAGTGCTGTACAAGACAGCGAGTGGTGCAATACCACAAATACTACTGTACATGATATTGCACCCTTGCACTATCCCAGGCAGAGGATAAGACCTCTGCTTGGACAGGGTTCCACTGAGCAGCTGCTGTGGCTCAATGGACTGAGCCATTGCAGCAAGAAACCCAGGTGCAGTGTCTGGGACCAGGTTTAATTCTCAGTCCCAGAACATTATTAATTTTTTTTTTGCACTTTAGTGCAATTTCACTCAACCCCTCCCCCAGAGTTGAATATTTTTTGGGGGGGGTCGGGGGTGCAGCCCCCCATAACAGAGTGTGTGGGGATGGATCCCCCCACACAAAAAAAAAGACTTATGCCACATGTAAATAATTGCTCTGTATTGGCAGCATGATTTTTGCATGTGCATAATGTTATGTGACATTATGACCACATGCCAGCTGGAGGTGGGGGGTTGGGGAATAGAAATTCAGAAAAAAAACTTTCTGTTGTTTGTACAGTGCCTTGATTTAAACAAGCATTTGTCAATGCTGTATGTTGTCTTGCTGGCATTAGCATTGGTAGTGCAGATGTTAGAGAGATGCATAATAGGAATGGGAGTGAAGTATGGAACTGATGCCAATGCCACTCCACCCTGCAGAGACTGACAGGCACTGAGATGTGACTTTGGGCTGTCAGTCATAATGCTCATGCCATTTCACCTCACCCTACCCTGCAAACTCTGACACGTGTCACATTGTGCCCTGGGGTCATCAGGCCTTATGCTCACCCCATTCCATAAGGAAATACATGGAGATGGGTGCAGTATAGGAGAATGGGGTGAACTTTGGGGCAGAAGAGTCCAAGGCACACCTTCATGCCTGTCACTGGCTGCAGGGTGGGGGCGGGGGTGGAATGGCATGAGCATTACAGCTGACAATCAAAAGTCACACCCCGGACGCCTCTCAATCTGTACAGGGTGGAATTTAATGGTTAGAAACCCTAACACCCCGGTGTTTGTTGGTATTTGCACTCCAAATTTTCAACATGGGCTTTTTGTGACCCCACCTCATGAAAGCATTTGGGACCTCCACTCATGAACAGTGGCACTGTAATTTTGTTAATCTGTCCTGAGCATTGATTCCCCACAGCGATCGCACCATTCTGCGCCAGAAGTGTGAAAACACATTTCAAGCAGGTTGTGAAAAATGACAGCTGTACCAGTCATAAGAAGGTGTGAAAAATGGCAATTTTGAAAATCTGGAGTGAAAATACTAATAATTCTCGAAGTTATGAGCTTACATGGAAACTGCATAATGTACGCTTGTAACACAGGAATAAAAAAGGTGGAGGAGGAGGAGCAAGGTTTTATATTAAGGACAAAATACTGGCAGAAGAAGTGGAAAACTGACACTAGTATAGACTACATAAGTATTCGGACTAAGTTGGGAACAACCAGCTGTTATCATCTCTACATTACTTGATTTTATTGCCCCCATTAAGCATATGTTGGCTGATTATTCAGTTTTTGACTTATGGACAAGAATCCATAAGAATAGAAGGGAACATTTCATGTTAGGTGATGTAAATGAGGACTGGAAGTCAGAGAGGGCAGCTGGGAAATTAAAGTCCAGTATGGAAGCCACCCACTTTGTACAAATGATAGAGGGCCCCTATCCACTACAACTATAAAATGAACAACCATACTACAATAGATTGGTTAATAACAAGTAGGCCAAGAAACATCTTAAAAACTAGGGTGCTGTCAGATTCTATATCGGATCACTGTCCAGTATTTTGTTTACGTAAGATGAAAAAGCAAACCACGGCCCCTAGACTTATAAATAAAAGGTGCATAAATAAATTAGATGAAAAGGCTTACAAGAAGGAATTGGAGCAAATAGACTGGGAGAAAGTTATGAATTCTGAAGACTTGAATTTAAAGGTGGAACAGTTTAACTGCTATTTGAGTAAGCTATTTGAAAAATACACCCCTGCTACAAAATGGAGGGTGAAAGGGAAAATCTCCCCTTCGCTAGATAAGAAACTGAGAGTTCAAATAAAATGGGAGAAAATAAGGAGACAGTATTTAAAGAGCAGACATGGGGAGTCACTACTACAATATGAAATAATAAGAAACAATGTAAACCGGGGATATCTGAGGCAATATCGAGTTATCACCAACAGATGCAGTTAAAGAACATAAAAGATCCTAAAAGGTTCTGGCAGTCCTTCAGACAGTTTTACAATCCCAAGGTATAAAAGTGGGGGAAGAATTAATCCAGGACAGTGAGACCATAGCTGACCATTTCAATACATTTTTTATTTCAAAAACGCTAAGTGCAAGTAAGTTGAACATAGGGCAGGTAGAAGAAGGTCCAGCTAAACAGAGTATGGCACAAACATAAAATAAGTGTCCACTTTTGTCTTTGATAGAGTAGATGAAAGTGATGTTTTAAAACTATTGCAGAGGCTGGGGGGGGGGTTGGAGGACTGGATGAGGTACCCACTCAAATATTAAGGCTACCAGCAAATTATATTAAGGGCCCAATGACAAAGCTGTTTTACTATTCTTTGACAAATGGTACTGTCCCAAACATCTGGAAAGAGGTTGGTGTTATACCAGTTTTTAAGGGGGGGGGGATAAATTAGTAATTACAAATTATAGGCCTATATCACTATTAGCAACAATAAGCAAGATCTTGGAGAAGTGTGTCCTTCACCATTTGCTGGCCCACTTAGAATGGTGTAACCTCCTTGGGGACCAGCAACATGGCTTTCATTGTGGTCATTCCACCTCGACAGCACTGGCTGGGTTTGTGGATGCTATTCTCGTGGCCTCTTAAAAAGGGAAGACCATGGGTGCAGTATTCGTGGACCTGGCCAGCACCTTCGATACAGTGGATCATGGACTCTTGTTGGAAAAACTGGGGACAATAGGAGCTATTGGGACCCAGTTAGAATGGTTTAGGAGCTATCTGATTGTTCATAAGCAAAGGGTTAAAATTAATGGCTGTCTGTCACAAGTGGAAAATGTTCAAGCAGGTGTCCCTCAAGGATTAGTGTTTGGACCACTGTTATTTTCAATTTTCATGAATAATATGCCATTCCCATTTACTATAGAAAACAATATTTTGTATGACGATGATATAGCTGTATGGGACTCTGGACCAAACAGTAGAGAAGTACAAATATACATCCAAAATAAATATAGTGTTTTATCAAATTGGATAAAAGAAAACTGTATGCTTATAAACAAAAGTAAAACAATGGGATGTTTTTCGGAACTCAACAAAAATTGCTGAAACATGGTCAACTTCAAATTAGGGGTCAGAATGATTTGTTTTTGCCAACAGTAACCACATTCAAATATTTAGGCATATACTTAGACCCCTGCTTGAGTGTGGTACCCCACATGGACAGACTTGGAAAGAAACTAAACCAGAAATTGGGAATTCTGTATAGAAATGTGAACTCCCTGACTCATCAGGCAAGAGGAATTATATCTAAGCAAGTTCTCATACCCATTCTAGAGTATGGGAACATTATTTTCTATCAAGGTAATAATATCTTGAAGTCCAAATATAAAACTTTATATAACAATATATGCAGATTTGCACTAAGGGCCCCACTAAAAACTGATCATTGTCAACTATACACTAAACTGGGTGTGTTATCTTCAACAAGGTGGTTACAAACTTAGTAGCCAACTTCGCATACAAAGTTGTCAGTTTAGCAGAACCATGGGTTCTATTTAACTCCTTGACTCAGAAAACTAGTGAGAAGAGTACCAGGACTAGAGGCTTAACACCTTATCAGATCCCTGCCTTTAAACTTCAAATGAGCAGGAAATCTTTTACATGGTATGCATCTACTCTGTTAAATGAATATGGAAGCATAATATGTAATACAAATACCATTTTGCACTTTAAACACATGTTGCACAAACATGTGTATACTGAAAATATGTGTAAATGTATTTAAATATTGTATGTGCATTGTTTGTTGTTGTTCCTTGTAAGTGATGTTTTATATATCAAGCGTGGCTGAACAAGGGCTGTGCCAAGACTGCTTCCTGGTGAAAAATAAAAAATGAAAATAAAAAAAAAACACAGTCATTTTGTGGAATTTTTTCACCAAATTCTCACCATAGGCTTTTTAGGAGCCCACCTCATGAACAGTGGCACTGTTGTTTCATTATTCGGTCCTGTGAGGTGATTCCACGCAGTGACCATGAAATCACCTTTCAGAACTGAATAATGAAATGACAGTGACTGATTTCGTGAAGTGGGGTCCCAAGAACCCCATGTGGAAAATTTGGAGCCAAAAGTCATAACAATGGCCAAGGTATCCACCTGAGTTGAACCCCCCCCCCGATGCCATTATACAGCTTACCAGCATTTCTTCAGTTCGTGGTTGGCTTTGAAGACTGCAGAAGTGTTCCCCCTTTTCTTTTCCAGGACCTGCCAGACCCCAACCTCCCAAACAACACCCTGAGCCAAGGCCAATCTCCCAGTGTCCTGTCCCAGTGAATAAATTAATTGATCTTTCCTCCTCCTGCAGTGGGTGAGCTTCCCCGTCCCTAGTGTTCTGGACCCCCATTCCAACTTCCCACTGACCCAGCCGAGCACAGTTAGTACTACAGTTCAACTTATGTGTTGCCAACCCAGCGTGACTTTGTAATACTTTTTCAACAGTGATACAGAGAACCTGCAAAAACAATTATTGGCAGCAGAGCAAAATGAGACTGAGAGTCCAGGTCTGAGAGCACGCAAGGCTGCAAGTGCAGGATGTGGAGCAGGAATGCTATTCATGTTCATTCAGCTTACCATCAGTATCAGTATCCCCCCCCCCACAAACATAAATATGACTGACTTGACAGCAGCGAGCAAGCCACAAATCCTCCATGCCAGCAGCAGCCATCCAGAAAGACATGATAGTCCGGGCAGCGAGGCGGACGCAAGGCAACAGTGTGGTCAGCACAGGGATGCCTCAGGGAGGAGGAGAACAAGTGAGAGAGGTTGGGTCTGTTGGTACTCAGGGAGGAGCCAGGCAGTCCATCCAGTGCTAGCAGGTCAGTTCATGAGCATGCGTCCCCTCGCTGTCTTGATATTTTAATTTATTTAAATGGAAGGGTGCTGAAGTGATGGCAGGCAGGGGCAGGATGGGGTGGGGTGGGTGCAGACAGGGTGGAGACGGTATCCCACAGCCAAGTCAGAGGCAAATAAGGAGGATGAGTGGCCACTGACCCTGGTGCAGCACATTTAAAAATGACAGTTTTTGGCAGATGGGGAGAGGTCTCTGGGCCCCACTGAGCTCTGGGCCCTGGTGCAGTGGCATCCCTTGCATCCCCCCAATGCCAGCCCTGCACACAATCTTGAGGGGGGTTATAAACATGTCAACAGGGGGATTGGACACCCCCGTAATCAGCTTTGTAAGGATTGTGAGAGACAGATGGCGACAGCCGCCATGTTTATTGAAATGTTTCAGCAGGCAAGGCACACCCTGCAATGACGGGGCACTCCATCATTGCAGCAGTGACATTCTTTCAAGTTGGTGGCATGCTTCTGAACTGCTATCATAGACAGCACCCTATTTCATTGGTGCCACAGAGACCAGCTCAAAAAAAAGCAGTGGCACCACTGGCCATAACACTGCCGCACCTCCACAACCTGCTACTCCAGCAAGCTGCCACAAAATGTTGTTTGCACTGCATGTGCAAGACAACATAAAAAGGCATTTCTTAGCTGATCCAGTGGCATAGTAGGTAGAGTCATCACCTGCCACATCGGTGACCCGGGTTGGGGAATGGATCATGGTCATTCGGAGGCTGGACAGAGGAAGGGGGATTGAGCATCCAGGGATGGTTCTATTCCTTCATGGGGGAAGGGATGGGTAGCATGCACCACTGCTTGGTTGAAACCTAGCAGAGGCTAAGTGGAAAAACAGTGGAAGCCCACCTTATCAGTTAGGCATGGGCACAGAGGCATGCTGCATCTTTATGCAATACATGCATGCTAGTACATGCATGCTGGACCAGGTCGGGAAAGAAAGAAGAAAGCATCTCCACTGTCAGGATGACATCAGCAACCCTGCAAGCACCACACCATCTCCTGAGGCACCCACCCACTCACCCATAGTCTCAAGGAAGCAGATTTTTAAGTCTCAGGTGAAGTGGGTGACAGGGTTAGTTAAGGAAGCAGATGGGGTAAGTCCTGGGTGAAGTTAATGATTGGGCTGGGGTTGCCAGAAGGGGGTGATGAAGAGGAGTAGAAGGTAAAAATAGTTGAAGGAAAAAAAGAAAGGTGTTTCTTTATTAAAGAAAATAACCTCTCACTCTTATGACAACAGAAACCATGGGTTGCTCCTGAAGGATCCACGACAGATGGTCGACAAATTTCCCTTCGACCACCCCGACAGCAAAACCGGCAGGTTGACCGCATTTGGTAGTTGGCTGCTGGTTTCTATGGGCTGGCTGTGTTTTCTTCAGGGGGCTTTGCCCCCTGAACACCTCACACGGGGGACTGTGCCCACTGCACCCCCCCATTTAAGTGTTATCAACTCCGAGTCGGAGTTGATTCAGGGGGGGTGCAGGACCACCGACAGACAGTGCCCGGTTCCAGTGGATCCCCTACAGTTGCATGGCACTGTAGTCACTGTGGGGGCCCTCGCTGTTGAACTGTCATTGTCAGGTGGGTAAATGGCTCCTGAACATAGATCCCTCACGTGGTAGCACTACTCATTACCTCGGGGCCACCCGTGCAACCCTAAAAGATAGTATTTTAAAATCATTGCTAATTTCTGTTATTGGCAAGAACTGGATTGACATACTTTACAATACAAAATGTACTGTCATGTTAGTTATTGTGGGGGTTAATTCTTCATAGCAGTTTATCATTCAGTGTCCACCAAACAGAAAGAGGCTTAATTTCATGTAAGGTATATTATGATAATGAGGTACTTCATGGACACTGAGGCACTGAAAATGTTGGTAAATGCTTTTAATATCTAGACTCATTTTTTTTATGCACTCATGCCTAGTGTCCCAAACAATGATTAGCAAAAAATATATTTGATCAGTTTAGCTGATACAATTGTAAATAAAACTAAATAGTCTGATCATATTACTCCAGTCCTGAAGGATTTCCATGGTCCATAGAAACACAAAAAAAGTCAGCAGGAAAATACCTTTGGTTAATCCAGTCTGCTGTATTACATTCTATCTGACTCTAGGACCTATTGTCTATTCGGGACTGTTCTCCTTGTGTCCCTCCTTACCTGTGTCCTACTGCTATTCCCCTTACTAAGTATTAAGACTTTTACTCTGGTCCAGCCATGTTTGAAACCATTAATGGTCCTTGCACCCACCACCTCTATGAATAACCTGTTCTGTGGTTCAGCCACTCTGGCTGTAAAATAAAACTTTCTCATGTCCCTCCATGCCAGCTTCCGCTCATGTCCCCATGTTTTTGACTCACCATTGCTGCTGAATATTTCCTAACAGTCTACCTTATTCATCCATGTCAGGAACTTGAAGGTCTCTGTCATATTGCACCTCTCCCTTCTGGTCTCTAGTGAGTACATGTTCAAAGTACTTCTGCTAATGTTTATGAAACGGTATGGAAAAATGTCGCTATCAGATTGGCCAGTAGATGCATTACCGGAACTAGAACCGTCTTTTTATTCTTTTTCAGCTTTTCGTTGTGTGGCCATTTTATAAGTGTAATATTTCACTCCTGGTTGAACAGTTATTGAGAAATACATACACTTCTTAATTGTACTTAGAGGAAATAGGCTTTGTTTTGTGATTAACAGCACCATAGTAATGCACATATTACCAAATGGCCAGACACCCTGGAGTGTGTTACTATTGCTTACTTAAGATCAATCAAGTTATTTCCACAGTTTACTTGGTGGCATTATTGTATGATAATTTATTACAGAAAATAAAATCATCAAATTAGAACCTTTTTGAGTGCCAGCAAGATAAGGCTTAAACCTGCTGGTGTTATGACATTTCATTTTTCAGTAGAGCACCAATATTCTGGAATAATTTGCCAACGTAAATCAAAATTGTTGATCCCTTACTTGTTACACTTCATGTATAACATTGCAAAGGAATATTGACTTGCTGACTGTTTTTGTAAAGTGTTTAGTGTGATTATATTATGAATTACTGAAGCTGTCTATTGAAATTTATTTTTAAAATGCATTTTACTGTTGGTTCTAATTCTGTCCTGATCTGTCTAATGTTCTGAAATGCTGTTAAACACGTTGAGGCTAGAACATTACATGCTGACTTGCAGAGCAGTGGCATGACAGGCATCTGTCTCAGATACATTTTACTCAAAGGGGGTGGGTGGCTCCTTCCAATAGCCAAGGAGGAGAAAGCCAAATGGAAAAGAATTCATGACCCTAGCTGAGCCTAGGGCCACTTTAAGCAACCTTACTTGAAGCTATACAAAAAGGTAACCCAAATCTCAGGCTTAGTGTTGCTTGGGACACTGTGTACCAGGGAGGGGCTAGTGGTCTCTCCCTTTGCCATCCCAAAACAGGCTGTTGAGCCAAGATCAGCATCAAATCCCATTGTGAAATGGGATATGGTAGAGACTGGGAGGATTATGTCTTAGCTACTTGTGCGCCCTAATGAACCCTGTCACCTCTTGAATGGTTCCTTCTCCTTCTGGGACCATGTCTCCCAGTCAGTTGAGCTTTTGGGTACTCAATATCTTCCTCAAGGGTCCAGTCTTGAGGAACAAGCTATGGATGGAATGGAGGAACAAAGGCCACAGAAGGAAGTACAATTCAACGGGGTGGACATGGCCCATGGGCTTCTCAGTCGGGAGTAGCTTGGGGGTGTGGGGGAATGAGGCATCATCCTCTGATGAAGGAGAATGAAAAGATTAAAGAGTAAGAACAATTAGTTTGGGATGAGCAGTAAAGACTGATCTCTGTTTTTAACTCCTTTCATTATTACTGTTGTCTAGTTTCTGTGACCTGCACCCAGCAATGTGAGAAGAAGGAATAGTGTTTTAGGTACAGTTACATCACCATGTCAAAGTCTTTTTTTTTTATCATCTGTTTGTGTGCCTTCACCCCCCGACACCATTCTGGCCAAACCCCTTCCCGGCCCACAGTGACCCAGGACTTACCTTACTCCATCTCTTGTCTGAGGCAGGTGTCTGGTCACCAGTAGGAGCCTTTGAGGGTCTGAGGAGGAATTGTCCTGTTTTTCTTCCCTTTCCTCCCAAGGCCCCAAAAAATAGGCATATGCACATGGAGGTGCACATGTGCCCTGCTACCCCAGTAACAGCCCCTTCCTCCCTACTGACCCAGTGCCTGGCTCCTTCTCAGCCTGTGCTGCCCCCAAGCCTCCACCATGAGGCAGGCAAGAGCCGAGGGAAACACACATCTCTCCCTGGAGAGGAGAGCTACCTCTTGGTGGCTCGATCCAGCTCTGCATCCTCCCCCCCTGCTGACCTTTGGTGGCCCATCCTCCATCCCGAATATGGGTCGCCAGCATAGCAAGAGGTAAGGCATCCAGCACCTCAGCCTTCTG